>SJYT01019668.1:262576-298059 GCA_006410635.1 Cephalophus harveyi | reverse complement strand
GGTTAGGGGTGGGGGGGGCGGGGGGGAGCGGTTTCGGGGTGCGGTAAGGGCAGTGCATTCGCTCGCGGGAGCGGTCTGGGAAGCACCTGGCATTCCGGGGCGAGGCGAGGGAAGGACCGCGTTGCAGAGGATTTCCTAGGACCTCCCTGCGCGAAAATCTGCCAGAGGGTGCGGGAGATAAGGGATGCGGAGAGAACACCCGCTTCCGGGTCGGACCAGGTAGCTGCGGCTACTCGGGCTGCAGAGCTGCGGTGGCCGGGCCTTCCCCCACTCCCGCCGTCACTAACTCAGCTCCCAACTCCGACCGTGGCCTGCTGTGAGAACTTTTCTTACCCTCCTCTCTCAGGCGTCTTGGTTACCTCGTATAAAAGTAGTTAACTCTACTTTTCCCCACATCGGTAAGGTGCTTAACAACAAAAGTAGATTTAACTGTGGCCCTCTGAAGTTAGGCATTTTCCCAGTACCGAACAAAAGTATACATGTATGTAATATTTAACTGCAGGTAATTAAAACTACTATTGCCTATTTATCACACTTATATAAAAATTTGTAAATTTTTTTTACAAATTATTATAAATAAACCCCTTTGTGAAGGTATTAATGTCATAGGTTTTGTTACTGTCACTTCTTTTTGAAAGCAGACCAAAGTAAACTGCCTTAAAAAGAGCCAAATCAAAAAAACAAGTAAAGCAAACAAACAAACAAAAAAAACGGAAAACGAGCCAAATCATTGTGATGATAGTGTAAATTGTATTATTATTAAATGCTTCTTGGTATACTCCTAATTCATTTTGAAAGTGAAAGTGAAGTTGCTCAGTCGTGTCCGACTCTTTGCGACCCCGTGGACTGCAGCCCACAAGGCTCCACTGTCCATGGGATTCTCCAGGCAAGAATACTGGAGTGGGTTGCCATTTCCTTCTCCAGGGGATCTTCCCAATTGGTATACTCCTAATTCATTTTGAAAGTGAAAGTGAAGTTGCTCAGTCGTGTCCGACTCTTTGCGACCCCGTGGACTGCAGCCCACAAGGCTCCACTGTCCATGGGATTCTCCAGGCAAGAATACTGGAGTGGGTTGCCATTTCCTTCTCCAGGGGATCTTCCCAACCCAGGGATCGAACGCAGGTCTCCCGCATTTCAGGCAGACGCTTTAACCTCTGAGCCACCAGAGAAGCCCATAAATTCATTTTGGTGGTATTTGTATTTAGTTTCCACGTCTAATTTGTCTGTAAAATTAATATACTGACACATGGCAGGAATGGTGATTTTGAGGGTTATCTGATTTAATCTATCCTTTTAGCACAGGGCCTGGTACAAGATAAGCCCTCTTGTACCACGTTTGTCCATAGCAAGTCTGTTCCCTATACTTCCTTTAGTAGAAAACAGAGGAGCCGGGAAATGCCGACAACACATTAGACAATAGGCATTCTGCCTCCTCCCATCTTCTAAACCGTCTGAAATAAGTCAAAACAGATCATCAATGAAGTTAAGTGTAAGGACACAGCATGTAAAATCGAGGGGACAAACTTTCTATAAAGAGTCAACAAATATTTTAGGCTTTGTGAATCACATACAGTCTCTGTCATACATTCTTTTTGTTTTTTAACAACCCTCAAAAAAATTTAAAAGCAGTTCTTAGATTATGGACTATAGAGAAACAGGAAGTTAAAGTCTGTTGGCTCGGCACTAGGTTGATAATTTTCATCTTCTTTCAATTATGATCTTAGCAGAGAGGATTTCTGTACTTTGAATATAACCACAGAGGTCTCCTGGGAAACTTTGCTAAATGCCCCAAATTTGAAACATAATGACCCCCTCTTTCCTTGATTAAATTCCTACAAGAGAAGTAAAAGTCTCAACACTAAAATGTATCCTTCCCTTTTAGCCACAGAGAAATTAAACGGTTTCCAAAAATAAAGTTTAAATTTTGTTTGTCATATTGTACACTCAGTTTCAGCCAAAGGGTTTTTGGACTACCATGCTTAGCTGGACAATCTTCACTCTTCACAGCGTTCACCGTCTTCCACTGCGTTGTAGTGGGTTGTTTTTTTTTTTTTCTGTTTTTCAGTATTTCCAGTTAAATTAATTCAGCTTCAGTTTTCTTCATGTACTTTGCTTTTGTAAAGTTTCAAAAGTCCTACAAGATAAATAAGAAACTTTTAATAACAGGCCTACAGCCAGAAAGGATTGTGCAAATGAGAATCCTGTAAGCAATCAGCTAGATTATCTTGAGGAAAAGGGTAAAACCTAGAAAGTGGAAGAGTAAAATCTTAGGAGAAATCATCAAGTAGGTGGTTAATTATACATACCTACTTGGATATTGTCTCCTCTATCAGAAATTTGAAATGCTCCAATCTTCTCAAATTTAGAAATTTGTGATCTGATGGCAACTCCAGTCACAAAGAGTACTTGAGATTTTTTTTCTCCTGGTGTCTTCTCATATACTTAAAGGTTCCCTATTTGTATTTCCCTTCAGACCATCCATTACTTAATATATCCACTGGACTAACTTTCTAGTGGGCTCTTTCTGTGTTATTCAGTACTCTATACTTAATATCTTATACAGTGTTTGGCATATGGTACGTTTATTGAAGGAATAACATGGAAGTAGATGCTCTCTAGGGATGTCTCCAGCTATATCTTGTAAGCAAGGTTCTACACCTCTGTGACAGCTGCTTTCCAAGCAAATATAATGACCCTCTTTTTCAAGATTTCTAAAATACTTATAAATTCTTTGGTTTTTTAGTTACTGCCTCCTACTCTGGAAATTCATGGGTTCAGTTTTTCCCCACTGAGTGGTGTACAGCCCCTCTTCAAAGACAGAAGAAGAAGGCAGAAAAAATTCAAGGGCCCTGTATTATGGTGATTTACATTAATTCTATTACATTTCTTCAAGTTATGAAAAATAAACATAGCCATTATGCTTGTAGCTCTATAAATAAATCCATAATATAGTTAACACATTCTTCTAGAATAATGTAAAACCAAACCCATTTTTAAAATAAAAGCAATACCACAAAGCAAATTACACTCCAAATAATAACCTAATGTCACGGATGATATTTCAGTAGAACTAAATCACTAATAGAGAAATAGAGCCTCAGTTCATTGTGTACATTTTTTTGCTCACATAAGTCATTCAGGTTGTCACTGAGATGATCCAGAATATAGTTGGGTTCTGTTTTTTAAGGATTAATATTAGAGAGCAAACAAAAATATGGCCATCTAGACTTAAATCCAACTATATCAATATTAAACATAAACTGGCTCCTATTAAAAGTCAGGGATTGTCAGGATTTTTTTTAAAGGCCAAACTAAGTGCTGTTTACAAGAGATGCAGTTTAAGTATAAAGATACAAAGTGGTTGAAAGTATTGAATAGACGAATAGAAAAAGCTGGTAAAAGGATAAGGAAAGCTGGTATGGTATCAGACAAAAATGGTCTTCAACAGGAAAAGTATTAACAGAATAATTTCCTAAAAATAAAAATACCAGTCAAAAAGTACAAAGTAATTCCAAATGTTTATGCAGCCAATAATAGAACTTCAGAATACATGAAGCATTATTAATAGAACTAAAAGGAGAAAAGATAAATTCATGATCATATTTTTCACTCAGTCTCTGATAGAAAAGGAAATGAAGTAAGTATATGTGACATTTTAGTAACACTTAATCAGCTGTATAACTGACATTTATTGAACACTACCCAACAGTCACAGAGTATACATTCTCTTTCAATGCACTGCCTCTTGCTCTTGGTGTATGTGTGTGTTGGTCGCTCAGTCATGTAGTCATGTCCAACTCTTTGGAATCCTGTCAACTATAGCTCACCAGGCTCCTCTGTCCATGGAATTCTCTAGGTAAAAATACTGGAGAGGCTTGCCATTCCCTTTTCTAGGAGATCTTCCCAACCCAGGAATTGAACCCAGGTCTCCCGCATTGTGGACAGATTAAATACAAAAGAAAAAAAAAATTTGAAAAAAACATAATGTGATGATCAGTGTTATCTCATAAAAGGTCACTGCAATAAAATTTGCTTTAAAATGTTGTTTGATGAGATCCTATCACATTGTATTTAATCTAACATGAATCTTACGCTAATAATGAAATAAGTATTCTTAAGAAATAGAAAAACAGTTGACTGATATTTCTGCATTTTTCTTTGGGTTTTGTTTGTTTCTTAGGTTTTCATTGCTCAGTCCAGATCATCTGGAAGTCACCGAGATGTTGAAGATGAAGAACTTACAAGAATATTTGTTATGATACCAAAGTCCTACACAGAAGAAGATCTACGGGAAAAATTTAAGGTGCTTCTAATAGTTGATGTTTGTGATATTTACAATCTTAAATCTTACATTGTTTGAGTTAGATCATTAGATTAGTGGTGGAGAATTAAATAACTTTTTAAGCCATTTATTTTGATCTAGTTTATAAATGGTAAAACTAAAATAATTTTTTTGAAAATATATAAAACCTGAAAAATATTACTGATGGTGTTTCTCCCCCATTTAGCAAAAATACAGATTCAGGACATTGAAGTGTAAAGCTCAAGAGTTTTAAATAAGATCACATACGTAATTATGCGGTGGGGCCATTATTCATGCCCAGGCTGTCTGAATCCAGAATCTGCTGTTGGTCTTGAAAATTTCAAAACACCCTCTTAACACTGCTCTCTATTGCCTCTCACAGAGGTGCATCAGGCAAGCCTGAGTGTATGAACTGTACTATCTCACATTTATTGCAAGCTTGTGACATATTGATGTACTTATTCACAGAAAGGTTTATCCTTTATAGTTTATGTTTTAAATTTAGGCCTTTGAAGGAGTTATATTGAAAGAAAAAAATTACCTATTGCTCTCACTTTAGCTACTTTAGTCAGTGAAAGCTATTAGCTATTGTAGTCAGTGAAATTTGGAGACGACTTAAAATCTCTTTTTAGCCATTGAATTTTATATGCAGTGATACACTTTCACAAAAACTATTTCAAAAGCAATTTTAAAACTGTCTTTTGAGTTGTAATTTTTTATTATTTTTCAGTACCTTCCCAAGTACTTGTGGGCAACAACCAAGAAAGAAAACAAGTAATAAAAAGTAATTTTAAAACTTCCTCTGTCCTACCCAAATGAGGATTGAATAAAATACTTCAAAAATAGCAAATACTAAATATATATACTCCATATTTTCTCCAATAGTAAGGAAAAAGTTCATACATTATATACTTACAAATTTTTATCCTTTTCTGAGTGAACACATGGCATTTTTATCTACATAGTAAAGTTACAATTGATATCTATAAAGTAAATAATATAATTTATATCCTGTATTTCTTCCAACATTAAAAGTAAACATTTACCACATATTTCTCACATAGAATATTAACTTTCTGAGTGAACCAGTATATTTTAAAGATGTACTTTCAGAAGCACTGCTTTAAAAGAATACATAATGATTTATTTATGTTTATGTTAAAAGGCAGATAAATAATTATAGATAATATTTACTGAGTGTTGACTATATCCCAGACCTTGTATAGGCACTTTAGGTGTATTTGTTCTTTTAACCCTGAAAACAACCCTCTGGATAGGGACAGCTGTTAACCCCATTTACCATGTAAGGACACGGGCCCAGAGAGGACAACTCAACTGCCCAGTATTTAAGTGGCTGAACCAAGATTTGAATAAAGACGCTTCCAGTCCAAAGTCTCTGCTTAACCATCACTGAGTAAGGCTTTGAAGCTATCCAGACCATGAACAAATTCTTCCTCTACCTCCTTGACTTCGGCGAGTAATTTGATTTCTCTAAGGCCCAGTGTCTGTGAAATAAGCAGTGTAACACATCTATCCTTGAAGGACTGTTGTAACAATAAAGTGATATATGTAAAGCAAATGTTCAGTAAATAAGCATCATTATTTTGGTTATGTTATTAATTGGTTTTTATCATCATTAAGATTATTTTTCGAGCACCTTATTTGGGACATACTTATTCCATTATTAAAAATAGCTATAAATTCTGTTTTCTTTTCTTAGCAAGCAGGAAGATCAGTAAACAAATTTTAAGTTAGTTCTGAAATCTGTTCAGTTTATTAATCTTGACTTCTCTAAGATCATTTCTTTTAACTCTTATAGGTGTTTGGAGATATCGAGTATTGCAGCATTATTAAGAATAAAGTAACTGGAGAAAGTAAAGGCTTGGGCTATGTTCGGTACTTAAAACCATCACAAGCTGCCCAAGCAATAGAAAACTGTGATCGAAGTAAGAATGTGTTCATTAATCATTGTTATTTGAAAAAGTTCTAATCTAATTATCTTAATAGTGATTTGTGCTAATAGCCACACCTGCTGATTTAATCTCAGCAATGGTAATTTTTTTTTTTTTTTCTGTTTGCATTTTATTTTTTTATTTTTATTTTTTTTATTTTTATTATTATTTTTTTTTTTTTAATTTTATTTTTACTTTATTTTACTTTACAATACCGTATTGGTTTTGCCATACATTGACATGAATCCACCATGGGTGTATATTAGCTCCCAATCCCGAATCCCCCTCCCACCTCCCACCCCACATCATCTCTCTGGATCATCCCCGTGCACCAGCCCCAAGCATCCTGTATCCTGTATCGAACATAGGCTTGTGCTTCGTTCTTACATGATAGTATACACGTTTCAATGCCATTCTCCCAAATCATCCCACCCTCTCCCTCTCCCACAGAGTCCAAAAGTCCTTTCTATACATTTGTGTCTCTTTTGCTGTCTCACATACAGGGTCATCACTGCCATCTTTCTAAATTCCATATATATGTGTCAGTATACTGTATTGGTGTTTTTCTTTCTGGCTTACTTCACTCTGTATAATAGGTTTTTAATTTTATTTTTACTTTATTTTACTTTACAATACCGTATTGGTTTTGCCATACATTGACATGAATCCACCATGGGTGTATATTAGCTCCCAATCCCGAATCCCCCTCCCACCTCCCACCCCACATCATCTCTCTGGATCATCCCCGTGCACCAGCCCCAAGCATCCTGTATCCTGTATCGAACATAGGCTTGTGCTTCGTTCTTACATGATAGTATACACGTTTCAATGCCATTCTCCCAAATCATCCCACCCTCTCCCTCTCCCACAGAGTCCAAAAGTCCTTTCTATACATTTGAGTCTCTTTTGTCAGCAATGGTAATTTATATATAGTCTTAGGATGAAAACCTCTGAGCCACCAGGGAAGATAGGTTGAAAATTATTTGGGGTTTATTATTAAGCGTTCATTGAGGCACTGTCTTGAAAAATATGAGCAATTGCATTAACTCATTAACTCATTAAAAATGTTGTTGTCCTAGTCATTAGTATTTCCATAGGGTTTTCGGGTTTATTAAATTATTTTAGAATTTTAAGTATTAAAAACATTGACCAACCCTTTCAGGTTGGGTTTGTTTTTTTTTTAATTTATTCTTTGTATTTTAAAGAAATTCAAGTAGTCTGTAATATTTGTTCATGTATGACTTAAACCCTAAATAGAAGTAAGTTTACTAATAAACATATAATTAATAAAGATAGGATTTTTAAGGTTTGCTAACTTTGGAAAGTAAATGCACATTGGGTTAATTTCAAGCTAGAGTGACATTACTGTTACTGGTATACATTCTGAAGAATTAGAATTTTAGAGACCAAGGAAAATATTCTTTGTTGTCATACTTGTGATTATATTGAGCTTTAGAAATAAGATTAGAATATTTATTTCAGTTAGTGGGTTTCAGGGTATTATAAAATAAATACATACTGGAAATAATTATTGTTAATCAATAGAATGCTTAGAACACACCAAAATTTTCTCTCAGATCCTTTTAAATTTATCAGTCAGCCAGCATTAATTGAGTACCTATGGTATATTTATCAATATAACTGCTGCTGCTGCTGCTGCTGCTGCTAAGTCGCTTCAGTTGTGTCCGACTCTGTGCGACCCCATAGACGGCAGCCCACCGTCTGCCATCCCTGGGATTCTCCAGGCAAGAACACTGGAGTGGGTTGCCATTTCCTTCTCCGCATCAATATAACTAGAGGGATACAACTGGAATTTGTATAGCAACACTGACATTTAAGGAATTTATAGCTATAAATTATCTTGGATAGCCAAGATCTAATAGGCAAAAAATAGTTGAAGAGTAATAGGGTTTTTTTAAGCTCTTTGAAAGCAAGGTATATGTCTTTATTTATCAATTTCTGTCACCCCAAGTACCTAGTACTACTGTTAGTAGTACTCAGTATAGTAGTGAGCCCTCAGTTAAGACTTACTGAGATCTCTAGCAAAGATTTTGTCATTTAGAGTAGTCTCAATAAAAATATGCCAAATAAAAAAGTGTTCAAATGTGTGTGATATTGCCTATCAGTGGTGAAAAACAAGTGCACCGGTGCAGCACGAAAACACATCTGGAGTAGAATTTGCACCTAGTGTAGGGTAGCCAGGGCAGATGATGAGAGCAATGTCAGTAAAAACATGAAATATCTAGAAATGAATGTCTTTGCCTAATAGTGTGAAGGCAACAATCTGAGTAAACCTTGTTATTCCTGTTGAGAAAGTAATCTAGGTACATTTGGACCATATATGGGAGGTTATAAAAAGCTCAAGCTTAGTCCACATTAGAATTTCCCTTGAAGATTGCTTCAAGAGAAGAAAAATAGCAAAAACTATTTCAGGATCTTTAAATACAGTATCAAGAGTGAATTTCCAGAGAAAGAATTCAAAGAGGCTGGTTTTATCCTTTTTGGAGCCACTGAATAATACAGTGAAAGCTGTGAACCTTCTCCCTTTGAAATACGCCATGTGCACATAAACACAAAGCTCATTTTTGGACACCTAGTTAAAACTATTAACCCAGAGGCAAGTAGATCAGTCAAAGGATTGTTGTAATTAATTGAAGAGAATATAATTTTAAAACAGAGGCAGGGAGATTGGAGTAAAACGTAGCATCCTCTAAGTACATTTCAAAGGAAGAATCTTGATGGCAGTTGGGTGTGAAGAAGCACTGTTAGATTTTGATGTTGAGAAGCCTGAGAGAATGAATGATGATGTCATGTGTAGTAGGGATTGATTGATCAATGCGTGAATGACTGTGATTGATGTCATGTGTAGTAGGGATTGATTGATCAATGCAAATGACTGTGATTGATGTCATCTGTAGTAGGGATTGATTGATTGATTGGAAAGGGTAGTGTAGAATAGCTGATCTTTCATGTCTCTATTGACCCATAATTTGGGATTCTTGCTGTTTCTCATTTACTCTTTGCTGTCTTTCAAAAAACAAAAAAATAGGTCTGGTGGAGATGGTTATTGGTATAGATTTTTTATACAATTATAAAACTAAAGCAGTAGCAGTTGAGTATATTTGTGCATTAAATTTGCTATAAAGTTTGAAATTCATAGGTTGTCTTTTTCAGGTTATAGGGCAATCTTGGCTGAACCTAAAAATAAAGCATCTGAATCCTCAGAACAAGATTATTACAGTAACATGAGGCAGGAGACTTTGGGACATGAACCTAGGGTAAATATGTTTTCATTTGGTAAGTAGGCTGTCTTTACTTTAATGGTATGAGTAGTAAATATTCAGTCTGATTTGGAGGATTTTTTTAATATTCTTTTATCAGCAGTCTAAATCTCACACAGTACATAAGAGAATTTATAGGGTTTTTTTAAGTTGGTCATGATCCCTAATGTCCTTATTATTTAACATTTATTTTAAGTTATTTCCAGTTAAGGTTTTTTTATGGCTAGTTTTGCATTATCTAAGTGTTACACTATGTCACTGCCATTATGTGAGGGTGAGTTGCTGCTTATAAGTAGCTGATCAAGAAGTATGAAAAACATACATAGCTATCCCCTCAGTATGAACCCTAAAATTTTATCCCTAAATTACTGATACTTTAAAATTAGGGTTAGAGAAAGGAGAGGAATGACAAAAGTAAAATTTAAAAAAAGGGGGGGAATGTATGATAGTAAGATCTGTAACTGTTACTTGGCATAAACTTCCTTTTAGGTGAAACACTTGGCATATTTTGCAGTTTTGCATAGTAACCATATTTCTGTGAAATTAGACTACACTTTTCTGCTTACATTTTTGAATAGAGGTGAGGAAATGGGGGGAGTTGTCTGTTTTCTCATCCAGTCTCTCCTGATAGTGCTGATGACCAGCATACTACAGAAAACAGTGCCTTTGATCAATGCAGAGGACTCAATGACAGTTCATTTTATTTTCTAGTACTTAAAATGTTAAATGGATCTTTGAATGAATAGAAATGTAAAGATTTGCTTTTTTTTTCTGTATTGTTGGAGAACAACAATCTGAATTTTCAAGTTTTGACAAAAATGACAACAGAAGCCAGGAAGCTATCTCCAAACGCCTGTCAGTTGTATCAAGAGTTCCTTTCACTGAAGAGCAGCTTTTCAGCATTTTTGATATAGTACCAGGCTTGGAATACTGTGAAGTCCAACGAGATCCTTATTCTAATTATGGTAAAATAATGTCTTTATTGTTTGTAAATGTACTGTAGTTTGTTAAAATGGCTTTTCTCCAGTGGCATTTTTTGAAATTTTTTTATTGGAGTGCAGTTGACTTACAATGTTGTATTAGATTCAGGTGTACAGTAAAGTGAATCAGTTATATATACACCTATATCCACCCTTTTTTTAGATTCTTTTCCCATATAGGTCACTATAGAGTACTGAGTAGAGTTCCCTGTGCTATACAATAGGTCCTTAATAGCTATCTGTTTTATATATAGTAGTGTTATATGTCAATCCCAATCTCCCAGTTTATCCTCATCCCCCAAAAAAAGCTCCTCAAAAGAATGTGAAATATATGAGTCTGATCTGAAACCCTCTATTCCCTACTTTTTGGTTTTCATACATGTATCACTTTTTCTCTATGTATCATTTCAGCTGCCAAGATGACTGTGTATTCTTTTCATATATCACTTCTAATTTCATTTCCTACTCAGTATGATACGGAAAATTTTAGAATTTTGAAGTTTATTTCATAGAATTGAAATGTTAAGAAAAATTATTTGGTTTTTAAGGTGTATCTCTGTCATACAAGAAAAGCCAGTATCTTTAAATTCTTTGGACAGAACTTAAGCTAATGATTGTTTTTTTTTTTAATACCATATTCATGTTTTTACGAAAATCTGGTCCATATTTTGCTTTATAGGAACACGACTGTTGAACACATGTATCAATATAAAGTAATTTTGTTTTCTGATACATTTGATTATATATTATTAATGTTGTGATATTAGTGTCTTTCTATGTTGTTTTACCTTTGTGACAGCACAGACTCTAGGTATTCAATCTGCTTTCTTTTTCATTCCCATATATTCTCTGTTTTGTTCTAGGTCATGGAGTGGTTCAGTATTTTAATGTAGCATCAGCTATTTACGCAAAATACAAGTTACATGGATTTCAGTACCCTCCTGGGAATCGGATAGGTGTTTCCTTCATTGATGATGGGAGTAATGCAACAGAGTAAGTACCATTCCAGGAGCTAGTCTAAAGCCAAACTTTGGATGCCATGACTGGGAGAATAAAAGTAGAAAACAATTTACCTCTCAGGTGAAGAAGTTACGTGAAGCAAGTTATTGTTGAGAGACTTGAGTATTTCTAGTTTTCTGTAAATTATCTGTTCTTATCTCCAGTCTCCTTAGAAAAATGGCAACACAGATGGTAGCTGCACAGCTTGCATCAATGGTGTGGAATAACGCAAGTCAGCAGCAATTTCTGGTAAGTAGGTAAGAATTTAACCTTAACAGTACACCATTAGGGTATAAAATAAATGTGGCCTCTGTTTATTACCTGTGTAAGAAAATGTTCAGAGATATACTAAAAGACCACATAGGTGCCATAATAACACATCTATTTTTAGCTCTTGACTTATTATCTAAAAGCCCTAAAGTGCAGTTTTTTCTTTTTCTCATTTTGAACCTAATTCTTCAACAGCAGTTTGGAGGAAGTTCTGGATCACAGCTGCCTCAAATCCAAACGGATGTTGCACTACCATCATGCAAAAAAAAAGCTCCTCCTGACACTCCCGTGAAGGAAAGACTTTTTATTGTGTTTAATCCACATCCTTTGCCTTTAGATGTACTAGAGGATATATTCTGGTAAGATTTCAGTTCCATAGAGTTACATTTTATTTTATTTTACCTTATTATTTAAAACTTTAAAAATTTTTTTGGTTACGCAGCACGTAGGATCTTAGTTCCCCAAGGAAGGACCAAACCCACACCTTCATTGGAAGTGCAGGGTCATCCCAGGACTTCCTGGTGGTCCAGTGATTAAGACACTATGCTGTAATGCAAGGCATGGAGGTTCAATCCCTGGTGTGGAACTAAGATCCCATATGCTGTGTAGAGCAGCCAAAAAAAATTTTTTTTAATTTTAATAAATATTTTAAAATAAAGTAATTTATTTAAACTAGACATTTATGCATTCTTGCAATCTGGAAATTTCCTGTGTCAAGTACCTCTCAGGTGGAGAGATTTGTTCTGTGGTTTTAAAAAGTCTGTGGTTTTATATCATCTTTAAAAATACATAGTTATCTCCTTTTCTTTGTTATTTTTATGTCTTAAGTCCCCACACAGAATTTCCTTTTGTTTTGTTTGGAAGACATAAAACATATAGTATTGTTTTGTAAATTGCATACATAGAATGAACAAATCATTTGTTTCTTGATAGAAAACACGTGTATAGATCCGGTCTATAGAATTCTCTTCCTTTTCGTTTGCAGTTATAATTCAACTGAACAGTGTTTATTAAGCATCTTCTATTTTGTCAGCACGCTATTGGATCCTTAAGGATAATATAATTACATTGAGTAAAAAATTACTTGATTATAATGCTTGCTATTATATATAATAAGTATTAAAAAGGGGAAGACCCTTGTTTCCAGTATAACTTCTTTAACCTTAACATTTTCTTTTTGATCTTTTACTATTTGCCTTACAACAACGTTAGTGAATTAAATGATAGATAGAAAACTTGTTAAAGAGTTTCACAAGATATCAGCAATGTGGTTCAAGTGTTTTGATTTTTATTTAACTAATTTATTCTGTTTCTTTCTTGAACCTCTTTTCTGTACCTGCTAAGTGCCAGAGACATTGTGTAAACATTATATCAATATTATGTAAACAAGACATAATAGTTATTGTCCTCTTAGAACTGATCACATGTAAGAGACAGAGAAGTGAATAGGAAATTACAACCTAGAGAGGTTAGTGTTGTGAAAAGGAATGTTCAGGCTATGAAATATATGGGAGGGGCAACAGCTATAGAAAGTCAGAGAATGCTTCTTGAAAGAAGAAAAGATTCTTTGGAGGATAAAAATAATTTAGCCAAGGAAGAAACTTGGGCATCTGGGTGGTTATTCCTCCAGAGAGAACATGAAAAGAGGTTGTGGGAATATAGGATTTAAGAGACTGCAGAAAGATGAAGCAGGGAGAGTTCAAGGACCCAAGTCAAGAAAGGCCCACAAGCTGTTAGGGAGTTTATCCTTAACTCTGGAGGCATAAAGAGCTGGCAGAGGGACTTTGTAGGAGGAAACGATCCTATTTGTGTTTTAGAAAAATCACTCAGAAGACAGGGTAGAGAACGCATTGGAGAGGGATAAGCCCAGGATGCCGGGAAACTAGTGAAGAAGGTCTCTGTTATTGTTTTTGTTCAGTTGCCCAATCCGAATCTTTGCAACCCCACGGACTGCCACACACCAGGCTTCCCAGTCCTTCACCATCTCCTGGAGCTTACTCATACTCATGTCCATTGAGAAGGTGATGCCATCCAACCATCTCATCCTCTGTCATCCCCTTCTCCTCCTGCCTTCTGTCTTTCCCAGCATCAAGGTCTTTACAGTGAATCAGCTCTTCGCATCAGGTGGGCAAAGTATTGGAGTTCCACTTCAGCATCAGCCCTTCCAATGAGTATTCAGGACTGATTTCCTTTAGGATGGACCGGTTGGATCTCCTTGCTGTACAAAGGACACTCAAGAGTCTTTTCAGCACCACAGTTTGAAAGCATCAATTCTTTGGTGCTCAGCTTTCTTTATGGTCCCACTCTCACATCCATACATGACTACTGGAAAAACCATAGCTTTGACTATACAGACCTTTGTTGAAGAAGATATTAGAATAAACTAAGAAAAAGATAATGATGCTTAGAGTGAGGAAAAAGACCTGAATGAGAGTGAAGAGAAATTTGATAGAGGAAATGTTTAACAAGAAAGATTGACAAATGCTAGAGATTGGATGTGGGGAAAGGAGTGAAAAAGGAGTCCAGAATGGATCCTAACTTTTAGACCTGGGCATATATGCTTATCAGTTTCAGTTGATCTCTCTTTTTTTACTTTCAGTCGTTTTGGTAACCTGATTGAAGTTTACCTTGTGTCAGGAAAAAATGTGGGGTATGCCAAGTATGCTGATAGACTAAGTGCTAATGATGCCATTACAACTTTACATGGAAAGATCCTGAATGGAGTCAGACTCAAAGTTATGTTGGCAGACTCCCCAAGAGAAGAATCTAACAAGCGACAAAGAACTTACTGATTCTTTAGGTAAGGTCTTTATAATATAAATTCTAAAACACATTGGCTAAATAGTATAATGAAAGAAATATAGAGAGAATTTCTTTTTAAGAATTTAGAAGTTGTTGGTTAAAAACACTGTGACTTAAAAGTTTGCTGATAATTTTTACAATATATTTTTTAAACTTGCACTTTTTAAACTTAAAAAAAAAGTCTATGTTTACTGGGAGAATGTTTTTGTCCTGTGAAATAAAATCAGATTTTAGTTTAGAAAATTAAATAGTATTTGTGTACATGTGTGAATGTCTTTAGATATTAAGAATTGGACTTCACTGTATGGTTACATAAACTTTAAAATTAGAAGACTTGTAAAGATTTTTTTAGCTAACATCTTAAGTTATCAATTAAGATAATTTATGACAGTCTTGGAGAAGGGCATGACAAACCACTCTAGTATTCTTGCCTGAAGAGTCCCATGGACACAGGAGCCTGATGGTCTACAGTCCATGGGGTCATAGAGAGTCGGACACGATGAAGCGACTTAGCATGCACATGACAGTCTTTATAAAGTATGTCTTGACAGGCATTAGTGAAATGCCTAAAAAGCAATATCTAATACAGTTGACCCTTGAACAACGCAAGTTTGAACTGCATGAGTCCATTGTGGACATGTGGATGTTTTCAGTAGTAAGTAATACAACTTACTGAGGTTGGTTGGGTCCAAGGTTGGTTGAATCTGTGGACGTAGAACCATGGGTATGAAATATTCACATTTATAAAAGGGTTCACGATAAGTGATATACAGATTTTCAACTGTGTAGAGGGTCACCACACCTAATGTCCACATTGTTCAAGAGTCAGTTATAATGCATCTTTTTGGACCTAAATGGTATTTTTCTGGACTCATATTTGTGAATAAGTACATTAAAAGTACACATTCAGAATAAGTGCGTTAAAACTACACATTCATGTACATATGTGTATTTTCAAAAATAACCTTGACGTTTACCAAAAACTCTTGTCAATTATACATAATGCCACATACAGCTTTATGAATGCCTTTTTCTTTTACTATTAAGAAATCAAACCTCAATTTCTATATATAGGACAGTTCACATCTCTACAGTTTGGGGAAACATTATTAAAAATTAGCATTGTTCAACTCTTTCACTTTTATATTCTGGAAATGAATTTTGAGTTTTTGGGGAAGCTGAGTGCTTCCCTGTTCGCACACACTTCCAAAGTCCACTGCTTCCAAAGTCCACTGCTGGTCAAATTGCAGCAGCTGGTAAGCACATCCAATTCAGTTTGAAGTTACTGGCTCAAAAGCAGTTTTCTTTTCTGACCAATTATGAGAAATGGCGAGTATCAGAATGAATTATCTGGGTCCTTACTGCAGATGACTTTTCCTTGGATGAAGCAAGTCACATGATTACTTCCTCCTTGCAGAAGGCACTTGTCGATAGGAAGTACCCTTGGGCTATTATGAATATCTCAGTTTAGAAATATTTTCAAATGTTACAAAATCCACTCCCATTACCTCATACAGTGTAGAAATATTAAATTTCCCAGTGAAAAAGAATTAACAAGTCTTTCTTAAAGCAGTTTTTTGTCTTTACAAATAAAATGTTAAGAACTAAATTCTCTTTAGACAAGCTGTCTTCTAAAATAGCATGCAAACCTGCTTATTCATGTCTGAATCTTTCAAAATACAGGTAGTAATTCTTACTCTTGTTCAAAGAATCTTTGTCCTTAAAAGAGGACAATACTAACTCTTAATATGGGGAAAATATATAAATTACTCCTGTGAGTGAGCCCTTTATAAAATAATTATTTATATAGTATAGAGAATATTAGACTTAAAATCAGAAGATCTGGAATTGGGATTCCAGCTCTGACACTTAACAGTGATTTGGCAGTTATCTTCACCTTTCTGAGGCTGAGTTTCTCCACAGGATTATTGTTATAAAATAAAATTTTTAAACACTTTGCGAGTGTGAGCTAAAACTCATGCATTGATGACTTCATTGAAACTTTTTATGTCATCTCATCAAAAACGGTCAGAAATTAAGTTTAATGGTACAAAACCACCTTCTGGCCAGCAGGTGTGTGAGAATGAAGCTTTAAAATAATATGTTTAAGTGTTATACTTCATCCAGTTCCCTGATTAGAGGAAGTGCGTATTCTTCAGCATGACTAGTCATGAAATACAAATCTATCCTTTTTCCCTTTGTTGAGTGGTTATACATATTCAGGGCAAAGATACAATAGGGTCAGGTGAATTGAAAATGGTAGGACATAATGAACTGTATTGGTTCTGAATGTCTTCTAGTTGCAGCACAGCTTTTTAATTTATTTTTGCTTTGAATCCTCATTTACTGTGGATTTCATAATGAAATTAGTCTCTGAGAAATAAGCCTAAGATTAACTGAATTGTGCCTAGGAAATCGGAGGAGAAACTGGTCTAAGAATATCATTTTGAAAGTTGTTGAGTTCTATTTTGAGATAGATCTGATGTGCAAAATATGTTTCTCTTTCTATTTGAGGAAAACTTGAGTTTTAGTATTTTAGAGCATCCTGATCTGTGTGTGTGTTTTTATAGGTCTATTTCCTTCTTTTTTTAATCATATAAAACAGTTTGTACAACTTTTGCTTTTTTCACTTCCTCTGTTTTGTATCTTGACATACTGTTTTGAGGGAAATCCCTTTGAACTTTATCCTTGTTTCTCAATTATGATTGAACAATTATGGTTAATCGAGTTTAGCTACCTAAAAGAACAAAATATTTTTAGCATACATGCTCTAGTTGGACTCATGGTTAAGAAGACAAATACAAGCACCCACTCAATCAGCCTGGTGTGTAGGGATAAAACCCAAAGCTGTCATTCTCAAATCATGCATGATTTTTGTATGTATTTTCCCTCCAAAAATTCAGTACCCACTTGCATCATCCTTCTCAGTAAGTTTGGTTTTGCTTATTTGGGGTCATCTGTGATTAAGTAAGCAGATAATATTGGGTATATTGAAATAAGGGAACAACTAACATTGTAAGAATACTATATACAACAGCTCTTTCCTTTCAGGTGATGATTTTCATACTTGTGTTGTGTTCTTTCTGCAGAACAAAGACTAAATAATGACGTAATCCTCAGCTGACTGACTGAGAATGTGACTGGACGCACTCCCTGTGGACAGTTGACGGCTTTTTTTTTTCAAATACCTGATAGTTTGTACGCAGCGATGTTTTGTCTGGGGAGTAAGATTGTTGACATGTGTTTTCAACCACACATTAATGCTAAAACTAATACAGTAGTTGTTTCTTAGAGTAATATGTTGTTACGTGTGGCAGAAATAAAGTTTTCTTTGGTTAACTAAATCATGCCTTATTTATGTGAAAGATAAGAATTAGAAAAACTTAATAGACAGTGTTTAGAAATTTGTTAAATGACATTTCATTGATTTTGAGATGCACATTTTTTCACATTTTTACACTTCTAAAATTGGAAATATTTTGATATCAATCAGTAAATAATTGACAGCTTTTTTTTCTTTCTTTCTCTCTTAGTGGAACATAAAGGTGCTTTTTTCAGTCAGTTGCATCTTAGATTCAATGAAATATGGTAATTGCTACTCAATCTGCACATGTAGATTGGCTCCTTACACTTACTCTGAAGCAAGGGCTAAAAGACATATCATTAGAAATATTTTTATACCTTTTTTGTAGTTACACCAGAATACTCTGTTGGTAATGTTGTACAGATCTTTTAAAATTTTAGATTTTAAGATTTACAACAGTTTAGGTGATAAGGAAAAATTTTAAGTTATTGTTGATGGTAAGTTTAAATAAATACCAATGGCTTTGGTAAGTGGACATTTTTCCTTTATAAATATAAAATGTAATAGCTGCTCCAAAAATACGACATATAAGCAATTTTCAGAACAAACTATGATAGGAAGAACAGTCGTTTCAAAAAAAGATTAAAAATTAGGAACTTATTCTGCTTCTATTTTGAAAATCCAAGAAAAAAATTTTATCTTCTCTTGAGATGAATGATATGTATCAAAAAAGGTATAAAGTTGAGAGTTTGGCACCTTAAAAAAGACATTAAGTGGTATAAAGTTGTGAAATACCACTTAATTGGTTCCTCATGCTTCTTACATCCTGAGTTAAATTAAAAACAGTGAAAAGATTAAATTCACTAAGCATAATAATTATTTCCTACTTGGACATCTCTCTGTTAAAAACTTAAAATTCTTTTTTTGAATCAGTAATTTTAACAAATTTAGATAAGAAAATATTCTCTTATCTTCCCAGGCAAGACTTACTGAACAAGAATTGAGCCAAGTATCTTTCTGTTAGCCAAAGGCCATATTTTAAAAAGAAAGCCAGTGATGTCTTTAGAAATGAAAAACTTGCGAAGAGAGTTAGGGATTAATTACCAATAGATTATTCGTCCCAAACTCATTTGCTGCACATGTAGTTCCATTTTCACAGATTAGAATTAAATTGTGTCTTGAAGTTTATCTAGTTCTACCACTCGATTAATGCTTGAATTCTCCCCCAGATATTCCTGCCAGATGGTTAATCTAAATAATGTAAAAATAGGAAGCTCCCTACTGCCTGAGTCCATTGCATGTTTGGTTAATCCTCATAATTGACATAAAACCTGATTTCTTGCTGTTTTACTTTTTCACATGGGAGCTATCATATACCCTCCAGCCCTCCAAGTTTTCTGTTCTTCATTTAAGGTGAGGTAGCCAGTTCCAGCCGGAGAAGGCAATGGCACCCAACTCCAGTACTCTTGCCTGGAAAATCCCATGGACGGAGGAGCCGGGTAGGCTGCAGTCCATGGGGTCGCGAAGAGTCGGACACGACTGAGCGACTTCACTTTCACTTTTCACTTTCATGCATTGGAGAAGGAAATGGCAACCCACTCCAGTGTTCTTGCCTGGAGAATCCCAGGAACAGGGGAGCCTGGTGGGCTGCTGTCTATGGGGTCGCAGAGTCGGACACGACCGAAGCGACTTAGCAGCAGCAGGAGCAGCAGCCAGTTCCAGCAAACAGTCGTGATTTCAGTAAGGTGCCTTGTCTATGTTTATTTCTTTGAGTTCTTCATATAAATTCTTAAAAAATAAAAAAGGTATAATAGTTGTCTGCCTGCAAAACACTTCATTGCTTTTCCAGTGTGACTTT
The DNA here is from genome assembly GCA_006410635.1 of Cephalophus harveyi. Lineage (NCBI taxonomy): Eukaryota > Metazoa > Chordata > Mammalia > Artiodactyla > Bovidae > Cephalophus > Cephalophus harveyi. Next base: position 278,310 of record SJYT01019668.1, on the reverse strand, counting down.
CTCTTGCACTTTCTCTCCCAATTGCATGCCTCGGTGAATAACTGTTACTTTGGCTTCCATGCGCATTTAATCTTAATCCTCTCAATCGTTTAGCCTTGTTGCCACTCTCCTGTCTCTTGCAGTTGATCCCTAAAAGTTTAAAAGCCAGAATGTCACATTTTTCTTAAAATGAGGAAATTCTAGAACCTAAAAAATAGCATTTAATAATCTAGTGCTTATGTCTTCACCTAAATGTTTACTTCTCAATTGCACTTTTGGTATAAGAATAAAATGTATAGACATTTTGATACCATGCATACGTCGGTTACTAAAATTGCCAACATAGTGTGGGTTTTATTATTTTTTTTTTTAATTTCAAAGAAAATGCTAAGCAATATAGATCAATAAACTTCTCTTTCAAATATATGGTTTGCATAATAAATAACATTTAAAATAAATCCTGATCAGACTTTTTTGTAAATTCATCGTCAGATCTTTTATGGTCAATCACATACTGAAAGCAGCTCTCAGATTTGCTGCTTCTAGAGCATCATGTTCCGAACTATGTTCCTTGAAACACTATTGTCTTGAAAGAAGTCAATAAGTATTTCTTTTGGAAAGAAATTTTCATGGTCCAGTATGTTTAGGAAATGTTCAGTTGTTATTAGTTCACAGGTTTTTTTGACCATGAAGCTTCCAGAGCCTTTAATTTGCTGGTGTACCCCAGCCCTGTAACTCTAAAAAAGCGCAGTTTGCACTGTGAATTAAGTGTTTTTAGAGGCATACTACAAATTTTTAGGAAAGATTCTCCTGGAATATAAACTATTTTTTATTCATATGGTGTAGTGTGGTTTTATTTACAAGCTTTTTTTAAACTTTTTTATCCAACCCTAGATTAAAAATTAATACAAAATACTAAGGGAATTGTTACTCGAAAATTTTACCCTTCTCAGAAATGTGTTCTCAACCTACTCAATATTAATGAACAGAAAATAGAAATGAGAGACCTTACCACTAGGTGGTGGTAAAATTGCCACTCAGAAAGTGCAGCATTCCAATGGTATCTAAGGTATTGAGCCTGACATGCTAGAATTTGTATTGTCTAGAGCGGTGGTCCTTAAACTTTGGTGTCTACAAGAGTCACCTCAGGTGTTTGTTTAGAATGCAGGTACACTGATTCTGTTAGGTTTGGGTTGGGTTTTTTGACAAGGTCTCTGAGTGACTCTGGTCATTGGCATTGACTTTGTGGTATACTGACCTAAAGAGATTCCATATTTGGACCTTAGGTTGGACTGTTGTAGAAGTAAGACACTGAGAAGTGGCCAAGTTGTTTACCTCGAGCATTTTTTAGAATTAAGCATCTGCTTTCCCTCAATTTATTATCAATAAATATGGATTACCATAAGAAATTGAAAAACATAAGCCATCTCACAAATAGCAAAATGTCAGGCCAGCTTTTTCCTGTTGGCAGGTGTTTTTTGATATTTCTGAAGGATGGTAATTATTTGCTTTATGTCGTTCAAAGCTTCTACCTAATTATATTTTCTATTTACATTTATTTTGAAGTGAATTATGTTAATAAGTGAATCAGATTTTGGCTCTGAAGAACTTCCTAAATCTGTCATTCATTATAAATGGCAAAGAGCTTGAAGATGATATCATCAGTATGTAAAAAATTGAAGTAGAATAATCACAAGGGTACAGAAATCATGTCTACATATGTGTGTATTACTGCAGTCCTAAAGTGAATCTTATAAAATGAATGTTTTTTTGGTGCACCCCAAAAATCTTTTGATATGTTAAGTGCAGTTTACCTGTCAATAACTTATGAATGCATAAAGCAAAATATCAGTAAAGGCAGAAACAAATGAAATATTTATATAGTCTTTTCACCCAGCAATACAACCACATGCAAGTTTTACTTCTTCCATATGTGAGTGGTAAGCTCTAATAAAAGTCATGGCTGTTATTTTTACATATGATTTCAGTAAAGAGAGAAAACATAATGGTCATCCGTACTAGGTAAGAAGTTCCATTTTAATATCTGAATTCTAATAAATGGATTGCATTATTTCCTTTTCTAGAAACAGTAACTCAAGAACAGTGGATCCTGTGAAATGAAGGTATGGTATTGCTAGGGGGTCAAACAGAAACATTTAGTTAAAACATGAAATTGCAGTTCATTCATTACAATGACTATGCTGTATTTAGTTAGAATTGTCCTCAGGAGAATATGCAGGTCCCACTACACTCTGAGCAAGTTAAAAGGTCCTATGAGAATCCACTTGAGTGGTTATCACAGGAAAAGAAAGTCCAGGGGCCGTCATATATGAATTGTAGCCACTATCTAAAGGTCCAGGTCCACGTGAGCTAGCTAACCTGCGAGCTGACCAAGACTGTGGCTCCTGTGGCGTCCTAGAAACTGCCTTCCGACCATACTGCTACAGAAGTGGTGGGAGGAAGGCCTTAGCAGACTGTTAAGGAAAGTGATTGGTGTTTCAGATGCAAAAGTCAGGAATGTGTGAAAAGGCAAGTACTGTTTTTCACAAATAATTGGGAAACTGCTGGGTACAGTAGGATAACCACAGTGCTTACTCATAGATATTCCTGTTAATCTACACTTTGAACTTTCCTGCCTCTCTTTCCATTTCTGACCTTACAGGTAAATGGTGTTACTAGTAATTTTCTTGTTCAGATATTACTGTTTTCCAGTGTTAGTATTTTATAGGTCACAGCATTTATTAGCACAGAGTTCTTAGGGATTTTGTTTCTTTTATTTTTGTGGTTTTTTTTTTTTTTTTTTTAAATGCTAAAGTAAGAGATTTAAAGTCATCTAAATAGAGTTATCTACTACTTTACAGGAAGATCTGATATATAAAAATACATAATGTTCCTTTCATCATCGACAAACTCTTATTTTGGTTTGGGGCCCCAGTTAAGCACAAAAAAACTTTCTTCCTCTTCCCACATTAGTACATTAGTAATTTAAGAACTGTAAGTGTCCATTGACACTGGAGGAAGGTAGAGAAGGGATCACCTTGTCTGGAGAATCCCAGGGACGGGGGAGCCTGGTGGGCTGCCATCTATGGGGTCGCACAGAGTCGGACACAACTGAAGTGACGCAGCAGCAGCAGAGAAGGGATCAGTTTGTTACTTGTAAGACTGACTTTAGAAAGAACCTGTAGTAGAGGAGGAGAGCACTGGGACGGACTGACTGACCAGCTTTGTCCGTATCAAAATTGGACCAACAACGGCAAAGAGTATACTTGAAGAGAGTACCCATCTTTTCTTTACCATTGCAAACTCCTATGAAGGTTCATCTCCCATTAGTACCATATTGGCTTAATCCTTTCATCAGAACTCCAGCAGGGTTCACTTTCTACCACTTGGTCCCCAAATCTGGAAACTGTAGACACTGTAATATGGTCCCATCTTTCACCCAGCCCAGTCTTACGTTACTGCAGTGAATCAAAGTAAGTAATAATAAATAGAATGGAATTAGATCTCCTTACAACATCCTGCAAGATAAGCAGTGTGCCTTAAATAATACCCAGATTCTGTTTAATAGCTTTCAGTTACTTGTAATATAGCAATGTATCATGTTTTCTAAGTCTTGTTAATATCTTTATATTCAGTTCTCCCAAGAGTGAATTTCATGTGTGCTATCAACATGGCCTTTTGAGGCCTGTTTCCTCATCTAGAACATAATAAAGGCTGTGTAAACACAAATACTTGCAATCCCCTTCTCCCAACTTTCTGCAAAAATACCCTTGAAAACATTTAAGAAAAAAAATTGGTATCATTCATAGAAACTTGAATAGAGAAGAATAAGTAGATACACTGGTAAGAATAGTAGATACTAGGAGAAATGTTTACTATAAAGCAGTAATGATGTGGATTTTATTTAATAGCCAACTTGTCACGTAAAACAAGATGATACCTTACCTTCCCACCTTCTAATATTCCTTATTAACTTGTGTATAAGAAGGCTATACTAATAATTTGAGATAGCTATTGAGAGTCCCATCAGAAAAGGCTTTCGTTCTGCATTTCTTAACTAGTGGCACTGAAGCTGCACCGTCTTGGAGCTTTTCCTTAACCAAGAGAACCACAGCTGACATTCACTGGGGTGGAGAGAGTTGTGAAAGAGATCCCACCTCTGACCAGAAGAGCAGGGCTGAATGATAAAGGCAGCGCAAGCAGCCCAGAAAGATCTTGCGCCCATCAGCAGATTTAGAACACTTAGAGCAGGACTTTTTTAAATACTCATCCTCTATCCTAAGAACTTTGGTCTTATTGCATGAAAATCCCTTAGCCTTTTCCACCCTAAGCCTAGATCTACAGACATCCTTGCGTTTCCTGGAGAAATGGAATGGGCCTGATATTTCAGACAATGTGCTGGATATTACATCAGCACTTTAGTGAACTCTGAAAGAGCTTAAAGCAGTCCCTGTGGTCTGCCAGTTCTGAAATCAGCCTGGCTAAATGTGTCCTCATTGAGAAATGGGCAAGAGATTTACGCTACTGGCACTTCACAAAAGAAGGCCAAGAAAGGATTGCAGTGTCTTGGCAGAGGAAGGGAGGATTGGGTAAATTCTTTAGTCCTTGTGAAGAAACATTAAAACATTCTCTCATTAAAACATTTTTTACTTTGACATTTAATGTAAGTTGAATCTTTTTAAAATCAGTTAAATGCTCAGTAATGCTAGTCATCAAGGAAACATTAAAACCACAATAAGATACCCCTCCACTGGTAAGAGCAGCAAAAATTAAGGTATTAACAATACCAGATGTTGGTATGAGTGTGGAGCAACAGAATCTCTCATAACCTGCTGATGGGAGTGTAAATTGGTTCAACCACTTGAGAAATATTTGACAAATACCTGTTAATGTTAAAACATACATCCACCCTCAACTCAGCAGTTCCACTGCTAACATGTGTATCCAAAAAAGATAAGAAAATATATGTACCGAAGACATATGAACTTTATTGGTAGCTCAAAGTAGAAGCAACCCCTCATGTCCATCAGCAGAATGGATACTGTAAAGTACTCTATAGTGAGGAAATGAACTAACTTGCTTGCTATGTGTAATAATTTGGATGAATCTTATACTGACCAAGGAACCAACAAAGAAAAATGCTATATGATTCCCACTTGTGAAAGGGTTCAGAAACAAAACTTAAGCAGAATTAATTGGAGAGGGGTCACAGAGCGGCTTCACTTTCACTTTTCACTTTCATGCACTGGAGAAGGAAATGGCAACCCACTCCAGTGTTCTTGCCTGGAGAATCCCAGGGACGGGGGAGCCTGGTGGGCTGCCGTCTATGGGGTTGCACAGAGTCAGACACGACTGAAGCGACTTAGCAGTAGCACAGAAAGATAAAATGGGGCTTACGGTATACTGGTAATCTTGTCTTTCTTGATCAGCGTGGTGATAACTTTGTGATAAGCTTTTTGAGTTGCGCTTTTTATGTTTTATGCATTTTTTGTATTTGTCTTGCACATCATTTAAAGTTTTGCTTTCTTAATGTATTAAATAGTATCAACATGAGGCTAATGAAACAGACACTCCTGCAGTGTAAGAGAACAGCAGTAGTCTGAGGCATTTAGAAGGAAGGACTTTCTGTATCCATCCAACATATTTAAAGCAGGAAGTATTAGAAAATACCTGCGTCAGCTCCTGCTCTGGTAGAACAGGGCATTATGATGACAAGGACACAAGAAGAGTGAGAGAGAAGGAAAAGATAGGGAGAAGCTAAATTAAAAGTTGTGTCAGATATAGCAAATAGTCACAGATTAAAGAAAATCTAACCCATAATGAAGAACAGTAACTATCACACTGATTCCAGAATCTTACGGGTTCTCATGAGCCAGCAAAGGGAAGACAGAGGGGTTCCTCCAACTTGTTATCAACCAGATTAAAGCTGTCTTCATCAGTGTTCCAAACTGCTCAATAAGGTCTCCTCGAAGGAATTCTGCAACTTAAATAAGTTACAATAAATCAAAAGCACTGACACATGAATATATTGAGAGAAAAGGTGGAGATACAGAAGGCTAATAATGAAGATTTATCCTTTGAATAACAGATGTTCTCAAAGAAGGCAAGATGAATTAAACAAAAAAATAGTTTTGATAGAAGAAACCTTGATTTTTAAAAGGGCTCAAGTCTGAAGAACTTCATCTGCTGCAGGGGTCCAGCCCCGGTGGATCCAGGGTAATTCGAAGGGAAGACGGCATGGTGTCTTAGAATTATTTAATTAGAAATATAAGAAAGATTAGGAAAAATAGTGTAGTAGGAAAATTTAGTGGAGAAGAGAGGCTGAATAACTTGGTTTGCGTGGAGAACTAATTAAACCTCAGGACAAGAGTTTTGCACCATCTACGATAGGCCACTGGCGCCCGTTTGAATAGCGGAGGGTGCCCCACCTTGGGCTCCCTCTCTCGTGGGTCTTAGAAGCCAGGACAAGTAAGTAGACATGGTGAGCCTCCACGCCTGAGATGGGAATTCAGCCAGAAAATAGAGTAAGAAAACACACGGGGGATCCAGTCTTTCCAGTGACTGGCCCATCCTCTATTGTCCAGAAAGGCCTTTTATACTTTTGATTGTACATAGAGATCAATGGATAACACAAAATTATGCAGCGTCAGTAGTCCTGACTCTTACTGAGACCAGGCTTTCTCTCTGCATACCTAGTTGTATACACAAGTCTTCGGTGATTTACATCATCTTCTGGCCAGAAGGCCAGTTAACATTTTACGGCCCTTTTCTGATAAGAGTCTGTCAACCAGAGAACTTATTTGTGGTGTTCTTCCCAAAGTCTGGTGCCACTCTCAGAAAGCACTAAATAAAAGTTACATTCTTACATAGCAAGGACACAACAATTTATAACAATGAAAGAAGTACAGTGGTTTATAACAAAGAGAAAATAATTAACTCAAAAATCTAGTGTTGCTAACATCAAAACTACTATATTCCTTTTCCTATATCCCAATTACATTGATTATTATCCTTCAGGTGCCTAAAAGATAAAGGATATGGAGGCCTGGCAGCAGTCATTGACTCAACAGTGAAACCCATCACCAATATAATTTTTAGCTCTTTAGAAAAGGCTCTGTATCTTTAAGATGCTTTAAGCTTTGTGCCTCTCATGGTTGGGGGGCTGTAAACAATTCACAAGTTGTAAAAGTCCAGGCAGACCGGTCAGGTAAGTTAGAAAGCCATCAAAGGGGTTTAAACCGAGACATTCTTTTTATATGCAGGAGACTGTTAACTGGAGCCCTAAGTTAATTCCTTTTAGAGGAAGGTGATCGGGGATGGCCCCCTGTTATGTCAGAAGAGTGGAAAGCACAATACAATAAGGCAGGCAGACTCTGGTTTTGGGGGGTAGATGTTCAGGAAAACCCAGGGGGAACCCCTGAAGCCATATCACACCTTTGCATATGGTAGGCTTCCTTCCTCATGACCTTTGCCACGGGTGGATTCCTCATGCTGGCTCCCGCCGATCTGCACATTAGCTGCCAGCTGTAATGGAACAGTGTCTACAGGGTTGCGTAGTTCAGGATTTCTTTACTCCATATGTGAAGGTAACAGAAAAGGATTCTGTGATGTTCATTGTACTGCTCATTTGGAAAAAAGTACTATATAGGAAAAAAGTACTTGAATATAATCAATACACTGCCAGAATGAATCAAAATTCAGAATAAAAGAATGAGGAAAGATGAGTCGGTGAGTATTGAAATCAATGCAACTGTTAGAGTAATACAGTTAGAGTAATACAGATAATTATTATAAATCTAATATTGAAAGCACGATTTATTAATCTTTGAGTGAAGGCTAAGAAAGTATGGAAATTTCCCTTTTTTTTTGTGGGTGCTGGAGAATGAAGTGAAGAGAAATTCTTCTGTAAAGAAAAATTAAAAGTTACTGTCTTTTTTACTTGGAAAATTAAGTGTAAATTTAACAGTGAAATCTGTCAAGGTGGATAACAAAGTTAATAACAGAATGTCTCTTGTCAAAGTCCTTGAAAAAGACATGAATGAAACTGTATATGAGACAAAAGTAAAAAGGAGCACTTAAGATCAAAACTTTTAGATCATTTAAATTCTAAAAGGAAAATGAAATAATTTGCTTCTTCCAAGAGACTTTTAAATCAAATCTTGTCACGTACATGTGACACAAAAAGTATCTCAGAGTACAATTTACAGGAGGTATAAGGCTGAATAACAGCATGTACACTAATATAGTTACACTCAGTAGTGAAGACAGCAAAACTTAATATTTATATGCAGGATAACATAGGATTAAAATATAGAACTACAAAAATGGTTTAGAGATTGTACTGAAGACTTATCACAGTGGTCTGTGAATTGTAACACTAATCAAATAGAAGGGAGAAATTACTCTTAAAAAGAAAAAAGATATGTATGGTGATGAGAATTACATTTTCTCAAATAAGATAGGAGAAGGCAATGGCACCCCACTCCAGTACTCTTGCCTGGAAAATCCCATGGACGGAGGAGCCTGGTAGGCTGCAGTCCATGGGGTCGCTGAGTCAGACACGACCGAGCGACTTCACTTTCACTTTTCACTTTCATGCATTGGAGAAGGAAATGGCAACCCACTCCAGTGTTCTTGCCTGGAGAATCCCAGGGATGGCAGAGCCCAATGGGCTGCCATCTGTGGGGTCGCATAGAGTCGGACACGACTGAAGCGACTTACCAGCAGCAGCAGCAGCAGCAGCAAATAAGATAGTTTACAAATTGATCAGATAGTAATATTGATAAATAACAAAGCCAGCAGAGGAGACCCAGAAAGATAACTTCTGAATACCAGCTGATTTAGAATATTTAACCGCAGGATAAAAAACAACATGGGAAAAAAAAAATCCTTAAACTTGTTCTTTTCAGCCTTTTTGTCCTAAAGACAAATTGCAAGGAAATCACCCTTTTCTACACTAAGCCTAGATCCTTTGTGCTTCCTTGAATTTCCCAGAGGAATGAAATGGATCGTTTGTTGTCCACATGGTGGACATACATCACATCTGAGTGGAGTGTAAAAGCTGAAAGCAGTCCTTGGAGCTTCAAGATTTCCCTGAAGTTCAAGTTAAAGGGCAGAAGTTGTGCAGGGCATGTTCTTTGATCACAGGATAATAAACCCAGAAAACAATAAAAGCACAAGCACCTGGATAATAATTTTTGAAAAACACTTCTAAACAGCTATTTTGTCAAGAAAAGTGTGGTAAAATACAGTGAAAACAGCAAAAATAGAGGACAACATGTAATGCTGAAAGGCAAATTGATGGTCACTCATAGAGTGAATGAATTAAACCTGCAGCACTAGAAGCAAAAGTAACAAAGATAGGATTGACCTTGCTGCTGCGGCTACTAAGTCGCTTCAGTCACGTCTGACTCTGTGCGACCCCATAGATGGCAGCCCACTAGGCTCCCCCGTCCCTGGTATTCTGCATGCAAGAACACTGGAGTGGGTTGCCATTTCCTCCTCCAATGCATGAAAGTGAAAAGTGAAAGTGAAGTTGCTCAGTCGTGTCCGACTCTTCGCGACCCCATGGACTGCAGCCTACCAGGCTCCTCCGCCCATGGTATTTTCCAGGCAAGAATACTGGAGTGGGGTGCCATTGCCTTCTCCAGGATTGACCTTATCTGACACCAAAACTTAGACAATTTAGTATCAAGGTTATAGCTTCTGAGTTCACCCAGAAATACAGATACAAACCTAAGAATTCTAGAAAGTACAAATAATACATCCAAAGAACAATTTACCATTTCTTTCTAGGGTTTATCCTTCGATGAAAAAGCAGCTTGCTTTAAAAATCAAAATCATTACTTTAATATATAGCTTAACAGGCCAATAATGAGATCTGTTGACCTATTGGTTGCTTGTCCATTTTTGTGATCATACAAATGCCATAGACTTTTTAGGATATGCATGGTTTACTTGAAACAGTCACTGCCTGGTGGGGTAGGATTCAGTTCAGTTCAGTCTCTCAGTCGTGTCCGACTCTTTGCGACCCATGAATTGCAGCACGCCAGGCCTCCCTGTCCATCACCATCTCTCAGAGTTCACTCAGACTCACATTCATCGAGTCCGTGATGCCATCCAGCCATCTCATCCTCGGTCGTCCCCTTCTCCTCCTGCCCCCAATCCTTCCCAGTATCAGAGTCTTTTCCAATGAGTCAACTCTTCGTATGAGGTGGCCAAAGTACTGGAGTTTCAGCTTCAGCATCATTCCTTCCAAAGAAATCCCAGGGTTGATCTCCTTCAGAATGGACTGGTTGGATCTCCTTGCAGTCCAAGGGACTCTCAAGAGTCTTCTCCAACACCACAGTTCAAAAGCATCAATTCTTCGGCGCTCAACCTTCTTTACAATCCAACTCTCACATCCATACATGACCACAGGAAAAACCATAGCCTTGACTAGACGGACCTTAGTCGGCAAAGTAATGTCTCTGCTTTTGAATATACTATCTAGGTTGGACATAACTTTTCTTCCAAGGAGTAAGCGTCTTTTAATTTCATGGCTTCACTCACCATCTGCAGTGATTCTGGAGCCCCAAAAAATAAAGTCTGACACTGTTTCCACTGTTTCCCCATCTATTTCCCATGAAGTGATGAGACCAGATGCCATGATCTTCGTTTTCTGAATGTTGAGCTTTAAGCCTGATTTATTTAAGTAAATCAATGCCTAATCTTCATCTCTAACTGTATGACTCCTGTATAATAAGACAGCACAGAATGGATATTGGTGAAGCAATCAAAGTGTCTAAAACTATTTCTTAGAAAAATAGCTAAATTTACTGAACTCCTAGCTATTTGCCAGGCTAATTGGTTTACACACATCTCAAAACCTGTGAAGTAGGTACTGTTATTCCTGTTTTACAGAAAAGCTGAAATACATTCAAAGAAATGAGTGGGAAATCGTCTTTTCCAAAATCACAAGTGGGGAAGCTGGTCGTCTTATGTAGCCAGTCTTCATCGAAACCCATGCTCTTAACCTCTACACTAAGTATCAATGGCTATAACAAAGAATTCAGAAACTACTTCACCAATTTATATTTTATGCAGCAACAGGAAATCCTTTTAAAATTATGGAATAGCATTGGAATAATGTGTAGGCAATGGCACCCCACTCCAGTACTCTTGCCTGGAAAATCTCATGGACGGAGGAGCCTGGTGGGCCACAGTCCATGGGGTCGCGAAGAGTCGGACACGACTGAGTGACTTCACTTTCACTTTTCACTTTCATGCATTGGAGGAGGAAATGGCAACCCACTCCAGTGTTCTTGCCTGGAGAATCCCAGGGATCGGGGGAGCCTGGTGGGCTTCCATCTATGGGGTCGCACAGAGTCGGACACGACTGAAGTGACTTAGCAGCAGCAGCAGAATGTGTAATATTTAGTGAAAGCAAGCAGGATACAAAATTATATACATAGTGTGATTTATAATTTTTTTAAGCTAGAATGAGTTTGAAAACCCAACATGTGTGTGTTTGCTTTTCACTATTGTCCCTATTTTTTTTTTAACTAAAAAGTATACTGTATTCCCTATAAGATCATAAGTTTTTGTAAGCAAACTCTATTTTTGTAACCTCAAGCACAGCTATCCTGTTTACACATAATGGACACAAAATTTTTGTCCAACTGGAATACAACATGAATCCTGTGTCGGTTTCTTACTAGAGATTATGTAAAGTCCATATTCTCTATAAATATTCTAATATTTATATGCCTTTTAAAAAACTGGGGCCCTACTTATGAGATTCATTTTCAGAGGTTCTGCTAATTTTAATTTCAAGTTTATGTTTTTGTTTTTTTGCATTCCTATTGGAGACTAAACAGTCTACATACAAATCTCAGTGGTATTTAAAAATAATAGCATATACTGAACTCTATGTCACTACTGTTCTAAGCACTTGTAAACATTTTCCCACTTAGCTCTCATAACAGTTCTATAAAATTAATACTGTAAAGCACAGGGAGATGAACTGACTTCTGCTAGGACACAGGAAAAAATGTTGGAGCTTAGATTCACAGGAAGCATGATTCCATGTTCTAATTTAAGTTTATATACTGTTTAACTCAACCACTGTTCTTTAAGAATGAAGTGTAAAACCTTTATTGTATAAATGGAGCATGAATAGAGAATTTTATTCCATTGTATGACCCCTTGAGAAAGTGGATGGAAAAAAAATAGAGAAGCCTAACTGAGATGGAAGCAAGAAAGCAAAGGATTACAGGTGGCAGGAAAAAGCGAATGACTCAGTGGTTTGGGTTCAAGGGGCACAGTGAAGTGGAGACTTCCTTCCACTTAGGTAGCTTAGTCTAATTATGTATTTTGAAAAAATGTAACATAGAGTCAGATGCCACTTGGGTAAAACAGGTTGGTTCCTTCCAAATCTACTACTTTCAAAGGACTCGCCAGAACCAAAGAATTCACCTCTTCTGTCCCCCTTAATTTGTCCACACTTTATTCTCTTTCTTTTGTTTGTTTTACAAGATCACTTTACCTTGTTTTGGAGATTAAATTACAGTGCAGTGCACAAGTCATAAATGTAGGGTTCAATAAATTTTGACAGATGCATACATTTGTGTAATTCACTGTAAGATACTCTTCCCATAGGTCCCTTACAAGTCTACATTTCATTTTTTTTTAAGTTTCATATATTTATTACTGAGCCTCATAGACTGCTAGTGAAGAAACCAGAAACATCCGGAGCCAAGCATTCCATCTCCCCTATAAGCTGTTCAGACACTAGTGATGTTCTCACTGTGACTTGGTTGCTTGATAGACAAGTGATCTTAACACACAGCATGTGTGCCACTTTATATCGGAGGCTTTTTATAGACCCAGCTTGCTTCTTCTCCAGTGTCTTTTCTTGGAGTTGTACCTGAGTTTATTACCAGTTTTCATTTGAATCCATTGAGGAAAGGGACAATTCTGCTTTTCTTTCTTGGCCTGAAATCACTTGATCCTGAAAGTCTTGTGAGAAGACATGGTGATGAGCGAGCTCCCACATCTCCACTTCGTGGAAGCAAAGGTATTGTCTCTCTCTTCAGGAAGGTGTATACAGCAAATAGGCTTAGAAAACAGTCTCCTGGAGCAAAAGGCGATTGGTTTACTGTCCAGTATAATAATGTCTCCTTCCAGGGCAAAAGACAGGCAGACTTATTGCCCTTTATTAAAGATTTAGATTCCCTAACCTTGAGGTTCCTCCATTCTGTCATAAAAGAAAAACATAATCATTGAAATAAAAAACTCAATGGGCAATCTAGACTGTATACAGTCTTTATATTAGAAGGCATTATGAACAAACTACTCCAAAATGCAACAGAAAGAGATATTTAAAAATGAGAACAACTAGTGACAATTTTGAGGGAGTATGGTTGTCAAGAACTCTGAAGAGTCTGAAATNAAAAAACTTAATGGGCAATCTAGACTGTATACAGTCTTTAAATTAGAAGGCATTATGAAAAAACTACTCCAAAATGCAACAGAAAGAGATATTTAAAAATGAGAACAACTAGTGACAATTTTGAGGGAGTATGGTTGTCAAGAACTCTGAAGAGTCTGAAATTTTACCCTGTTTGCAAAATAACCAGTTAACCTGCCAGTCTCATGGATGTGCACAGCATGCATCTGGGCCCCTCACTGTCCCCTCCTGTAACACTTCAGAGGTGAGAGGAGGCAGCTCAGACTGCCAGCTGCACTGTGGATGATAAAGTCCTTTGCCTCTGACCCAGGACCTTCGAGTTTTCTGCCAGCATCCATGAGACTGGCAGGTTAACTGGTTATTTTGCAAGCAGGGTAAAATTTCAGACTCTTCAGAGTTCCTGACAACCATACTCCCTCAAAATTGTCACTAGTTGTTCTCATTTTTAAATATCTCTTTCTGTTGCATTTTGGAGTAGTTTTTTCATAATGCCTTCTAATTTAAAGACTGTATACAGTCTAGATTGCCCATTAAGTTTTTTATTTCAATGATTATGTTTTTCTAATTTTTCTACTCTTTACCCATTACTGAAATGTGTCCGATTTTGTTTCCTAATGTCATTCTTTTGAAAAATGTGTGTATTGCTTCATCTCTGAGAATATGAAACTTTTTTTCTTTTAAGTTGTGCTATTATTTCAGATTGTTTTTCTGATTATTGATTTTGTGGCACTGTTTCTTAATGGTAGATTTATGTGCTTTGGAGCTTTGATTTTCATGTTCGTTTTGAGTGGGGAAGAGTGGTTTTGTAACCTACATCTATCTATCTAACGATTTTGCAGTTGGCCAGCAAGCTCCAAGGTTCTCCAATCTCAAACCAGATCTTCCACTGACAATTTGAAATTTCTCCCTCGTATTCATTAGTTATTGCCAGCACAACCTCAAAAGCTCAGTAGTTCACAGCAATAAGCATTTCTTTTGCTCACAAGTCTGTGAGGTAGCGCTGATTTAAACTGCGGGTCTGCAATCAGCTGGGCCAGTTCCAAGTGTGTTCATTGTTGCAGTCAGGCTAAGGGAGAAGCAGCTCTCTAGGGGAAAGTCATCTCCTGATAAAGACAAGAGTACAATAGGGCAAGACCCCATTGTACAAGCATTTCAAGCCCCTGCTTATATAACATCTACAGATACCTCACTGGCCAAAGCAAATCCATAGTTGAGCCCCAAACCAAGGAGCAGATAAGTATAAGTGTACTTGCCTTTTGTGGGAGGAATTTCAAAGTTACAAGGTAGGGACTTCCCTGGCTGTCCTGAGGTTAAGACGTCACCTACCAGTGCAAGGGGTAGGTTTGATCCCTGGTTAGGGAGCTAAGATCCCACATGCCTCAAGGCATATATATATATTTATTTATTTATATAAAACAGAAGCAATACTTTAACAAATTCAATAAAGACTTAAAAAATGGTCCACATCAAAAAAAAAAAAAAATCCTTAAGAAAAAGAAGGCAATTTATATCTGCCTCAGAGCAAAACAAACTCACCCTTAACCCAAGACCCTCAAAAGCCTCATCCAATCATGGACTCAGGATCAAAATCTAATATTTTATGATATGTATCAGATTTGAATGTGGTTCTCCTTGATCTGGAAACTTATGAACTAAAATGTGTGTTGTGTGTGTGTAATCTTTCCTTCACCCTTACCCCACATGGAATGATGGAACAAGGATATATTAGGTGCATTTAATACTTTTCATCAAAAAGCGGAAGATCAGAAGGCATTAGCATTCACTTCTTCTGAAATACCCGGGGAAAATATAACCTGTCCCTCTGCTCTGGGAGTAAGGCATTTTTCTGGGTTAGACCGTAATTTTGCTCCCTGGCATGGGTCTCCAGTCTGTTGTTCTCTGCTGCTCTTGATATCATGCTCTCAGGAAGTTTAGATTTCTGTCATTGTTATTGATCACTTCCAGAGAGTGCATTGCAGAATATGCCCCTTTTCACACTAAGAAGGTTTCTCAGCTACCTCCTGCCTATGAAATGTTGGCTCAGAGGTCTTTTTATGTCTTTTTTGAGATATGTAAAATTCTCTCAAAAACATGGATTTTTTTAATGTATTTGTTTTCTGTAAACTCTACAAAGCCATACCCACAATTCCTTTGGGGACATGACATACTAGACTATTAAAAGGAACTTCCACCCGTTAGCCTTCTGAGAGATCCTGCCCTTAAGTTTTCTAGAAGCCCCATTATCTCGCTGAGGGCATCTTCTAGGCATTGCCTTCTTTCAGATGTCTTACTAAAGGAAGTTACA
>SJYT01019668.1:224320-257882 GCA_006410635.1 Cephalophus harveyi | reverse complement strand
TTTCTCATGATGTACTCTGCATATAAGTTAAATAAGCAGGGTGACAATATACAGCCTTGACGGACTCCTTTTCCTATTTGGAACCAGTCTGTTGTTCCATGTCCAGTTCTAACTGTTGCTTCCTGACCTGCATACAGATTTCTCAAGAGGCCGGTTAGGTGGTCTGGTATTCCCATCTTTTTCAGAATTTTCCACAGTTTATTGTGATCCACACAGTCAAAGGCTTTGGCATAGTCAATAAAGCAGAAGTAGATGTTTTTCTGGAACTCTCTTGCTTTTTCCACGATCCAGCGGATGTTGGCAATTTGATCTCTGGTTCCTCTGCCTTTTCCAGAAAACATTTCCATTGCATCCTTCAAACCTTCAAACCGTAAGTTTCCCAGCAATAGAAGTAAGCTATTTTACATACGGTAGTGAATATATATATCAATCCAATCTCCCCAATTCATCCCACCCTTCTCTTCCCCTCCCCCACGTCCACATGTTCATTCTCTACGTCTGTGTCTGTATTTCTGCCCTGAAAATAGGTTCATCTGTACCATCTTTCTAGATTGCACACATATGCATTAATATATGAGTTTCTCTTTTATCATATCTCTTTTGTGATATTTGTTTTTCTCTTTCTGAATTATTTTCCTCTATGGGAACCTGCTGTTAAGCCCAGAGAGCTCAGCTCAATGCTGTGATGACCTAGATGGGTGGGTGAGGGAGAGTGTGGGAAGGAAGTCCAAAAGGGAGAGGGTATACGTGTACGTATGGCTGATTCACTTCACTGTACAACAGAAAGTGTACAACTAATACAACATTGTAAGGCAATTCTACACCAGTAAAATTAAAACAATTTAAAAAAAGAAGAACTAAGCTCTTTGCTCCATAAGGTTTTAAAATAAGGTTTCTCAAAGTACGATCTGAGGCCAGCAAACTGGAATCAACAGGGCTGCTTGCTTAAAATACGGACTTGGGTCCTTATCTCCAGGTCTACTAAGTCAGCATTTCTCAAGATGGGATCCAGGAATCTACATTTGGAAAAGGTTGCCCAGGTGCTATCTGTCACACTAAAGTTGGAAAATTTGGATCCTTTTTCTTAAGTAAGATAGACAATTCTCACTATACATCTTGCTGTCGGAAACAGCTATGCTATGCCTTCTCATGGAGAAGTAACATATCAGAACAATAGATAAATTCAATAAATGTTTGAATTCAATAAAAATTTGAGTTCACAAATAAAAACAAGAGGCTGAACACTCTGAGTTAGACTCCTTGAAAGAAAATTTTAAAAGATTTTCCCCACCTACTGTTGCCACTAGAGTAGTTGCTGGAGAACAAATATTTCACACAGAACTACTAAATACCAGGTAAGTGTTCACTGATTACAAAAAAGTAAGCTAGTTAAAGAGAGTGCTTTATAATTTAGGTATCTTATTGACAGTAGGGAAGATCCATGTAACAGAGTAACTCCTAGGTTATGAGAATTTTGTTTTTAGATTTTGCTTTCTGTTTTGTGCATATTTGTTTGGTTTTTGATTAGGACTTTTCAAAGAAGTTTTCTAAAAGGAATGGCAGAATTGATTCACTGAATTAAACTCTTAGTTATTGCCCACAAACCTTCATTCAACATCTGTATAATTCTCAGAGAAAGATTGTATGTGTGTGTGTTATATATATATATATATATATATATATATATGACTACTTCTGCTTTATCGACTATGCCAAAGCCTTTGACTGTGTGGATCACAATAAACTGTGGAAAATTCTGAAAGAGATGGGAATACCAGACCACCTAACCTGCCTCTTGAGAAATCTGTATGCAGGTCAGGAAGCAACAGTTAGGACTGGACATGGAACAACAGACTGGTTCCAAATAGGAAAAGGAGTGCGTCAAGGCTGTATATTGTCACCCTGCTTATTTAACTTATATGCAGAGTACATCATGAGAAACGCTGGACTGGAAGAAACACAAGCTGGAATCAAGATTGCCGGGAGAAATATCAATAACCTCAGATATGCAGATGACTAATACTCAACCTAAATATGGCTATTTCAGTGTGTTTAAAATTCTTTTGTTTTCCAAAACAAATAGACTGTTATTTGAGAGATGCTGGACAAATAAAGATATGTGAGACCTGATCTCTGCTTTTCTCTGCATTTCTTAAATTTGAAAAAGAGAAGGAAAAATCATTTTTTTGCAAACATTTTCATTCACAAAGCTTAGTCTTTTTTTTTTTTTTTTTTTTTAGTCAGACACTGAAAGGTTAATTTTTAAGTACTTTTCTTTGGCAAAGTAAATAGAAAATTCTATTACCCATCAATTAAACATAGGTAAGAAGTAACAGAGTTTGAACAGAGGAGGGGTACATATTATGCATGCAAGGAAAATTAAAACTTGAGATCTTGTAGCGGGATGCGTGTGCTTTGATGTACAAAAGAACCACTGTTTGTGTGGGACAAAACCTCCCCAGGATAGAAAGAGATAAAAAGGAGGGAGTTTCTAGCTGATTAAGGTCAACTGAGATCTATGAATAACATAAATGCTATTAACCTAGTACCGAATGAATCACAGGAGTGCAGCGGGGTATGGTCCCGTGGCAGAGTTCGTGGCAGGAGTGTTTTCTGTCACTTTGTATTAGATAATGAGCATATCCATTCAGATTCCTAAATACAATCCAAACTGGTGCAGAAGAAGCCTTAAGGAGCTGGAGAGAACAAATCGACGAGCTAGATCTGAAGTTCAGGAAGGTAATAGTGATGTTTAAACAGTGCAGCAAGTTGAGATGTTTGCAGGCTACCGTACAATCTCACCCCTTGGAAACAGCATGAGAAAGGATTTCATAGTTGGATGGCGAGCAGCTTATTATGTATAATGTCACCTCCCTCTTTATGTCCTAGTTTAATAGAAGAGATGCAGACAGTAATGCCTTAAAAGACTGGATGCCAGAAAACATGGAATTCTTTCCTCTGATGACTAATTTAAAATACAAAATGAGCTACTTCTTTCTTCAGGGAAACATTATAAACTCGGTAAGCATCATTCTTTTTTCAAGGTTGAATCTATCTAAATGTTTGAGAGTCCTTTTATCTAAGTCTTATTGAAACATATATTTATTTTAAATATGTTTGTTTATGTATTGATTTACATTCCAGATCCATTTTTTCTTATTTTTTGCTCTTTACTGGAGTAGGTTGATTTACAATATTGTGTTAGTTTCAGTTGTACAGGGAAGTGAATCAGCCATATATATACCTACATTCACTCTTTTCTAGATTCTCTCCCTATATAAGTCATCATGGACTTCCCAGGTGGCACTAGTGGTAAAGAATCTGCCTGCAATACAGGAGACATGGGCTCAGTCCCTAGGTCAGGAAGATCCCCTGGAGTAGAGGATGGCAACCCACTCCAGTATTTTTTTTTTTCCACTCCAGTATTCTTGCCTGCAGAATCCCCACAGACAGAGGAGCCTGGCAGGCTACAGTTCATAGGGTCGCACAGAGTTGGACATGACTGAAGTGACTTGGCACTCACACACACACACACACATCTATAAGGTAGAGAAAGTCCACAGTTGCCAGCAGCCCCCAGGAACCTAAGAAAGCAGCACAGGACTTCTCCCTCAGGCTCTGGAGGAAACCAACCCTGCTGACAGCTTGATTTCAGATTTCCTGGCTTTCAATCAGCAAGAGAATGAATTTCTTAATACACTGGTGTTTTAAGCCACCCAATTTGTGGTCCTTTGTGATGGTAACCCTAAGAAACTCAGTGATGCACAGAATTCATGCAAATGTCAAAACCCAGACTACAGCACCAACGAGCAGCTGGAAGAAACAAAAATGTGCTGTTTTTAACAAAATCCTCGATAAAGGGACCAAAGAATGAAGGTGGGCTCACCATCAGAAGGGATTTTTGAGATCATCTAGTGTCATCCTGGAGCTTCCCTTGTGGCTCAGCTCGTAAAGAATGTGCCTGCAATGTGGGAGACCCAGGTTCGATCCCTGGGTTGGGAAGATCCCCTGGAGAAGGGAAAGGCTACCCACTCCAGTAGTCTCATCTGGAAAATTTCATGGACAGAGGAGCCTGGTGGGCTACCATCCATGGAATCACAAAGAGCTGGACACGACTGAACGACACACACACACACAGTGTCATCCTATTCATTTCACAGCTGAAGAAACGGAAGGAATCTATCCTTGGCTTCCTTTCTCCTTTGTCTCAAGTGAGATGCAGATGGTCTGTTCTCACTCAGGCAGGAAATCTCTGTCTGGCTGAAACCCCAGATGATTCATCTGGATTCCCAGAGAGTGAGAAGTTCTCACCAATAAGATGGTAGCTTTAAAATGCATTTACTCAACAGTACCAATCCCACAGGTGTTTGTGCTTAGTCGCTCAGTCAGGTCCATTCTTGCAACCCCGTGGACTGTAGCCCACGGAGATTTCTCTAGGCAAGAATACTGGAGTGGGTTGCGAGCCCTCCTCCAGGCGATCTTTCCAACCCAGGGATCGAACTCAGGTCTCCCGCACTGCAGGCAGATTCTTTACCACCTAGCCACCAGGGAAGCCCAGGTCACAATGGGAGAAGCTGGAAAATTGAACTCCTGTCTTTTAAAACACATCCACAATCCCAAATATGAGACCTGTTACGTTGAGGCTGTAAGTAAAATCAAACAAGTATATTTTTGTTTCCTCAGGTTAAAACTGATGGCTCAGAACAAGGCAGAAGAAATGGAAACTGTAGACTATTTCCATCTGTGGCATTTAAAACAAGGGCAGGATGTTGCTACCCGGCTGATAGCTGACCAGTTGTATAAAAGCAGAAAAGAAGGACAACACACACACATTATTTAATGATGCTGAAGGACTATAAAGGCAGTCAAAAGCTTGAGAAGGTCAAGATCCTTGGCAGAAGGAAAGTTAATTGAGGGGCTGGAGAGAAAGTGGCTGCTGGATGCAGAAAAATTGAGCTCAGCCAGTGAGACCAGCAGCTTCCCCGTTAGCTCAGTTATTAAAGAATCTGCCTGCAATGCAGGAGATCCCAGTTCAACTCCTGAGTCAGGAAGATCCACTGGCGAAGGGATAGGCTACCCACTCCAGTATTCTTGGGCTTCCCTTGTGGTTCAACTGGTGAAGAATCCACCCACAGTGTGAGAGATCTGGGTTCGATCCCTGGGTTGAGAAGATCCCCTGGAGGAGGAAACAGCTACTCACTCTAGTATTCTGTTCTGGAGAATTCCATTGACTGTATAGTCCATGGGGTCGCAAAGAGTCAGACATGACTGAGTGACTTTCACATACATACAGTGAGACCAGCGAGCAGTCTCTTGCATCAGGATCATCAGGAGACCCAAGATACAAGAAGCTAAGAGCCTAGATGGCTTCCCCTGTGTCTCAGCAGTAAAGAATCTGCCTGCAAAGCAGGAGACCTGAGTTCAATCCCTGGGTTGGGAAGATGCCCTGAAGAAGGGCATGGCAACCCACTCCAGTATTCTTGCCTGGAAAATCCCATGGACAGAGAAGCCTTGTGGGCTACATACAGTTCATAGGGTTACATAGAGTCAGACACCACTGAATCGACTTAGCATGCACACACACACAAGATCCTAGAGAGAAGGGAAACACAGGAAAATAAGCCACTTTTGCTCTCGAGTTATTCATCCATTTGTCTGTGGTGCAGGCCAAGAGATGGGGAAGCAAATCCAAAAAGTGCTTTTTCTGCTAAGCAGCTGAAACACTAAGGAGGGCTGTTGGCGGTCTCACTGTGCTGGGAGATTAAAAAAAAATGAAAGTATAGCAGCTGCCAATGCGGAGATGCCCAGGCAGTCATTCCAGGGTTTCATGTGAGATGTCCTATACTTCTGAAGTAAAAGCAAAGCTCAAGTAAAGAAGCCATAAAGATTGGAACTTGGGCTCAAATCAGCTTGTCCCCTAATTGGACTAAGGGGAACTGCTCCTCTAACTGCCTTCCAGAAGTTAAAGAAACTCTCTGGAGAAAGAGAATATCTTCAAGACCTTCTGTAGTTTTTCATACATGAGCTCCAGGCTTCCCTGGAAGATGGTCAGATACATTTGAGAGAGAGGACTAGGAGGTGAAAAATCCATCATGGAACCAGACCCAGTTGCAATTTGGATATCAAAGTGATCAGGCTCAAGCTTTAAGACCTGAGCAGATGTCCATCTTCCTTCACCACGGACAGTTCATAAAGGATCACAGACAAACTTCTAGGGAGTGAAACTAGAATGGGACCTGGCTAAGCATCTTGGTGACTCAGAAACGGGCTTTTCCTCTGAAGACAGTGGTTCTGTATGGAGAGGACTTGAGGGAAGAGGAGGGAAGGCTGACTGTTGCCCCAGAGACTCAGTCCTTTACCCCCGAGGGGTTACTCACATGAAGCCAGTGTTTCCCGAAACGCCTGGAGTCCTGAATTAGGACACAGCGCTAGAATTCTTAAATAGTAAAGCTGAACTGGATGAGAGGACAGGAGAGGATGGACTGCATTCATGGGCAAGCGAAGAACAGGAGCTCAGAATAGCAGTGACGAGTTTCCTGTGAGTGGCAGTGAGGCTCAAACCTTGACACAGGCTGTGAGAAGAAAGACAATGAAGTTCCCCTGGACTTCGCTGGCAGTCCAGTGGTTAAGAATCTGTGCTTCCAATGCAGGGGCACAGGTTCAATTCCTGGTCAGGAAACCAAGATTCCACATCCCATGCCGTATGGCCAAAAAGTAAATAAATAATAAAACAAAAATGAAAATGCGTTCCCACATATAATTAATTACTATCCCTTTATTTTTATTTACCAGAAGCTGGGAGAAAGTGGGATAAGGGTCTTTGAGAATTTTAGTTCCCCTTTCTATCTCATACTGCCCCCACACTCGTGAAGTTGCAAATTAAAGAATTAATAAAATTAAGACAAATCTCTCTACTACCTGTGTGTGCGCTTCAGTCATATCCGACTCTTTGGGACCCTGTGAACTATAGCCTGCCAGGCTCCTCTCTCCATGGGATTCTCCAGGCAAGAATACTGGAGTGGAGTCATGCCCTCCTCCAGGGGATCTTCCTGACTCAGGGATCAAACCTGTGTCTCTTACATCTCCTGCATTGGCAGGCAGGTTCTATACCACTAGTACCACCTGGGAAGGCTCCATTACCTAACTCAGTATAATTTCTTTGTTCTTTTCTGTCTTCTTTTTCCTGAGTTCCTTCCTTGCATATTGCATTTTATCCTTTCTCCTTAAGGTGCCCAAAAAGCTATGTGGCTACCCCCAAACTTACCCCACAGTCCAGGCACAGGGTTAGCCCTGAGGAACACTTCTGGGACCACAACAAGAAGGTGGAAAAGTAAGTGAGGGGGCACTGACTTTCCCCACTTTTTCCCCACTTGCAGCATCATGCAAGCTCAGAACGGAGGCGAGGCTCTGATGCTGAGCAGTGCCCACTGGGAGGGAACCACTGGCTCCATGGCACCAGGACACTTAACAGGCTCTGCTCTGGTCCCATCTGTGCTCTGGTGTCTGCAGGCTTTAAACCAAGGACAGGGGTTTTGCCTTCTCTTTCCCTTCTGGCTCAGATGGTAAAGAATCCACCACCAATGCAGGAGATGCAAGAGACAAGGGTTCAGTGCCTGGGTGAGGAGGATCCCCTGGAGCAGGAAATGGCAACCCACTCCAGTATTCTCGCCTGGAAAATTCCATGAACAAAGGAGCCTGCCGGGCTATAGTCCACGGGGTCGCAAAGAGTCAGCCACAACTGAACGCATGCACACACTCACAATCCCTTCCCGTAATGACTCTTAGTGGTGAAGCGGTTAAGGCAGGATTCCTCCTCTTGGCTGGAACCTCGCATTTTTTGTTGGCACTGTCTCATCCCTGGAGACAATAGCAGATTGTGTGCGGTGTTCGCAGAGGGATCTTGTCCTGGCAGGCAGGCTTCCAGTCAACACGCTTAACATCCTCTGCAGACACCGTGCCTTGTTCCAACCTGACGTTCAAGTGTCTTTTATAAAGACAATCATTCCAATCACAACGGGCAACTGTGTGAGGAACTTGCACAAAACTGAAAGCAAAATTCCTCCTAAGAGAGTCTCAGGGAGGAGCAGAGAAAAGGAGGATGCTCAAAGAGGAGTGGAGGCAGCCTCGCCTGAAATCCTGGGACCCAGATGCTCCTGACAGCCTGTCTATCCCCAGATTAGAAAAAGCCCTTCTCTTCCTCATGCCTCTGACCCAGTTTGCAGTCCTGAAACGGCTTGCTGTTGACTAATCTTAACCACAGCCATCACCTAGGTGAGGGGCTTTCCTGGCAGGAAGGTGAAGAATTTCAAGCCTTGCAGAACTTCCGACCAGGGCCCGAGGGTCTGGGTCCCCAACCAGCAGCCATGCCCAGAAACAACAGACCCTCCTCCACCGTCGGCTGGTCCACTGTCCCTTCACCCCTCCCAGAGCTGGAGGTCGGGGGGAGTACCACGCAGATAACCTCCAGGAAAAGACTGCCTCGGGAAACAAGAAATCTGAACTAAGAGAAACCACCACAGTGTCACAGTTCATAAAGCACAAAGCATTCTAGACTTCCATGTCTCAAAAATTGATGTGGAAGACAGATTTTAAAGATAAGGAGATGGGGAGGGAGGTGGGAGGGGGGTTCAGGATGGGGGACACATGTACACCCATGGCTGATTAATGTCAGTGTAAGGCAAAAACCACTACAATACTGTAAAGTAATTAGCCTCTGATTAAAATAAATAAATTAATATAAAAAAATAAAATAAAGATAAGGAGACAAATTCATCAAGGTTAAGCAGCTCACCAGAGGTCACATGGCTTGCAAATGACCCAGCTGGTTATGAACATGAACTTTCTGGGGGAGGAAAGACAAATCCATCATGCAGAAAAATTCCAGATAATTTATGGAGATGCCCAAGGGAGGTGGAAGAGAACTTCCCACTCCGTATGTGTGGGCAATGTATGGTGACGACCTCCCAGGAGGATGGCATGGGAGCATGGAAGTAACTGCACTGTGGAGAAACTGACAGAGCCTCAGCCACTACCTGGTCAAGGTCAATGTCAACTGAGATATGTCATGTAGACAGTATGTACCTTTTTTTGGTGGGGGAAGGGGAGGAGAGAAGCAGGGTCCTTCATAAGGGTCTAGCAGATATAGTGAAGGTGGAGGTGAATCCTAGGCTTAGGCCTAGGCAGAGGTGAGGCAGAGGCCTCCGGAGCAGAGGCCAGGCCTCCCTGACTCCACCCGGCAAGCCCTCTCCTACCTCAGTTCCTCACTCCAGCCTCCCTCTGCCTCTGGGAACACAGAGCAGCAAGAACTGCCAGGCAGGACCCTCCAGGGTCCCCACTTAGAGCAGGGCACAGGATCCAGGATGCTCCCTCCCCACTGTGGGAGATCAGGGGGAGCTCGGTGTCCCGCTCTCCACCAGGATGAAGTGGGGAAGCTCTCTGTCCTCCAGGAGAACAAACTCTTCTTCTCTGTGATGGGGGGCGAGAGAGTGCGGCTTGGCCTCTAAGCAGAACCTAGAAAGAGGCCCAAGGTGGTGCCCCCAGAGGAGATTCTCAGATGCCAATTTCACACTTGCAGTATCTCCACTTTCCCTTCCCATCGACTCTAGGGAGCAGCTCAGAGTCTGGGCCAGAGTGACTGATGGGAAGAGGGGATCTGCTCCAAAGACATCTGTGGATTTCAGAGTGAGAGTTTCTCTGACACCAAATTCACCTCTATATACACAGGGCAGTAGCCATGTATGGTTGTGAGAACTGGATCATAAAGAAGGCTGAGCACTGAAGAATTGATGTTTGTTTGTTTGTTTGTTTTTTACTTTATTTTACTTTACAATACCGTATTGGTTTTGTGGTATTGGAGAAGACTCCTGAGAGTCCCTTGGACTGCAAGGATATCACACTAGTCAGTCCTAAAGGAAATCAACCCTGAATGTTCATCGGAAGGACTGATGCTAAAGCTCCAATACTTTGGCCAATTGATGCTAAGAGCTGACTCATTAGAATAAGACCTTGATGCTAGGAAAGACTGAAGGCAGGAGGAAAAAGGGACGACAGAGGATGAGATGGTTGGATGGCATCACTGACTCAATAGATAGGAGTTTGAGCAAGCTCTGGGAGATGGTGAAGGACAGGGAAGCGTGGTGTGCTGCCGTTCATGGGGTCACAAAGAGTCAGACATGACTGAGTGACTGAACAACAACATATAAACGCAGGGCAGCACCCTGGTGGCAGGGGAGCAGCTTCAAAGGGACTAGAAAGAGTAGCCACCCTTGGGGCTAAAGAACTGGATGGGAACAGCCAGTTCTGGGAGGTTGAGCAGTATGTACCCTTGATTGGATGTGATGAGAGTGGCATTTTACCTCTGTGGTCTGCCTCCCAAAAACCCATCACCCCAGTCTAATCATGAGAAAAACAGACAAATTCCAACTGAGGGACATTCTACAAACAATTGACCAGCACTCTGCAAAACTGTCAAGGTCAGCAAAGACAGGGAAATCTAAGAAACCATCTCTCAGCCTAGAGGAGCCTATGGAGACACGATGATTAAAGTTACTATGGTGTTCTAGATGGAATCTAGATGGAAAGGTCATGAGGTGAAAGCTACAGAAATCTGAAGAAATTGTGGACTTTGACGTTGTGGTACACATGTACAATGGAATAAAACAGAATAAGTTTGGGTCAGTTCTAATGAGGTAGATGAACCTAGAGCCTATCATAGAGTTAAGTAAGTCAGAAAGACAAAAACATAAACACATATATATGGTGTTGGAGAAGACTCTTGAGAGTCCCTTGGACTGCAAGGAGATCCAACCAGTCCATCCTCAAGGAGATTGGTCCTTGGTATTCATCGGAAGGACTGATGCTGAAGCTGAAACTCCAATACTTTGGCCACCTCATGTGAAGAGTTGACTCATTGGAAAAGACCCTGATGCTGGGAGGGATTGGGGGCAGGAAGAGAAGGGGATGACAGAGGATGAGATGGCTGGATGGCATCACCGACTCAACGGACATGAGTTTGGGTAAACTCCGGGAGTTGGTGATGGACAGGGAGGCCTGGAGTGCTGCAATTCATGGGGTCTCAAAGAGTCAGACACGACTGAGCAACTGAACTGAACTGAACCGAACCAATGGAATCTAGAAAGATGGTACTGATGAACCTATTTGCAGGGCAGCAACGAAGATACAGATACAGAGAACAGACTTATGGACATGCACAGGTGGAAGAAGGAGAGGGTGGGACAGATGGAGAGGAGCATGGAAGCATACACACTGCCATATGTAAAATAAATAGCTAATGAGAATTTGCCGTATGACTCAGGGAACTCAAACTGGGGCTCTGTAACAACTTAGAGGGGTGGGAAGGGGCGGGAGGTGGGAGAAAGGTTCAAAAGGGAGGGGACATATGTATACCTGTGACTGATTCATGCTGATGTATGGCAGAAACCTATACAATATTGTAAAGCAATTATCCTTTGATTAAAAATAAATACATTAAAATAAATAAATAAATAAATAAATGATGGACTTTAACTGATAATGTATCAACAGTGGTGCATGAACTGTAACAAATATACCATAGGAATATAAGATGTTAGTAACAGGAGAAACTGGGTGCCCAGTATACAAGAATGAATGCTTGGTAGTGTCTTCTCAATTTTTCCGTAAATCTAAAACTGTCCAAAAGTTAAAATTTCATTTGACTAAAATGCCCAACATCTCTGCATAACATCTTTCTATAACAACACACAATTCTGTGTCTTATTAAGCAAGCATTTTCTTGGTATGTAACTCAGTTGATTAAGTCTAGCTCTCTGACCAGACACTAGATTCTGAGAAGGCAGGGATCATGCCTGTTTACTGGGCATCAGATCTCTGCAACTTGGCACAATGCCTAGCACATAATAGGAGTTCAATAATGCTAAATGAATGATACTAGTTCCAAGGGTATTTAGAAACGCTTTCTTTAAACACATTAAATTCAGACATTCAAGCCCAGGTCAGGAAGAATGCGAAAATATTTAAAATATCAAAACAAGAAAATAGGATCCCAGTAATTTCATTTAAGATGTTAATTCTGAAGATAAGAGATTAACATGGACATTTAAGAACAAAGCACAAACTATATGATCCAGTAATGTGACTCCTGGGCATACATACTGAAAAGATGAAAACTCTAATTCAAAAAGACACACGTACCCCAGTGTTTATAGCAGCACTGTTCATCATAGCCAACACATGAAAGCTACTCAAGTGCCCACTGACAGATGATTGGTTTAGGATGTGGTGGATATATTTATACAATGGAATATTACTCAGTCATAAAAATGAATGAAATATTGCCATTTGCAGCAACATGGATAGACCTAGAGAATATCGTACTAAGTAAAGCAGAAAGACAAATATGATATTACTTACATATGAAATCTAAATAATACAAATGAAATTATATATAAAACAGAAATAGCCTCACAGAAATAGAAAACAAATCTGTTGATTACCAAAGGAAAAAGGATTGGCGGGGGAAGGGATAAACCGTGAGGATGTGATTAAAACACACAAATTTCTGTACACAAAGTAGATACACAACAAGGATTTACCGTATAGCATAAGGAACTATATTCAATACCTTGTAATAACCTATAATGGAAAATAATCTGAATATATATATATATATAAGTGAATCACTTTGCTATATTCATGAAACTAATACAATATTGTGAACCAACTCTATTTCAATAAAAACAAAAAACTGTTTCAAAAGAACAAAGCACAAACTAGAGCAAGGTTACAAACATGAGTTGGGAGCTACATTACAAGGAAGAGGAATCAGAGTCAACAAACTTCAATATAAGTACAAACAACGCGGTATCACATTAAAAGCCAGTATTATCAGTGTGTACTCACAGAAATACAGCATTTGTAGGCCTGCAAGCTATCCTTTCACTTTCCTAGCTTCTTGACTTTATCCAAAATTCTGTATACAGTTTGAATTTCCCTACAGGAAGAAGACAAAACATTTAAATGTTTAAAAATAGATAATTACCCCTTAAGGAAAAGTGAAAAGTTGAGAAAAATTAGCCAGAAAAGTAAAGAGCTAACAAGTGATCAATAATAACTACTTAATGTGTAACGAATGTTTGTAAAGAGAGACCTGAATACTTCTGTGGCTTCACAGAAAACTAGACAAAAGATAAATGAGCTGAAACTGCCATAAACCTTTATCATCAGGAACTTTCTCTCTTATCCCCTGGAATGTTTTAAAGTTAGAATGGTCAGCCACTACTTGGTTGCCATGGCCCTACCAAGAAAGAAGGGTGGCCTTCGTGAAAGTCATATCAATCTATGACTCTATTATTTGACTCTGTGGGGAATCTACACATAAATAAAATAATGGTCACAAGGCTTTCTCCCACCACCACCCAGGCCACCTGGGTAGAAACCAGTTCTGTTCTGTTCACCTCCCTCCGTAGCACCTAACTTAGCATCTAGTTGTTGGTGCTCAAATCAAGATTTGTTGAACAAGCACATTAACAAGTAAATCAACCTTAAATCATGAAAAAGACAGCCAGTTATATACTGCTTTTTTAGGTTTATGGGAATAGCACCCCACTCCAGTCCTCTTGCCTGGAAAATTCCATGGATGGAGGAGCCTGGTGGGCTGCAGTCCATGGGGTCTCTGAGGGTTGGACACAACTGAACAATTTCACTTTCACTTTTCACTTTCATGCATTGAAGAAGGAAATGGCAACCCACTCCAGTGTTTTTGCCTGGAGAATCCCAGGGACGGGGGGAGCCTGGTGGGCTGCCGTCTATGGGGTCGCACAAAGTCGGACACGACTGAATTGACTTAGCATAGCAAAGTAGAAGAATGGAGCAAAAAATGTTGTTATCGTTGATTTCTGAACTAAAGAAACTGAAGTAGCTATTCTAAAGGGAAAGAGCATTAACACAGTATCTGACCCGTTACAGACACTGTGCTGTTTGTGCTGTGCTTAGTCCCTCAGTCATGTCGCACCCTCTGCAACCCTATGGACTGTACCCTGCCAGGCTCCTCTATCTATGGCGATTCTCCAGGAACGAATACTGGAGTGAGTTGCCATACCCTCCTCCAGAGGATCTTCCCAACCCCAGGATCAAACCCAGGTCTCCCACACTGTGGGCAGATTCTTTACTGTCTGAGCCACTGTGGCATATGTAACTCACAAACCCATCTCCCACGCTCTTCTTACAAAGTGACATTGACATGCCTCTGACATTCCCTTTCCTTGAACACAGACACACCTTATAACTATCCTAAATGTTACAAAAATGACGTAGTGTGATTTCTGAGGGTAAGTTATAGAAGGCTTTCTCTCTCTCTCTCTCAGAATACTTACCCTCGAAACCCAGCCACCATGTTGGGAAGAAGCCCAGGCCACATGGAAAGGCCACGCGTGGTGAGCCACTGTCAAGCAGTAGACTCGTGAACAAATGAACCTTCGGACAATTCCAGCCCACAGCCTCTGAGCCTTCCCTTGGGACCCCCAGTCATTATGAAGCCATTTCTCCTATGCTATGCCTAAAATTTGGAGTCACCCAAATTGTAAAAGATAATATATGATTATTTTTACTTTAAACCATTGAGTTTCATAAGCAGTAGACTCGTGAACAAATGAACCTTCGGACAATTCCAGCCCACAGCCTCTGAGCCTTCCCTTGGGACCCCCAGTCATTATGAAGCCATTTCTCCTATGCTATGCCTAAAATTTGGAGTCACCCAAATTGTAAAAGATAATATATGATTATTTTTACTTTAAACCATTGAGTTTCAGGTAGTTTTCAACATAGCGATAGATAACTAACAGAGGTGTAACTAAATGTTAAATTAGTTTAATTGGCTTGAATATCTCCAGCTGAAAAAAATTTGCTGAACACCTACTCCTATGTGTCTGGCACTGTGTTAGGGGCTAGGAATGTGTGTGTGTTAGTTGCTCAGTCGTGTCTGACTCGTGGCAACCGCATGGACCCCACCAGGCTCCTCTGTCCATGGACTTCTCCAGGCAGGAATACTGGAGTGGGTTGCCATGCCCTCCTGCAGGGGATCGTCCCATTCCAGGGATCGAAGCCGGGTCCTCCACATTTCCAGCAGATTCTTTACGATCTGAGCCACCAGAGAAACCCAGAGGCTAGGAATACACACACTTGAATCAATGCGCTCCCTTCTACTAACTTCCTTTAAAGGGAATAAACACTAAACAGTTAATTTCAGTATAATATGATCTAACTTTTTTATTACACTGGTGAGTCCTTCTGTAACTCAGCAGGACCCTATGAGGCCTTCCTGGAATAGACCCTCCCACCCATGATCTCCGCCTGCCTTTGTCTGTAGAAAAACTTTACTCATATAACAAACTTAATCAGAGAAGTTAGAAAATGCAGAATGAAAGGAAAATAGTCAAGCAAGACAAAACAATAATAATTTAGCCGTTAAACAAACTCAAGGACCTTTAGTTCCTCCTCAAGAGCTTCCCTAGTGGCTCAGCTGGTAAAGAATCTGCCTGCAATGCAGGAGACCTGGGTCTGATCCCTGAGTCGGGAAGATCCCCTGAAGAAGGGAATGGCAACCGTCTCCAGTATTCTTGCCTGGGGAAATCCCAAGGGCAGAGGAGTCTGGCGGGCTACAGTCCATGGGGTCACAAAGAGTCGGACACAACTGTGCAACTTTCACTTTCAAGGTCTCTAGATAATATTCTGAGCCATGTCCTTTGAGCTGTTTTGCAGATACTGAAGCCCCCACCAGGTGGAAGAAATTAACTATATGCTGTCCACAAGCACATAGACCCCAGACCAGCTGGAACCAGTACGTTGATGACGGTGACTCCCAATTACCTCACTGCCAACCAATCAGAAGAATGTCCATGAGCTGATACCACACCCCCAAAACCCCTTCCTCACCCTATCTTTAAAAAACAGTTTCCCCGAAAGCCTTTGGGAGAGTTCAAGTCTTTTAAGCACTAGCTACTCTGGACTTCCTGCTTGGCAATAAAGCTATTTGGGGAACTTCCCTGGCAGTCTAGTGGTTAAGACTCTGTGCTCCCAATGCAGGGTGCACTGGTTCAATCCCTGGTTGGAGAAGATCCCACATGCCACTTGGCATGGCCAAAAAAAAGTTTTTTAATAACGCTATTTTTTTCTATTTCACCCAAAGCTCTGTCTCCAGGATTTGAACCCACACCGGTATACAGAGGTCAAATTTCAGCAACAATTGCTGGCTCAGGCTTGGATCCTGAAATGGGGAGCTGGTGACCACTGTGAGCGCCTCTTAGAACTTATTGACATGTGGTCTCCTGGCTTTTCTTGCAATGGTGGGACAGAAAAGTACCTAGAGGACGCAGAGGTTTTATTTTCAGTGGACGGATGCTCCTGAGCAGATAAAGTGATACAGAATGAAGGTTGGCATTTGTAACACACCCTGGGCCTGATTTTGAGTCCCTCTGAGAGAGGAGTCAATTGAAAAATGGACTTAAGTTCCTGAAGGAGCTTATGAAACCCTCAGAGGGGTCAGGGCTGTTTCAGGGGGGCCAGATGTTAAAAACATCAAGCCCTGTGTTACCGTATTGGTTATTTCTCATTGAACGAATACATTCATGGCCTTGAGTATTTATTATGATAAAATATATGTAACATACAATTTGCCATTTTAACCATATTTAAGTGTGCGGTTCAACGGCATTACCTCTGTTTGCAATATCATATAACCATCACCACCATTTACCTCCAGAACTTTTTCATCATCCCAAACTGCAACTCCATCCCAAATAACTCCCCATCTGCAACCCCTGGCCCTGGCAACTTCTATTCTACTTTCTGTCTCTGCAAACTTTACTATTCTAGATGTTGGTTCACAAACTCGGCATCCCAGAGATATCCAAAATGGGCATGAAGGCACAGAGAGAGACCCAAGAGGCAGGCAGCCCACCCCAAGTGGGTAGGTAGCAGTTTTCTCAAGCAAGGGAACTTACGAGGCTTGTCTTCAGCAGCCACAAGATGGGCATCTGTCCACACTAGCCAAGCATCTTAACAGTTTACACAGAAGCATTAAGGGGGCTCAGTTGTGTGCATCCAGACAGTCTCAGCAACACACTGCTCTCTCTCGAGACTGTGTCCTTGAAAATGGTTCCCAGCGTGGGAACGGGAGGTGAAATGTACATTCACGGGACTCGGGCGGAAGGAGGGGAAGAGCCTCCCCCATCCGGATTCAGCTCAAGGGTGAACCAGCGATCACACCACCCCCACGACCGGCTCTTAAAATTTTACATGCCCCCTTCCCCCCCACACACACACACAATTTTCACCTGAGCGGTCATCAAGGGGTTTCACTAATTTGGAGACTCTCTGGCTGCACTGGAGGCAGTAACAAAACAGGCAGATGCAGGAGAAAACACAGGTTAAGATAATGATTCCCAAAATAAGTAACATGCTTTCCTATTAAAAGTCTCATCAGGACTTCTCTGGCAGTTAAGTGATTCAGACTTCACCTTTTAATGCAGGAGGTGGGGCTGGTTCGATCCCTGGTCAGAGAGCTAAGATCTCACATGCCTCGAGGCCAGAAGAAAAAAACAAAACAAAACATAAAATAGAAGCAATATTGTAACAAATTCAATGAAGACTTTAAAAAAAAAGGCTCATCATCCAAGCTACTGGTTTTTTAAGTCCCCTAGGCCAGGTTTCCGCTCATTTGGAACATTCGTTTGTGCTCTCATGTGACTTAATAAAGATGACACATTAGCAGACTCATCGGGTGTGAACACACAACAGTCTGTCTGGATCCTGACACAGGTTCTTCCTCCAGGGCTGTATAATGTCCAAGTCCATCCTGTTTGGGAGGACAGCTTTTCTCATTAGAGATTTCAGTATTCGGTAATGACAGGCTTTGCCAGCTCTCATTTTAGTCTTGCTCCAGGCCAGCAGAAGGGACAAAGACTGTGGCCAAATGATCGTACTCGTGGTAAACAAAACATGCTCATCTGGCCTCAAGGAGAGGGAGGTTGGCAGTGTTTGTTACTATGGGGTGGGTTCTGTCCTGTGCCCAGAGAAAACCCAAGCTGGAACTAGCATGCTTAATTCTTCTGATGTGACAGAATGATTGCAAGGTTCCAGTGATATTCATCCCCTATTCCTCATGCAATTAGGTTGGTTATTTTTATAGCATGATTGTTCTATCCCCAACATAGAGGTGCCCAGGGGCTCAAATGGCTATTACCTGGATGACGGACATGAACGCCCCCAATCTGTGTAGCTACCCACAGCGCTGGTGGTGGTATTTTTAGGACTCTCTTGGTCAGCTGTTTGATGGGCTGCCTGTGTAGTTTGACTGAGAGAAAATGAATACCCAGACATAGTGATAGCACGTGTCACAGGCCAGGTGTCCAGATCAGCATGGGTAATACCAGAGGAATTAAGCATGCTAGTTCCAGCTTGTTCTTCCCTTACGTGCTTCAGTGCTTTCCAATCCCCTTCCTGGAAGGGTGACACCCACCATCCTGACCAGCGAGAGGGGGCAGCTGCCCACCTCCCCAATAGATAGATCAATTGCTTTGCCAGGCATACAAGTGGGCCCTCTGTAGAAAGGTATTTCCATCCTTGACCCATTCCGTGACCAAACACCATAAAAGGAGCAGAAATCTAATGCTGAAAAGACAGATCAGTAACTTGTACGGGAAGGTCTTCCACTTCTATAAGAAATACACTGTGTGGGCTTCCCTGATGGCTCGGGGGTAAAAAAAAAAAAAATCTGCCTGCCAATGCAGGAGTCACAGGTTCAATCCCTGGTCTGGGAAAATCCCACAAGCCACGGATCAACTAATCCCATGGGCCACAACTACTGAGCCTGTGCTATAGAGCCCAGGATCCACAACTACTGAGCCCTTTTGCCACAAATACTGAAATCCATGTGCCCTAGAGCCTGTGCTCCAAAGCAAGAGAGAAGCTGCTGCAGTGAGAAGTCTGCTCACTGCAAGTAAGAGTAGCTCCCACTCACCCCAACTAGAGAAAAGCCTGCACAGCAACAAAGACACAGCACGGACAAAAATAAAATGAATCCTCTCTATAGATAACACTTGTGGCCTGACCCTTAGATGTTAACAGGACTGCAGATTTAGAAATCTACCCAGTGGTACAGACCCTCCATGTTGGCTGGGAAGGCAGCACTGTGAGGGGATGTGCTGGGGTGGGGAGGCCAGAGGAGGTCCCCCACCTTCTCTCGGTGGTGCAACGTGCCATTCCAGCATCTCAGCAGGTCCTGTTTGCAGCAAGACCACAGGCTCCCAGTAAAGACTGAGTGCTTCCCCCCCACCCGAGGGTGCAAAGTAACCCATCCATCCCAGTGGGACATCCCATCAAACATTCGAGTGGATTAACGCCCTTCCCAGCACGACGGGACATGATGTTCTCAGCATATAGACAGTGACCCACGGTAAGAATCAGAAGAGTGGTTTTTTCTTTTCTTTGAAGGAGGTGGAGCCACTTCAATGTCATGTTCTTTTACCCAGTCTTTCCTATCATGACTTTTGAAATGTGACCCTTGATCATCATCAATTTGATAAGGGGATTTGTATGTGGTGGGCTTTCCAGGTGGCTCAATGGTTAAGCATCTGCCTGCCAATGAAGGAGCCTCAGAAGTTTCAATCCCTGGGTTGGGAAGAACCCCTGGAGAAGGGCATGGCAACCCACTCCAGTATTCTTGTCTGGAGAATCTCATGGATCGAGACTGCTGGGCTACAGTCCATGGGGTTGCAAAGAGCTGCACACGACTGAGCAACTAAGCACACAGCACAGCATCTTAAGAGCCAGGGCAAGGAAGAGGGCGAGGGTGTCTTTCCACACATTCTGACCCCACAAGGGCTTATTCACGATCATCTGTCCCTTAGCTTCCCACTGTCCTAGCCATGGGGTTAATCCCTTCAAAATAGCCCAGCTATCAGTGCCAAGGGCTAGGGCCAGGACTCCCGAGTGAGCACCACCCAGACTACCCAGTTCAGCCCATGGGCTGCTGTGGGTCGTTCCTGTTTCCATCCAGATGGTGTCACTGTTGGGCTAATAGAGTGCAGTCCGTGGAAGACGGATTGCCCCACTAGATCATCACATACCAGACATCAGCAGGGACTTCCCTAACCCCCATGGGCTGCAGGGGAAGGGGGGGTGAGCATCTGGATAATCCCCACCCAACACAGGGCCTAGAAGCACCCCTCATTTCTAGAGACAATGGGCTGGCCCACAGGGCACTCTTGTACTACGAAGTGTTAGTTGCTCAGTCGTGTCTGACTCTGCAACCCCACAGAGTGTAGCCTGCCAGGCTCCTCTGTCCATGGGATTCTCCAGACAACAATATTGGAGTGGGTTGCCATGCCCTCCTCCAGGGGATCTTCCCAACCCAGGGATCGAACCCGGGTCCCCCCAATCGTGGGCAGATTCTTTACTGTCCAAGCTACTAGGGAAGCGTGCTACAAAGGGGCATGTCATTCAGTCAGTGTGGGAGCTTGAGCCATGAGAGAGAAGGGGCAACAGAACATATTTTTAGCCCACACCTTGATAGCCGCAGCATCAACCAGAGCTATCACCTTTAGTTGATTTCCAGGGGATCAGGGAATAGCGGCCTCAACCTGAGCTCTTCTGTGGCTCCAGAGGTCCTCAGATGGAGGTGAGCTTGGCCTGCATCCTAAACCCCAGGTGCGGGGGGTACCCAGCCTGACTAGGACTGTGTCCCTGAGGCCTCTGATGGAGCGGGTGGGGCATCAGAGATGGGCAGGGCAGGTGGGTAGGTCTGCACTGTCCAGGTTTTCGCAGGAGACCAACACTGCATTTCAGGTGGGTTCTGGCAGCCATGAGGTCAAACGACATTTGCTTTCAGGTTATTAATACTTTTACCAGATCCTCAAAAGCTGTTTGGGATAGCTTTTAAAGCTCCCTTTCTGTCTTCGGTTTTTCCAAAGCCCCTACCCATTCCCAGGATATGTCAGTTTCCCCCAGATCAGCAGTGGATCATCCCCATGTCATAAATGTCTGGCCCACCAGGGGGTTCGACATGGGTATCAGCATCCTACGCCAGGGCTGGCTGTATTTCAGTCTCTGTTCCTGCAGAGAATGTGGTCCAATCGGGGCCTTCCAAGACAGGGGCTGGTTGGTCTATCTCACCACCAGCTCCCCAAGAAGCAGTGGCACCTCCTCTGTAAGATTCCCAGGGTCAGGCATGCCCAGCAAGGCCTCCCCTCATTAGGCCAAGCCTCCCCACAGGCTAGACTAATCCAACCCGTAAGGGAGTGAGAACAAAGGGTGAGCCCCACCCCCCAGGGCACTGCGGGGGCATAGGGTGTGGGGTGGTGTTCCTCATTTTCTCTGCCTCCTGGTGGGTCATAAAAATGCCACTACTCCCTGGTTGTTGTTCAGTTGCTACTGAACTCTTTCCAACTCTTTGTGACCCTATGGATGCCAGTCTTTCCTGTCCTTCACTATTTCCTGGAGTTTGTTCAAACTCCTCATGTCCATTGAGTCAGTGATGTCATCCAACCATCTCATCCTCTGTCATCCCCTTCTCCTTCTGCCTTCAATCTTTCCCAGCGTCAGGATCTTTTCAAATGAGTCGGCTCTTCGCAACAGGTGGCCAAAGTATTGGAGCTTTAGCATCAGTCCTTCCAATGAACATTCAGGGTTGATTTCCTGTAGGATTGACTGGTTTGATCTCCTTGCTGTCCAAGGGACTCTCAAGAGTCTACTCGAGCACCACAGTTCAAAAGCAGCTCAGGCTTCTTTATGGTCCAACTCTCACATCCATACATGACTAGTGGAAAAACCATAGCTTTGACTATACAGATCTTTGTTAGCAAAGTAAATGTCTCTGCTTTTTAATGTCTTGTCTAGGTCTGTCATAGCTTTTCTTCCAAGGAGCAAATGTCTCTTAATTTCATGGCTTTCATCACCGTGATTTTGGAGTGCAATGATTTTGGAGCCCAAGAAAATAAAGTTTGTCACTGTTTCCCCATCTATTTGCCATGAAGTGATGGGATCAGATATCAATAACCTCAGATATGCAGACGACACCACCCTTATGGCAGAAAGTGAAGAGGAATTAAAAAGCCTCTTGAAAAAAGTGAAGAAGAGAGTGAAAAAGTTGGCTTAAAGCTCAACATTCAGAAAACTAAGATCATGGCATCCGGTCCCATCACTTCATGGCAAATAGATGGGGAAGCAGGGGAAACAGTGTCAGACTTTATTTTGGGGGGCTCCAAAATCACTGTAGATGGTGATTGCAGCCATGAAATTAAAAGACGCTTACTCCTTGGAAGGAAAGTTATGACCAACCTAGATAGCATATTTAAAAGCAGAGACATTACTTTGTCAACAAAGGTCCGTCTAGTCAAGGCTATGGTTTTTCCAGTATTCGTGTATGGATGTGAGATTTCGACTATAAAGAAAGCTGAGTGCCGAAGAATTGATGCTTTTGCACTGTGATATTGGAGAAGACTCTTGAGAGTCCCTTGGACTGCAAAAAGATCCAAGCAGTCCATCCTAAAGGAGATCAGTCCTGGGTGTTCATTGGAAGGACTGATGTTGAATCTGAAACTCCAATACTTTGGCCACCTCATGCAAAGAGTTGACTCATTGGAAAAGACTCTGATGCTGGGAGGGATTGGGCGCAGGAGGAGAAAGGGATGGAAGAGGATGAGATGGCTGGATGGCATCACCGACTTGATGGACATGGGTTTGGGTGAACTCTGGGAGTTGGTGATGGACAGGGAGGCCTGGTGTGCTGCGGTTCATGGGTTGCAAAGAGTCAGACATGACTGAGCGACTGAACTGAACTGAATTGAACTGATGGGATCGGATGCCATGATTTTCATTCTTTGAATGTTGAGTTTTAAGTCAGCTTTTTCACTCTCCTTTTTCACCCTGATCAAGAGAGTGTATACCCAGAAATGGAATTGCACCACATGGACAATTACAGAGACGCCTCAATTCTCCTGCATTTCCAATCCATGCTCAAAGCCTCCCAAGCAAAACCCCAGCCTGGGATCCAGGCCGCCTTCAGTGTCCTTGCTGCAGGTGGCTGGGCGGCTGTTGCACAGCCATGTAGATAGGCTGGAGTACAAAAGTCACATGCCTCCAGCCTCAGCTGGGCCCACCCCACCCAGAATATTTCCATTGTTCTAGAACTCCATACCCCACGCACGCAGTGGCTATTCCAAACCTTCACCACAACCCTCCAGCCCTTCAACCTTCCTGGTTTCTCTCTGTTCAACACCTCCCTTCACCTCTTAAATCAGGGTTTCCCCAACCTCCTTCATTCACATTGCTTCATGATTTTTGCTCTAATCATTTACCCTCAGTCTATCACTTAATATATCTCTTTAAATCATTTAATTTTCAATTGTTTACTTATTGGTAATAACATCCAGAAATGTCCCATCGGTACTATACAAGATATTTTTTGTGTCACACAACTATTCAAAATGTTCATCCGCACACCATTTAGAATTATTGCCGTCAGTAACTATACTATAATTTGGAAAAAGTCTTCAGTGAATGAGACGAATGGCATTGAGCACGTACCTGTTCAACCTCCACAAAGTCTCTTACATCCACACCCAGGACACCCCACCACCTGGAATCTTAACTCTTACCACCTGCTGTCTTATTAGGAAATTTGATCCATCAGAAATCTCTCTCCTCCCATATTTTGACCTCTTGCAGCTCCTCTGGCTCCCATCGCACCTGTCGCCACTTAAGCCTCCATATTCTTCTTCCATCACACCCTCTGACTTTTTGCTCAGAAACACTGGACTGGTTTTACTCTCACCATCTTACCAGTGCCCTTACTTTTCTCTGTCTGTAATTCCTTTCTCTGCCTCTCCTCTTCAGGTGAAAATGAAAAACTAAGAACCTATGAACAGATGGACTTCTCTGACGGTTCATCAGTTAAGACCCTACCATTCCACGGTAGGAGGCATGTGTTCCATCCCTGGTGGAGGAACTAAGGAACTAAGATCCCACATGCTACACACTGAGCCAGAAAAAGAAAGAATCTCTGAAAGGAAAGACGATAAGAAATTTGATTTCTTTCTTTTTATGTTCTCTAATTCTAAATGGACACAGCATATGAGCCAGTTACTCACATTCCTCAGTTTTATCACCATCCTTGATTCCCAGCCACCGCCAATCTTTTATAAAACTCTCTCTTAAAAATTTTAATGTTTTTTCCATTCTATACTCTGGCATCAAAAGACTTCGTGGATGCATAATACTGATAGTAACACTATCAAGTCCAAAAGTTCTGCTCTGAGTACAAAGTAAAAGAAATGTGTCCAAAATGTCTTTTGTCACAATATAAAATTGCTCTCAGTAGAAATATATTTTTCTATGCTCAGTTCAGTTCAGTTCAGTCGCTCAGTCGTGTCTGACTCTTTGCGACCCCATGAATCGCAGCACGCCAGGCCTCCCTGTCCATCACCAACTCCCGGAGTTCACTGAGACTCATGTCCATCGAGTCAGTGATGCCATCCAGCCATCTCATCCTCTGCCGTCCCCTTCTCCTCCTGCCCCCAATCTCTCCCAGCATCAGAGTCTTATCCAATGAGTCAACTCTTCGCATGAGGTGGCCAAAGTACTGGAGTTTCAGCTTTAGCATCATTCCTTCCAAAGAAATCCCAGGGCTGATCTTCAGAATGGACTGGTTGGATCTCCTTGCAGTCCAAGGGACTCTCAAGAGTCTTCTCCAACACCACAGTTTAAAAGCATCAATTCTTCGGCGATCAGCCTTCTTCACAGTCCAACTCTCACATCCATACATGACCACAGGAAAAACCATAGCCTTGACTAGATAGACCTTAGTCGGCAAAGTTATGTCTCTACTTTTGAATATGCTATCTAGGTTGGTCATAACTTTTCTTCCAAGGAGCAAACATAAATTAAATCTTTATACCCTATTAAGATAAAAGTGCTCTCTAATTTTATCTAGATATCAGACAATGTAAATATTTAGAAAATCTATTACACTTAATATGACCATCTTTCTATTACCAATTAATAATTATAGAATTACTATATATAGTATAATGCTTATGATTTGCTCAAATTATTTGACCAAGGTAATCTTTCCTAGAACATATCAAATGGATGAATTTTGTCATCAATATTTTTGTTCATGTTAATATTTGCAGGAAAAAGAAAAGCTAAAATCTAAACTCAAATTTTAAAAATAATTTGACAGTATTTAAAGGGAAAATATTCCCTTTCAGAGACATAAGTCCCTTGAGGATCTTATGAAATTTCTTCGTAAGTTTAATTTTTCCAAGGTCACAAAGAAGAACAGAAATTTTAGTTTGCCATTTCAGTTTCCATGTCTAACATAGGACATGAAACTTTCTATTACAACAGTAAAGCAGCAGAAATTGCAAGAGCTTTCTTTCTTGCTACAGCCCCCCATAAATCCCATATTCCACTGGATTCTGGACAGCGGTTATTAGATGAAGGACACTTCAAATGTCAGCTTTTCATAGAACATCTCTGCTGCTGCTGCTAAGTCGCTTCAGTCATGTCCGACTCTGTGCGACCCCATAGATGGCAGCCCACCAGGCTCCTCTGTCCCTGGGATTCTCCAGGCAAGAATTCTGGAGTGGGTTGCCATTTCCTTCTCTAATGCATGCATGCACGCTAAGTCACTTCAGTTGTTTCCAACTCTACAAAAAAATTAATCATTTCAATGTTGTTCACAATTATCTTTGAAACCTGATAAGCTAGTAGTTAGAAAATGTCCCATATTTTACGTTTCAATGTGCTCAACCTATAATATCTTACATTTTTTTGTTCTTTCACAGTCCGACTCTGTGCGACCCCATAGATGGCAGCCCACCAGGCTCCTCTGTCCCTGGGATTCTCCAGGCAAGAATTCTGGAGTGGGTTGCCATTTCCTTCTCTAATGCATGCATGCACGCTAAGTCACTTCAGTTGTTTCCAACTCTACAAAAAAATTAATCATTTCAATGTTGTTCACAATTATCTTTGAAACCTGATAAGCTAGTAGTTAGAAAATGTCCCATATTTTACGTTTCAATGTGCTCAACCTATAATATCTTACATTTTTTTGTTCTTTCACGTATCTCACATCATCTCAACCATAATCCTGCTTGTGTGGCAAGTGCCCTCTTTCCTTATTTCACTTCCTTCTGGGAGACACTTACTTTAATCTGCATTTTGGGAAGCATGTGCTGCAGGGGAAGGTGGATAATTCTGCTGTCTTGTTAGCTCAGGTGTGATGATGAGTTTGCCTTTGCCGGTGACTGGTTTGGAAATAACAAAGAAATGTGAGGAGACATCTCTGAGGGACCACCAGAATGGTTTAAAGCCACCAGGAAATCGAGAAAAATGGTACAGATTAACCCATTTGCAAGGTAGGAATAGAGATACAGAGAATGGACACGGTGGAGGAAGGAGAGGGTGGGACGAATTGATAGAGCAGCATTGCCATATATCCGCGACCATGTGTAAAATAGCTAGTGGGAAGCTACTGGATAACCCAGGGAACTCAGCTCTGTGCTCTGTGATGACCTCAATGGACGGGATGGGGTGGGGAGGCTCAAGAGAGAGGAGATACACGTATATTTACAGCTGGTTCCCTTGGTCGTAAAGCAGAAACGAACACAACGATGTAAAGCAATTATACTCCAATAATAACATTTTACAAATGAATGAAGCACGCCAGGGGAAACTCTCCCTTTTCCTGCCCCTGAATATTGTAGCCACAGAGGAAGAAATGAGCCCATGAGAGATGGTGGGTCAAAAACCCAGGCGTTAAAGGGAGTGGATGGGAGGGAGGAAGCAAAAAGACTAAACACTTACAAATAATAGACAATATATATAAATGTAAGATAAATATATATGCAGCATATAAAAAATGTACAATAACATGCTGACATAGATCCTTAAGGTTGCAACCAAAACTACGAAGCAACAGCACTTCTCAACAGAAGAGAAGCTGAAGCAAAAAACGCCAAGGAATAAAAGACAACTGTGTGCATTCCTTCACCACGGCTGTCTTATCTGCTCTTTATCCCCCCAACTGTGGCAACTGTATCTAGTCTCGAGGGTGAGGAGTTACCTGGATCTGTCCAATATTCTTCTGTCCTCTTATTTGTGGCGTGTGTGTGTGCATGTGCTCTGTTGCATCCAACTCTGCAACCACACAAGCAGTAGCCCGCCAGGTTCCTCTGTCCATGGGATTCTCCAGGCAAGAATACTGGAGTGGATTCCATTTCTTCCAACAGGGAATCTTCCCAACCCAGTGATGGAATTTGTGTCTCTTTCATCTCCTGTATTGGCAGCTGGATTCTTGACCACTGTGCCGCCTGGGAAGCTCATATTGTAATTATAGTTGGGCTCTTCAGAATTCTGATTNAAGAATACTGGAGTGGATTCCATTTCTTCCAACAGGGAATCTTCCCAACCCAGTGATGGAATTTGTGTCTCTTTCATCTCCTGTATTGGCAGCTGGATTCTTGACCACTGTGCCGCCTGGGAAGCTCATATTGTAATTATAGTTG
Organism: Cephalophus harveyi; assembly: GCA_006410635.1. Taxonomy (NCBI): domain Eukaryota; kingdom Metazoa; phylum Chordata; class Mammalia; order Artiodactyla; family Bovidae; genus Cephalophus; species Cephalophus harveyi. The sequence goes on along the minus strand of SJYT01019668.1, from coordinate 230,316 downwards.
GGCTCTTCAGAATTCTGATTTTTGGCACTAATTTTCTTCCAATGAAAACCCTTATCTTCAACTACTGCCCCTGCCATGAATGTCATATGTATATTTGAGAACATGAAACTAAAAATTGCCTGTTTGTTTGTATAAGTCAAGGCCCCTTCTTGATAGTCTGGCATTGCTGTTCTAATAACCAGACACTGAGACCCGTAGCGGGCTTCCCTTGTAGCTCAGCTGGTAAAGATTCCACCTGCAATGAAGGAGACCTGGGTTCCATCCCTGGGTTGGGGAGATCTCCTGGAGAAGGGAAAGGCTACCCACTCCAGTATTCTGGCCTGGAGAATTCCATGGACTACAGTCCAGAGTACGACATGACTGAGCAACTTTCACTTTTACTTTTGGGGGCTTCCCTGCGGCTCAGATGGTAAAAAATCTGCCGGCGAGACCCTAGTATTACCTTCCCTGTTGCCTGACTGGAGAACATGTAGTATGACTCATGAGGCAGCCAAGGAAAGAAGTATAGGTTAATATTTTAGGTTATTGCCTCATTACACAAAGGAAATTCTGCAGCTGCTTTTTTTTTTTTTTTAAGAATTTTTTAATTGATAAAGATTTTGTTTTTATTGTTTGTTTGTTTTTACTGTGGGATCTTATTTCCTTAACCAGGGATCAAACCAGTGTCCCTTGCATTAGAATTGCAGAATCTTAACAACTAGACCACCTGGGGGAGTCCCTGCAATTATTTTTTGCTATTTCATTTCAAAATAAGTGTGGTAGAATAAATATGGTCAAATGTATGAGATTTTCTTTTAACTTATCCTAAATAAGTGAAATGGGACATTTATTAATGTGTACTGATAAGCAGCAAATCTATTCATGAAAACCCTGATTTATTTCAATTTTCAGTTTAATTTTGACATAATGTGTGGGTTCTTTGTTAAAGATGGAGGTGTGAACATTTTTTAGGTATATTTCCAATAGGACAACCATATCCAACAAAGACCCAAAGTCCCAGTTTGTCTAGCCAATCCAATGGATGTAGGTCAGAACTGCAAGGGTTCCATGAGCGTCAGTCACAAGCCTGGCTCTTTCTATCAAAGAACATTTACAGTTTGCACTGGGAGCTGGAAATGTGACCTCTATGGGACCAGCCTCACCAGGCTGCCTGCGTCCAAGTTTTCAGTGCAGTTTAGCCCAGTCCGTCTGCACTCTTTTCCTATCAGGTTACTTTCTCCTAGTTTGGATTCCAGAGCCGGGTGACTGGGGTCAGCTCCACACAATCGTGTTTCCTTAAGGGAGAGTTTGATGGGAAAGAACAATGTCTACAACTTGTCAACTCATCTCTGCCTGTGGCACTGCCAAATTTGGGGGAGTGTTTCACTTCTGTTTTGTTCTCAATGCCAATGAATAGTTGGGCCATCCCTGGGGCTCCCTTATTCATGAGTCTTCTCCTCCCATTCTGTCAGTCAAGTGAATTTTTTGTTCAAGACATAACACAGAAGGCACGGCTGTAAGACTATTCAGGCCGCTGTGGCAATCAGCTTGACCATCAGGGTCCCAGGAGCTGACCAAAGAGCCACAATCAGAACCTTGATCCTTTTGGCTACTGTTGAAAAAAGCTCTGATGTCATATTCTGTACAGTTTATAGGCCATGCTTTATCACTGCTCAACAGTGATCACAGTCATCATTTTATTATCACCTATAAGGCTACCATGAACTCTTTATAAGTATTTTTTTTCTTCACTTGAATGTTTTCCACATGATAAATTCCCCTAAATGAAATTATTAAAATTATCACAAATAATAATTATGACAACTATATAGAATTCAAATTTAGGGTAAACTATCATTAAGAAAAAAAAGAAAACACAATTTGCCTGAAAACTTGTAGGCACTCTATATGAGGTCGAGACCTGGGTGGAAAGTGTCAAAATGGAAAGTGTATCAAGATAATGAGATTCTGATTTTTTTTTCCCCAAAATAAGAAATTTTAAATTTTGCTGGAATTTTTAAAAAGGGCATTGAAGTTTTCTAATATAGGAGCACATTAGTTCCTTCTTGAAAAGGTATTTATTCTTATTCTTTAAATAGTATATGGGGAAATAGTTGGCTTTTCTCAGAACATTATAGCTTTTTAATGACATAGTCAAGTACACTTGCATTGTTTGCTGGGGTTTCAATGTTTGAAAAGCATCTAAAGAACAACAAAAAGAATTGCTAAGTACTTTGTTTTTATTGTACTGCTCTTACTCATAAATATGCACATTTAGGGATTGTAATAATGCCTGCTCTATTAATTCAACAAAATTGAATAATCATTTTTTCATGTTTTGGTCTTCATTCATCCAGATTTGAATTTAGTTTACATCTTGTACATAAATTCCAGAGGAAAGACAAACAATGAGAAGGAAATAACATGAAGAGTTAAGTGGCCTTGCTTTGTATAGGCAAGTAATAAACATTTCTTCCATTTGCAAAATTGCCTTTTAAAAATGGATAATAGCATTAATGGTTCTAGTTGCTTACTTTAAATCAATATTTAGGTCTTTATTCCTTTTGCTTCTAAGTATCATCATGTATTACTTTGTCCTTCCTTCAACAATTAGGTAAGCTCTAGTATTGAATAGAAAGTTTTTGTTTTATCTAAAATGCCTATTTAGGTTAAAGCAGATACTATAATTTCAATGCCAATGTGCCTAATTAATTTCGTTCAGAAAAATCACAGTACAAAAATGCTGTAGATGGCTGCTGTGAATGCTGGGGAGTTGTTTTTGGAGGGAGGGGTTGTATGTTTCATTTGGGTTTGGTTTTGGTTTTTGCTTAAGAGTTTAACACCATTGTATGGGGGGTGTGTGTGACAGAACCTTGGTAAAGTTCAGATGGGAGAAATACAGGAGAAAAGTTACAAGGTAAAAGTTTCTATCAGCTTGTATTTGCTAATCCGGAAGAGAGTTTTGCAAATAGGTCACTCATTAAAAGTTTATGTGGCTAAAAAAAAAGTTTATGTGGTTAATTCAGGAAGGCTCATCACTAGGAGAACAAGAGTGAAGGTTTTATAGAGCATTCTGGGTGGGCAGAAGCATCTGCAGAACTGAAAGCTTACATAAACTGTTGCTCTTCGTTTAAATTCAGATCTCAGCTTTTACTATTTTAATTTTTGTTGGAGTCTAGTTGCTTTACAATGTTGTGTCAGTTTCTGCTGTACAGCAAAGTGAATCTGCTAAAGGTGTACATATATCCACTCTTTTTGGATTTCCTCCCTTTTAGGTCACCACAGAGCACTGAGTAGGGTTTCCTGTGAGATACAGTAGGTGCTCGTTAGTTATCTATTTCATGCATTAATGCGTGCTAAGTTGCTTCGATCGTGTCTGACTCTGCAACCTTATGTAATGTAGCCCGCCAGGCTCCTCTGTTCATGGGATTCTCCAGGCAAGAATACTGAAGCGGGCTGCACCCTTCCCCAGGGGATCTTCCCAACCCAGGGATCAAACCCAGGTCTCCTGCACTGCAGGTGTATTTTTTACTGTCTGACCCACTGCTGCTGCTGCTGCTGAGTCGCGTTAGTTGTGTCTGACTCTGTAATCCCATAGACGGCAGCCCACCAGGCACCCCCATCCCTGGGATTCTCCAAGCAAGAACACTGGAGTGGGTTGCCATTTCCTTCTCCAATGCGTGAAAGTGAAAGCGCTCAGTCGTGTCTGACTCTGTGTGACCCCATAGACGGCAGCCCACCAGGCTCCCCTGTCTATGGGATTTTCCAGGCAAGAGTATTGGAGTGGGTTGCCATTTCCTTCTCCGTCTGACCTACTAGGGAAGCCCTATTTTGTACATAGCAGTGTATGCATGTCAACCCATTGCTCTTTCAAATACTCTTCCAGCCCTTCAATGAGCATTCAGTTACTCCTTCCCCTTAAGTAAACACATCTAACTGCTGTTTTCCTTCTCAGGAAATCAAAGGGAGAGAAACTCAGTTATACAACTAAACATGTTATCTGTTTCTCATGCACCTTTTTACTGATACATGAATGCTAAAGAGTTCTGGACCTGGGGGAGAGTGATGTATCATGAATTATTTAAGGAATTAGTGGTACTCTTTTATTTTCTTTACTGAAGAATGTCATTGTTTCCATCTTTAAAGATTTTCAAAAGTCACCCCCAAATCTGTGGCATCATTAGCAACAATATATACTAGAGATATTTAAGGTTTTTTAAAGCATTTAAAATTTTTATGGACATGAGCAACTATTACTATATAATCTGCTTCCTTCTGCAATAAAAGCTAAAAACTATTCCTACCTCCAAGAATCTTGCTAGCTTTATTTTCCAGATATTTCTGGAAAAATTTCAGCATTTGCAGGCCCCATTGTATACCCGGACTCTTCAGTCTCACGATTTAAGGTCACTGCTTTATGATTCTCTGGGTAACATGTCCCTTTCATTCTCTTCCAAGCTCCCATCACCAGTGCTCTATGTTTCACACAGCATCAAGTTCAAGGCTTAATAATCATAAAGCTTTACCTGCTTCTATTAGCATTCTTGAAACACACTGAAATAAATAACCAATGACTATAACTGGTATGGTTTTTCTCCTATCTAAATGACTTATAGGATTTAAGTACTTACTTGAACAGTCACATGAAAATTTCTTGACATTTTTTTCCCTGGTTTAGATTTTAATAACTGCACAGCTGAAATCCTCGTTATATGGCAAGAGATTTTGAATGAAACCTGCACCTTTCATGCTAAACTATGAACCTCTGGATCTTGATGAATACCTTCTGTTTTCTCTGGCTTTCTCTAGCCAGGAAAAGGAGTTGTGGCCTTGGTATTGAGGGCAGAGTAGAAACCCAGATCCCCCACTTGGACTGCTCTGATGCTCAAGAAGGGGACCTCCTCATTACTGCTGAGGAGGGAAGGATATTCCAGCTCCTCACGTGGTGTCCACTCACCCCGAGGAAGGGTGGCCTTGTTATCACTGTTGGTGAAAGTCCTAACTCCCACTAGGCATCTTCTGCTTTTCATTTTTATTGATTTATTTATAGCGTTATTTGGCTGCCCCAGGTCTTAGTTGCAGTATGTGGGATCTAGTTCCCTGACCAGGCATTGAATCTCGAACCCATGCCTTGGGAGCATGGAGTCTTAACCACTGGACCACCAGGGAAGTCCCAGTCATAGACATTAAAAAAATAAATAAATCCAAGATGAAGAACCCATCATTTGTAAGAGGAAGCTGGTGAAATAGCCTATCCTAGAATCAGAATCAAGCTGCCCACCAACCTACTTTCTGATCACTTCCCAACCATGACTGCAGTGCGCTGGCTCCCTGAACGAAAGCCACAAGTCACCAATGATCAAGTAACAGCATCTCATCGTGAAATTCTAAGGGACTGGCCTGCAGGCTTCCAAGCTTCACCCCAGAGAGACATGTGCACACTTCCTCTGCCCCTACCAGCCGGAGCACCTCACTGCTTGGCACACAGGTACCTCCCTTCCACTGTGTGTGTGATTACGCCTCTTAAAATCAATGGTCACCTAAGCAACGTTTGCTTGAATTCCCACTTGCTTCAGAGAAGATACAAGGAGCCAGTACTGGGTCCACGTGATCCTGCTGTGATCACTCATGTCAGAGGGTCTGGCAGACCAAATGCCCACACCAGGCAGGGCCCTGCTTCAAGTCCTGGAGACATCAGCTAACACTAATTGGCAGCCTGGTCAGCAAACACACAATATAATGTCTACCTCTTTCACATAAACCTCACGTAATCCTCAGGTACATACACACTGTGCTTCCCAACAAACAGGTGAGGAAACTGAGGCGTTGCTTAAAGAAACTGCCTAAGCTGGCATGAGGGCCGATATTTGAGTCCAGGTTTAGCCTGGCTCCAAAACCCTGTCTTTCTGTTACACAAAGCCACCTCCCTTAATCAGGCACACGCTCTTCAAGGATAGAGAAGGCAAGATACAAGTGAGAAAAAATTTTCCTTTTTTTGAAGCAAAAAAAAAAAAAAA
>SJYT01019668.1:140354-224183 GCA_006410635.1 Cephalophus harveyi | reverse complement strand
AAAAAAAAAAAAAAATCAACTGGATGATCAGTCCGATTCTGCTCGTGTTCCAGAAGATGGAGAAAGAAACTGTCTTCTCAGCACAAACAGTTCTATTCTGTCCCAAGGCTCCCACATGACCCTGGAGACACAGCCTTGCAGACGTAGGATGTTCAAAGGCAGGAAAATCAGAAGGCTCTCAGTGAGAGAGGTCAAAAAACAAGAACTCTAGAAATGCTCATTAATGCCTTAAGATCTGTTTTATGTATCTTATCCTTGCCCGGGAAAAGTCTGACTGATGTGTTGATCCTGACACTTATAACTTTCTATCCTTAGTATACAAGGAGCTAGATACAGAGAGGGACACCTGATAAGAGAGGAATCAGCAGTACAGCTAGACTGAACTCCCACCACTTCAAACTATGGGAAGAAGATGTGCAGTCACGGAGCAAATGCATTGCATTGGAACCTCTGGAAATTGAGACTGGAGTGTTAACTTGCCCCAAATTCTGTGTTGATTATAATGCACTGTACTGAATAACGGACTTCCCTGGTGGCTCAGGATAAAGAATCTGCCTGTAATGCAGGAGACCCAGGTTCGATCTCTGGGTTGGGAAGATTTCCCTGGAGAAGGGCATAGCAACCCAATCTAGTATTCTTGCCTGGAGAATCCCATGGAGAGAGAAGCCTGGCAGGCTACAGTCTATGGGGTCACAAAGAGTTAGACACAACTGAGTGACTAACACACATACTGAATGACAATCACAGCTCTAAAGGAAGGTTCCAAGAATCATTCCATCAGGAATTCATCCCTGGACATCCGGTAGAATCAGGGAAATTTATGACTCAGTTGTCTCTCAAAAGTTTAACTCTCAGCTGAAGATTTAAGGTGAGGGTTTTTGTCATTTTGGCAAGTTACTGTTTTTCTGGGTCTCTCCCATGTTTACATATTAAACTTTTGTTCGATTTTATCCAGTAGGGGGTGGGGGGGGAGTTCATTAATTAGGTGAACTGATGCTTTCCATAGTAATCATCATTTTAAAAGCCTGGATTTAAGAAGTGATATTTTACTTCCTCTATCACCACCTATCATATTAGGTTGAGTGGTCAATGCTTGCTAGCAATTAATGGTCTTCAGGTCTTCTCTCTGAATGAATAAAATGGGAATTAATATTTTAGAGCCCAAATGCCACAGTTACTAAAACCAAATTACTATGCAGGAATTTAAATGGCTGAGAAGCTAAGTTTGATGGAAAAGAAACTTATTTCTACACTAGAGATTCCTGAACAAGTACAGTTCTTATACCTCCACAGAAGAGTTCATACTTTCCAACAGAGTAATTTGTTGCTTTTCACATTCTGAGAGCAGAGGCTGCCCTCCAGGTTTCTTGTGAGCTTTGAACAAACTTTGGTCTTACTTGTGGATCCCGTGATGCTCTGGTAAAGCTACAAGATGACACAGCTTTAAGGAAGGATAACCAGTGTCACTAAAGGTAAAACACTGATTTAAACATGAAAGTAGGAATGTAATTTAAAAAAGGGTTTGTTTTGGAAGCTTGAGAGAGAGGAAAACTGCCTCCAAGATTCTGTGGACCAGGGGCTTCCCTCCTACCAATGCAGGAGACACGGGTTCAACCCGTCATCCGGGAAGATCTCACATGTCGCAGAGCAGCTAAACCCCATGCACCATGGCTATTGAGCCTGTGCTCTAGCCCTCGGGAGGTGCAACTGCTGAAGCCCATGTGCCTGAGAGCCCGTAACTCAACAAGAGAAGCCATGGACATGAGCAGCCCACACAGGAACAAAGACCCAGCACAGCCAAAAACAAATAAAATTATATCTATAAAAGGTTTTGTGAACCAGTATGGGATTTGGGTGTGCTATAACCTCAGCTGTTAAAGGGGCAATAACTATCTCTTCCTTATTTGGGGCTTCCCTGGTCAGGAAGATCCCCTGGAGAAGGAAATGGCAACCCACTCTTCTTGCCTGGAAAAATCCCACAGACAGAAGTGCCTTAGAGTTACAGTCCATGGAGTCCCAAGAGTTGGATATGACTTAACAACTAAACAACTTCCTTACTTAGCTGCTGGATTTTTCACTGGTTTCCATGAAAACCAAATGGGATTTTTTAAAGCATATAGCTCAACCTCTCAAAATCAAACAAAAATTGAAAGCTAAGTTAAAAACATCAAGAAAAATGAAAACAAGAAAACATACTGAGCTCTAAACATTTTCCTTTTAACTTTTATGAAGTAGGGAATGAGTTTTTTCTTTTTTTCTAACTAACTACAGGGTAGGAGGCATTTTAGGTCGTAGCCCCTGGTGGCTTAGAAGGTAAAGCATCTGCCTGCAATGTGGGAGACCTGGGTTTGATCCCTGGGTCAGAAAGATCCCTGAAGAAGGTAAAAGAAGGTAATGGCAACCCACTCCAGTACTCTTGCCTGGAAAATCCCACGGACGGAGGAGCCTGGTAGGCTACAGTCCATGGGGCCGCAAAGAGTCGGGCACAACTGAGCAACTTCACTTTCCTTTCCTTTCTTTTCCTAATGAGTATATATCCATAAGCAGGTCTGATCTATGGTGACCACTAATCTTTTGCAAAGTAGAAATAAACATGTTATTTGCATTTATTAAACTGCAGCCTATCTCCCAACATACAAATTACTCACTCTCCAACCTAATTCCATGCCAGTTGTTTTCCACATAACATAAGTTCAAGCATATGAACATTTTGTGGGGCCAAGGTGTTGCTAATATATATTGTCAATCAAACTGATTTTCAAAAGGATGCATGACAGGTTCACAGTTCCACATTTACTGAACTTTATTAACAAGTAAAACACATATTAACATGTTCTATATATGGGAAAGGACATTCAATAATAAATGGCACATTATCATCTAACAGTTGAACTTTATCAAGAATGAAGTTTTAAAAAATAATACACAAATTTCATGACTATTTGAAGAATTAACAAAAAAAATTTAACAGCAGTTTAAACATATAAAAGCTCACTATTTACTATTTACCATAAGTGGAATCATTTCAATACTTCTATTTAAAAAAAAAGAAAAAGGAAAAAAATATATATGTACTGTATCTTCTACAGGCCTAACAGGTGTCTAGGCAAGGCTGTGACAACAGTAATTGACTCCTGCCCTAATACTGCAGTTCCCTCTCTCAAGGCAGTAGATTTAGGCAGTCACTTTTCAAATACAGTGGAGAGTTATATAGAGGGTGATCATACAAATTCTCCTCCAAATTAGGACACTTACGAGAAAGGAGGCACGACTTAAGCTCAGGAAATAGTAATACCCAGGTCTGTTATGAGCAAACTCAGGATCTACGCCACTCGAGTTAAATACAGTTACCAGATGCACTATCACTACCTTTGTGCTTCATGTGGATAGACCAGTTGGAAAAAAATTGTGGTAAATTAAGAAACCCTGAATTCTTCTCCAGCTAGACCCTGGGAACTCCACTTTTCCTGTCATTAGAGGTTTTGCTTGAAATATTAGTGATTATTGTCTTAGGTTAACATTTATGATCTTCAAAGGCATGGGATATAGCTTATTGACTCAAAATAAAAGGCTAGCATTAGTATTTTTTTTTCTATTAAAAAGAGGTTTTCATTTTTAACCAAGTATAACAGAATTTGCATTTTAAATTCCTAAAATGTATCCTGGACACACTGTATAGAAAATGTACTTTTACTTTAAATTCAGGTTTTTTTTTTTTTTTTTTTCCATAAAAACATAAAGATGGATTTTTCTGGTCATAATGAGCTATTTCAAATATAACAGAAATAATGTAATATATATATATTTTGTATTAGCTTCCAACCTCCAGTTCATATTCATTCAAAAATTGTTCATAGGTACCCTAACAAGGATTTTGATTTTGAATTTATTTAAGGCAGAGTGCAAAGGCGGTTAAGTGTCTCCAAAACACAGCAGCAGCTATGCTGTCCAAGCTCACAGGAAATGAAGGGAAGTGTGTAGGATTTGATAAATCCAGGAGAGAATGCTGTTTTCTAAAAGAATATTGTGAGTCTCCTCATTGGATGATGAGATTTAAGACTAAAAATGAACTCTACCAATTAAAGAGGATTAAGTAACAACATACTTGAATCTTACAGACTTGTGGGGGTAAAAATCAAAACAAAAAGTGAAGTTTTGATGCCAGGTCAACATCTACATGCATAAACCAAGCATTAAGATTACAAAAACAAAAATAAAAATTTAATAAACTGATGTATGATAGATGATCTAGTAATTTTAACCTGTCTCTTATACACATCTCATCAGTTTTCTCCAGAGAGTGCAACAGAACCCATATTTGGATGCATTGCAAATTAAACTTTTAAAAGAAAACCAAAGAAAGAAGCTTTACCCATTTATTTTATGGGTTGTTGCTATTTTTAAAAAATTGAATACATTTGACATGCAAACATTGTGTAACTTTAAGGTGTACAACCTGTCCCTTTCATCCATTTATTTGTTGTAATATGGTTGCTGATGTAATAATCTTTGTTCTATTAGATAATTATAGTACAATATTGTCTCTTGTTCGTTAACCTGTGCATTAGATCATGATGGCTTGTTTACTATTAATATAAGTGTGTGCTCAGTTGCTTCAGTTATGTCCAACTCTTTGCAACCCTATGGACTATAGCCTGCCAGGCTCCTCAATCCAGGGGATTCTCCAGGCAAGAATTCTGGGGTTGAACAAAAAGAGTGGCCATGCTTTTCTCCAGGGGCTCTTCCCAACCCAGGATTTGAACCCACATCTCCTGCATTGCAGGCAGATTCTTTACCCACTGATCCACCAGGGAAACCCATTAATAAGTATGATTTGTAAACTAAATGTCATCACTCTTTTGAAGGAGAAAGGCTGGGAGTGGAGTAGTGTAGGTAAGGTAAGACTAGTTAAACCGTTCTTGACATTTTTCCCTTTTGAAATATTTGCTTGTTTTATTAAACTTGAGGTTTCTTTCCCATTTCACTGTAATTGCCTCATTATTTTCTAATCGCCAGAAACTACTTCTTTACTGTTATTCTTCCTCCTCACAAAAAAATAGAACAATTCTGTTCTATGCCTTGTATAGGATGTGCCAAGATTCATTTGTCACACCTGCCCTCTGAAGAAGAAATCTCAGAGGTGTAGAGAAAGGGTTAGTGCAGGTGACTTTAATCTTCAAAGGAAGATCATCCAATTATATGGCTGGTTTGATCTCCTTGCATCTTTGTTGTTCAGTCCCTAAGTCATGTCCGACTCTTTTTGACCCCAAGGACTGCAGCACGCCAGGCTTCCCTGTCCTTCACTATTTCCTGGAGTTTGCTCAAACTCATGTTCGTTGAGTTGATGATGCCATCCAACCATCTCATCCCCTGTTGGCCCCTTCTCCTCCTTGTCCTCAATCTTTCTGAGCATGAAGATCTTTTCCAATGAATCGGCTCTTCACATCAGGTGGCCAAAGTATTGGAGCTTCATCTTCAGCATTAGTCCTTCCAATGACTATTCAGGGTTGATTTCCTTTAGGGTTGACTGGTTTGATCTCCTTGCAGTCCAAGGGACTTTCAAGGGTCTTCTCCAGCACCACAGTTGTTCAAAAGCGTCAGTTCTTTGGTCCTCAGCCTTATTTATAGTCCATCTCGCACATTTGTACATGACTACTGAAAAGACCATAGCTTTGACTATGTGCACCTCTGTTAGCAAAGTGATGTCTCTGCTTTTTAATACGCTGTCTAGGTTTGTCATAGCTTTTCTTCCAAAGAGCAAGAATCTTTTCATTTCATGTCTGCAGTCACCGTCCACAGTGATTTTAGAGCCCAAGAAAATAAAGCATGTCACTGTTTCCATTTCCCCCCATCTATTTGCCATGAAGTGATCGGACCAGATGCCATGATGTTAGTTTTTTGAATATTGAATTTTAAGCCTTGCATCTTCATTATTTCTAAATAAAAATTTCCAACTTAGTTTGTTGTAAAGATTTTTTTAAAATAGTAAAGATATTTTTATTGGTTTTTTAAAAGATAAAATGCAAACGAGAATATCTTATTCAGAAAATTAATTTTCAAAAAGTCTTAAATGAAATAAATATAATATCTAATACAATCTCTTCCTCTAAGAATCTATAAGATGGACAATGCTAAAAACCAAGCTTCTCATTTGAGAATCCCCAAAGTTGGCATGTCCTTTTAAAAAAAAGAAAAAAAGATTTTCTTATAAAGGAAATGCATACCCACGTTTTCTAAAATTTGTCCTAAAACTATCTTTAACATCCAAATTTTCTAAATATATTAAGTCCACTTAAATTAAAGAAAAGATACCTAGATACAATTTCTAAGAAACAATGCAGAAAGTAATTTATGCATGGTTTGCATGGTTATTTACAGAAAGTTCTGCTAAATAATGATATAACTATCATGTTCAAAAGTCTGACAAATCCTTTCTAATAATCAGCACTGCAGGTTTCAAAAAAACTTTATATATAACAAAGAATGTTTCCTGTGTAGAGTTACTAAATAAATCTGAGAGCCAGAAACTAAAGCATTTGACATGGTTAATAATTTCATTTTTATTATACTAAATGTCAGGTCAGAAGTCAATGGCATTTACATGCTGGAAGACTGTTTATCACTCAACTCTTTCAATTAGATCAAACACTGATTAATCAAATGTGACCGGACTTGACTGCGACAACTGTATGGTTTCTTTCAAGTATATGCAACTCTTTTAAATGGGCACATATGCAACTATGCAAAACCAATGAAACATAAATATTTAAAAGAATGAACAGAAATGGCTTTTAAGCATAAACCACTCTGCCATTCAATTTTGAAACTCTATCTTTTCTTCACGAATTTGTCTTCTGTGTTTAGTAGTCTTCTATCCTATTAAAGTTGCAGGTTTACAGATGATCTGGAAATTTCACATTGATGTAAGAAAGGAATGTCTGGGCGATGCAGTCTAGGGACAGAGAAAGAATTAGTCTTAAAGTGTATTAAGTTGCAATTATCCAAATGATAGTACAATGAAAACCCATTTTATAGTATGACATCAAGAATATAATAGCCTTTTGGTAAGAATGACATAAGTAGCACAGATCAAAATATATTCTACAGTAAACTTCTAAAGGAGAGCATCTAAAAAACATTTGCATTATATTTTAAAACTCCTGAAAAGGAAAACAAGATAATCACACTGAATATCCACAGAATATCATTTAAATTAGTAAAATTACAAACTCTTAAGGTCACTGTAGACAAGTTAAAGAGAAAATGTGACATCTTCAAAGGGAAGGAAGAAACCTTAATGGAACATTTAAAATAATACTTAAATACAATTCAGAAATGCAACTGCAATCATCTTCAGCAGAATTAAGTAAATTATGTTAGCTTAGGTAACAGTCATATAAGCATAAAATTTAAGCAACCAAATCACAAACCATATAATTTACGTATACTTAGTCATACAACCTTGAAACATCTTGTACTTGGAGACACATCAGGAAGTTAAGTGTTTCAGTAGACCTTTGGCTAACGCAGTTCAAATACTTGAAAAGTTCCAAACAATGAAGTGTATAGTACTTGCTTTTAAAGTACTGCAGTGAGGTATGAGGTCTCTTCACTGACCATCTACTGGCTGCACAATAAATAAATGCCTGTACTATACACACAGCCTCCAGAAACTTACTTGATAACTAGTAAGACAATCTCTGCTCGTTTATTTTTCCATTTATTCAAGTTGTAGCCTCCACTGTTGATATAAACTGGTACATGTTAAGAGAACAGTAACAGAGCTCCTATTTTCTTTGCACAACCTTTACTCCTTGATCCAGTTTGTTAAGATCCCTGCATGGCACTGCTTACAACAGCCAAAACATAGAAGCAACCTAAATGTCCAACTTTTTTTTTCCATTTATTCAAGTTGTAGCCTCCACTGTTGATATAAACTGGTACATGTTAAGAGAACAGTAACAGAGCTCCTATTTTCTTTGCACAACCTTTACTCCTTGATCCAGTTTGTTAAGATCCCTGCATGGCACTGCTTACAACAGCCAAAACATAGAAGCAACCTAAATGTCCACTCAAAAGAGGAATGGATGAGGAAGATGTGGTACATATACACAATGGAGTACTGCTCAGCCATTAAAAAGAAGGAAATGATGCCATTTGCAGCAACATGGATGGATGCAGAGATTGTCATACTGAGTGGAGTTAAGTCAGAGAAGGAGAAATAGCCTACGACATCTCTTATATGGTTGCCAGGGGGAAGGGACAGTTAAGGAACTTGGGATGGACAGGTACACACTGCTATATTTAAAATGGATGATCAACAAGGACCTACTGTGTAACACAGGGAACTCTGCTCAATGTTATGTAGCAGCCTGGATGGGAGGGGAGTTTGCGGGATAATGGATACATGTCTATGCCTGGCTGAGTCCCTTAGCTGTTCACCTGAAATTATCACAACATTGTTAATCAGCTAAACCTCAATAAATCATAAAGCTTAAAAAAAAAAAAAAATCAGTACATAGCAAACTGCTTTTCAGTCACAGATTTGGTTTCTTGTTTGTCTGTTTTAGCCTGCAGATATCTGTGTGAAATTCACAGTGATGCAAAATGCTCATTCTTTCTGTGTAAGCGCTTTGTCTTATTGTTTTTCAAGCCTTTAGATGCTGTGCTGGTGGTTACTTCGTATACAACCTGTAGCCAAGCTTTAAACAGAAATTTTAAGGTCTGACTTAAAGTTTTAGTTTACTCATAATGTATTTTTTAAACTAAAATGTAATGAAATTCAATTTTTTAAATGGATCTTAAAAGTTTGTAATTTAAAAAATTTCAATACTGTTAACAGTATTAAAAATCTATTAAAAATGCTAAACTTGAGTAAACAACATGAATGCACGTTAAGCATTTAACATGCATGGGCTGAGGGGCTTCCCTGGTGGCTCAGTGGTAAAGTAATCTGCTTGCCAACGCAAGAGACACGGGTTTGATCCCTGGGTTGGGAAGATCCCCTGGAGGAGGAAATGACAACTCATTCCAGTATTTTTATCTGCAAAATCCCATGGACAGAGGAGCCTGGTGATCTATAATCCATGGGGTCTCAAAAGAGTCAGACACAATTTAGTGACTAAACAACAAATGCATGGGGTGAATTTGAATACAAAGGGAATAAATAGTTAATATATTAATATTTCTTACCTCTATAATAAGAAGAAATACCTTGTTCTATGAGCAGCTGCCATACTTTCAGACATGTTTCTGACTTTTAGATAATTAACAAATCCTCTGAAGAAAAGAAGCAGGCCTGAGGAGGATGAAATATATGGATATATTATGCTCTTACAAAGAAAGGGGACACGATAAATTTGAAATAGACAATTAGAAACAAGGTCTTCTTGGTCAAAGGAATTTAATGTGTAGGATTCCATTCATTCCACATTTTACACTATAATGATAGCTCTATTGTAAGGAAATATAATAAAATTTTACTGCTACCTCCGAATTCTTTCAATTTGTTAAGCCTAGATATATCTAAAGTAAAGCAAATGTAGCCATGAAAGTCTTAACTTACACAAAAATACACACTGATTAAAATATTTTTTTAACAAGGAAAGCTACCTAATGTGTTTAAACTGATTTAACTCATAGATACCTCATTTTACATGAAACTTTTAAATCACTATAATGACTAAGCAAACTAAGACATATTTACTGATATAAAGTATTCAAGAGAGAACATATGCAGCATATGTAATTGCTAACAATTGTAGGATAAAACCAGTGATAAGCCTGTCTAGCCAGATCGGGTGCCTGTCATCTGCAAAATCTATATTTAGAGATATGTGAATTATGTAAATAATTAAATTATTAGTTCTTATTTCCAAGTAATAACAGTAGATTAATTTATCATTAAAAATTTGAGAAAAATCAAGACAGGAGACTTTGGAAGTAGCCACTCTACTGAGTTCTTGAATGATTTGAGATACATCTTCTATTTCAGTGTTCTCCTCTGTAAAACAGTATTTTTAAATAATAACCATTTATATCACAAGTATCTTTAGTAATCAATAAAACAAAGCCTGTGAAATGTATCAAAGTTTCAGATGAAAAATATTAGCTAAGTGTCAAAAGCATTACCATTATTAGTGAAGTCTTTGATATACTTAAGCATACAATTCTAAGGGAAATATTTATTAACTCTAGTAAATTTTTAACCAGGTAATAAGGGGGTGAGGTGGAGTTGGGGCAAGAAGCAGATGATATGTATGCAGGGAACTTTCCTCACCAGGAGGACGAGCCTGTCAATTTAAATTCAAAGTCTCAAATGAAACTTGTAACCCAATTCTAAGACAGTAATCGAAGCCCTAAAATAAGAAGCATGGTTACAATAAATTAGAGACAGAAGACAGAAGAGAGGCACAAATAATGACTTAAAACAAGCGGTATAAATTTCACCTAAATCTGATCCCATCTGCTTCCCATATCCTCTTTTCCATGTGTGACTCCCACTCTGAATTCCGCCCTTATGCCCTTCCAGATGCTGTTCAAAGATAATGATATTGTGATCCAAACATAAAAGTATTACTGAAAAATGTAAACCAAAATCATTTGTGAAATCCCTTCTTTAGTCTATGAAGCTGCTGTTGCTAAGACCTATTTTGCTCTGCTCAGGCATTTTCCAAAATTAGCCAATTCCCACCTAGAAACCAATCAAGCAGCAGAGCTATGGTTTCTCAGCATTCTGGGGTGTGTGCAACATTCTTCTGGGTATGTGACAGCAACATTCCCATCACGGATTAAGCTTTCACATTCCCCTAAATGCTAGATTATGGCTCTGATGAGGAACTGGGGCTGTGCCTGCATTCTACTGTGTTCCACGGTTGTCTTCCTAAGACTCTTCAACCCCCTAATAATATTTATAAGCAAGAATCTCACTCAATGTGCTTAAACACCTAAAAGACATTATAAATTTTTTCACTTTTGAGTAAGAAACTCAGTCAAGCACAGAATTGGTCAGAAAACAAGTAACAAGACAAAAAAACTGGTTAAACTTTTGTCCAATCTGACACCCCAACAAAATCACAAGAGATATACAAATAATCGGAATAATTTCACTATAATTATCAGAAAAACAATCTAGGCTCTTTAGTGACCTTCGCTGACCACTAAGATTTTGTTTCCTGAAAGATCCTACAGATTCAACAGCAGGACTAAATAAAAATGCCAGGAGAACACTGCCACCTACTGAAGTGCTGTGTTCCGGTACAAGTAATTTACTACAGAAATGTGGGTTCCTAAACCTAAAGAGAAACAACCTGTATTTTTCATGTTGGAAAATAAATTTGAAATGTGGATTACAAGTATAATGTGATTTTAAGATTAACTTAATTATCATACATCTAAAGAGGAAAACACAAGGAAACACAGATTAGACATCCATAAAATTCATCAATATTAATAAACGATATGCCTGGTAAGAAGAAAACTCAACAGAAGCACTGTGATCATTAAGCATGAAGCCTTCCCTTACGCCTGACTGATTAATGATTAATGCAGAGTGCACTTCAAAAGTGTAAAGAATGTTTCAATGATCCAAAAATAAAAGAATGGGTAGAATATCCAATTAGCCTCCTCTCAACATTTCCTATAATCATTAAAAGAAACTCACGCATGTCTATTTTCCAAAATAAATGCTGAAGGCAATTATTTTTTAATCATCTTATGATTTTCAAGTTTTGCAGGATTCAGTTCATTCAACCACTGATTCTTTAAATTGACAGGCTCTGAATTTTAAATCAGAAACCAGAGTGTTATGTAGAACTATCTGGACAGCCAAGATGACATGTGTTTGGTATGAGAATTTTTCAATAGAAAATTTTTCTTTCACTTAAATAACACAGTATATTTACATCTTACAATTTTAGGAAATACCAAAGTTAAACTAAATCCAAATTAGTCATACTGAAACGCATTAAGAATAAACTTACCAAGTACAAGAAATATCCACCAAAGCCAGTACTGTCCATTGAAATATCCAGTAAAATAATCAGAAAACTATGGAATGAACATAAATATATTTACTGTATTTATGGACCTAAATTTGAAGATCATAATTAACCTCAGTTTCAGAATAATTTAATTCAAATAATCGTCAGCACATGAAACAGCACAAAAAGAAAAAGAGAAAAGAAAAAAATTACACATAAAATTATTTGAGGAAAAAAACTTTTAGAAGTTTTTTATCAGCAAACTTATGCAAAATATTTAAGAAATAAAAATTAGTTTCAAACTGCCTGTAAGAAAGAAAGATAAGTGTTATGTATCCGAATCCAATATTTTTCTCATTAAAGAGTTCACATGTCAGTTCTTTTCTCATAATCTCTCAAAGCCACAACTACCATCCTAAACACACTACAGCAACCCGCTGCTTTAGATATTAACACCAAAAGCCACATTAGTTTAATCTTATCAGATGGGGATGTTCTGCTGACCTCTAAAAAGAAGAGCTTTTGACCTTCTGCACACCCCCTACTGTTAATCACTGCCAAGAATACTAGGCACATAAAGACCCCCAACTCATTAGAGTCTTTTTTATTTTCAAACTAGATGCTCCAGCATTCATTTCCCAACAGTGAGCTGAGAACAGCTAAATGAACCTTGAAGTGGCATTTCAACAGTTCCTATTAGTGGCCGTGGTAGACAGTTTATAAATTCTCTGTGAAATGAGAACGGGAACAGACAGATGGAAGGTAGGGTTTGATGACACTGAACACAGGCATCTTTTCCTTGATTTGACTGTGGACATGATGATTTATTATTTTTTTAAAAGTTTTCTTTTTAGATCTGTCTCATTTTCCTGTTTGTTTTACCTACTCTGTTTCTACCAGTCTCCAACCTGAATTCAACTAAAAGTGAGTTTGTTAAAAGCATGTCTGTCCTCAGATGTATCTACTTCCAAATTTGTATGTAATTATTTCCAACTTTTCACTGGTAATTTCCACAAAAGATTTAAAAAAAAAAATCTTACAGGTTTGGTAAGAACAAAAACGCTTACAAACTGTAAATAATGTTACTGTGTGGGAAAGCACATCCACTAAATAGGGTATCTAAATGTTTCTTAAAGCTTTTAAAGTAATTTCCCTGGAAGTATTTATAATACATGAACCATGATCTAAGTTCTCAGCTTTGAGTCTGAGAAATTTCAAAGAATAGAGATTTCAAAGTACCATTATAGATACAAAGCCCATGTATTCCTACACCTTTAAAATATGTACAATGAAAGAAGAATTGGAAAACTGAAAATATAGCTTGTAAAGTAGGACAGCTGCATTACTTTTTAATCATATGATTAATAAGAAACAAAAGGCTTTCATATAGGTTTTAGAGATTATAAGAACAAAAGGAGTAAAGAACTAAAACCATACATTTTTACCTTTCTAATTCTTAAAATATATTTAATATACAATATCCACAATAAGAGGCAACCAGAAAAGAACAATATAATTCTTCACCAGAAGTACCGACCTGCAGCTGTTCTTTATCTGTTCCCAAGTAAACAATATAATTATGTTCATTTTGAAGTCAATGGGAAAAACTCACTACATAAAAAGAATAAACTAATAAGCTTTGGGGCTCATTAGTAAGTTATCAAACGTGTTTCAAAATACTAAAATATCAGAGGGCTCAGTCAAGTTGCGGAGAAGGCAATGGCACCCCACTCCAGTACTCTTGCCTGGAAAATCCCATGGACGGAGGAGCCTGGTGGGCTGCAGTCCATGGGGTCGCTGAGTCGGACACGACTGAGCGACTTCACTTTCACTTCTCACTTTCATGCATTGGAGAAGGAAATGGCAACCCACTCCAGTGTTCTTGCCTGGAGAATCCCAGGGACGGGGGAGCCTGGTGGGCTGCCGTCTATGGGGTCACACAGAGTCGGACACGACTGAAGTGACTTAGCAGCAGCAGCAGTCAAGTTGTGTTTTGGGTTTTTTAATAACTCATATTTAGTAGTCAACCACAAGCTGCAAGAAATCAAATTTTGGAAAATAAATTAACGAACAGTAAGAATTTATCTGACTTAAATTTTTGAAATAATTACGATTTTATTTTGTTAATATGATAGCAGTATTTTTTTGTTTACTTCCTGTCTACTTTTAAAAGGAATTGTCAGCTTTTAATAAAATATATATGCAATTTTAAACAAATAATAAAAACATTAAAAGCCTTGGAGAGAATCTTGGGCTAAACATATTTACACTAAATGTGAGGCTCACAGCAATTCAGAAACAAAAAGAAAAGCAGCAATGTGATTTATAAATTACTTATTATCTAATAAAAGGAAATGCCAGGCTTTTAGGAAAAAACCTTTCCCTCAGCACTGAACTCCAAGGAGAATTTATAGCTTGGAGCATTTTAACAAAAGTCAAAGTCCAGTTAAAGTTACAGAGGCAGTACAGAATTAGGAAAACAGGCACTGAACCGAAGTCGAGCTAGATTCTAATCCACAAACTGTGGGACACTCAGCAAGCTATTAGACTTTTTATTGTGTTTCATCATCAATAAAATGGCTAGCTTGTCTCCAGCATCACTGATGGATGACACAGGATTATTCGGTGTTTATAATGAATCATACCTGGAACATAGTAAGTGCTCACTGAATGACAACTATTATTTTAAAACAGAAGATTCCTTAAAATCCTTTTCTTATATCAATTCTCAATATACACTGCAGGTATAACCTTAACTCAGTAAAGGTATTTTAAAGGGAAACTAAACAGTCCCAGGGATTAAACTTCATCCTATTAAATTCCTTACAAAACTTTGAGAAACTCCAGTCTTTGAATTTAAGGTCCCATCTTATCACACTGACTGGAGTTGATAAGGAGACAATCTAACTCCTTCACAACCTGGGGTTCTACAAGAGAATTAGGCCTTAATATACTAGAGTCAGGAGAAGGCAATGGCACCCCACTCCAGTACTCTTGCCTGGAAAATCCCATGGATGGAGGAGACTGGTAGGCTGCAGTCCATGGGGTCGCTGAGAGTCAGACATGACTGAGCGACTTCACTTTCACTTTTTACTTTCATGCACTGGAGAAGGAAATGGCAACCCACTCTAGTGTTCTTGCCTGGAGAATCCCAGGGATGGGGGAGCCTGGTGGGCTTCCGTCTATGGGGTCACACACAGTCGGACACGACTGAAGCAACTTAGCAGCAGCAGCAGCATACTAGAGTTGAACACTGCATATAATGCACTGATTTATTTTTTATGTTCTTGAATGATACTAGCAATTCAATAACATTAGGAAAACTGAGAAAGTCAAATCATTTTCCATGTTCTGTGACTCAGACCAGAAATCCCATTTGAATAATAGTCATTAATTCTATTACTAACATAACCAGGGTTGGACTAGATTATCTAGTTCCAACTCTTGAGTTTTTCCTACTAGTAACTTCTGCAGGGGCAGGGACTGTCTCTTTATCTCTGCATGCCTCATAACACCTAACAGATTTATGCTTGTGGTGAGAACCTACTTTACATTTTTCAAATAAAATTAAAACAAGGAACTGCCAGAGGGCAGTTCTTACAATGGCCAGGTTTTAATCACCTTAAAAGAAGCCAGTTTGCAGGTCCCACCAAGAATCTGGGACTGTTTAATAACCACAGCCTATAATCTGGTCTGAACAGAGACACGGTCTGACAAGATTACTGAAACCCTGGGAAGTAATAAAATAAGTTTAAAATTAATGAAAAGACACATAAAATTCAGTTTCAATATTTTGGTAATGGGTGATTTTCTTAACATCTTTGATAATGTAGGTGCATAAATGAAGTGTCTGAAGCACTGAAGCTGACATATTAGTATGTGGTTCTACTGAAAATTTCAGGAGGACTTGACTCATTCAATTAGAAGTCATTGTTTAAATATACATGATTTGTGGAAAGTGTATTTTATTAATTGTATATAGCATTTAAATAAGAGTAACTAATTAACAAAGCCACTTTCCTAGCTGGAGAAACCAGGGGAAAATCCTTGTAAAAAGGAGCCCAAGGGGCCTTCAAGAGGCAAAGGAAGAGAGCTGGGGGAAGGTTATGCTGACCACAGTACAACCTGTGCAATGGTTACAAGAATTTCATTTTTTTGCTGAGATGGGAGAAAGGAAAGAACTTACTGTTATCTCCCTACACTTCATTTTGTAAATGACATGAGGGAGATAGAGGGTGATTTCCAGAACAACTGGAAAATGAGAAGAAAGGCTTAGAAGGAACATAAGGGTTGAACCCAGGTCTCCCGTATTGCAGGCAGATTCTTTACCAGCTGAGCCACAAGGGAAGCCCAAGAATACTGGAGTGGGTAGCCTATCCCTTCTCCAGCGGATCATCCCGACCCAGCAATCGAACCGGGGTCTCCTGCACTGCAGGCAGATTCTTTACCAACTAAGCTATCAGGGAAGCCGATAAAGGAAAAGATGAGTTCTAATAACTACCTTAAAGGCATGTACTTTTACTTTTTGGGGCCTCCCCAATGGCTCAGTAAGAGAATATTTAAATCCATGATAATTTCACTAGTCAATGGAAATGTTTATGTCTTAACTAATTCCAAGCAGACCTATGCTTTATCACAATAGTGGCAGCCATGGTTCACTGAGCACATATACCTGTGCAGTAACTGGGCAAGGTACTCAAAACATGTCCTGTTCTTATCTCACAAAAATACTGAAAGGCACCTATTATCTGTTATGAAGAAACTAACGCTCTGAACAATTTAAAAACTTAAAAGTCAGAACAATGATATAAAAATGATGAGATTCAAACTCAAATTTATCTGATTTCAAAGTTCATTCCACATACTAATGAGTTCTCATACAATACAGTCAGAAAATGTTCACACTACAGAGATCACTATAATAATTAAGGACAGAAGTTAAGTCTCAAAATAATTGAACTCATATACACAAAATATACAAAATGAACATTTACAAAACACACAGGAAATTTCATGTACTTTAATTTTAGTGATTAAAGTTGTAGAGGCTATCAAGACACTCACCCTGACAATAAGGATCCATTTGATCAGTGAAAGGCCAAATCCACAGATGGCACCATACCTTCCAGCGATGGTGTTGGTGATACAGAAGGATAAACAAAATCCAAGCCAGTTGAAAATAAATGCCACTGAAAGCAAGAGAAATAATTCTTTTAAAAGACCACGCACTGGAAACAAATGAATAGAGACCTAATTCAGAAGACCAGAGTTTGATCCCTGGGTTGGGAAGATCCCTTGGAGAAAGGCATGGCAATGCACTCCAGTATTCTTGCCTGGAATTCCATGTACAGAGAACCCTAGCAGGCTACAGTTCATCCTGTCTCAAAGAGTAGAACATGACTGAGCGACTAACGCCACTACTACTTCATGGAATATAAATAATACTTCACTGCTCAATGGAAATAGCAGTTCTCTTTCTTTTAACTCTGTACTAATTAAGTCTTCCTTACAGACTGTACTCTACCTTTTTCGAACGTATTTAGTTGTTTACTATCCATTAACAAATGGGTAAGCTTGGTTTCTTGTCAGTTTGGTCAAGAATCAATACCTTAGAGCTTATAACCCAAAAGGTGAAATTGTAATTTTAAACCAGTTAAAAACTAATTCACAAAGTGGCTGCCACGCAATCCTACCCAAAAAGTCTAGTCTAAGACACTGAAACTCCAGTACTTTGGCCACCTCATGAGAAGAGTTGACTCACTGGAAAACACTCTGATGCTGGGAGGGATTGGGGACAGGAGGAGAAGGGGACGACCAAGGATGAGATGGCTGGATGGCATCACGGACTCAATGGACGTGAGTCTGAGTGAACTCCGGGAGATGGTGATGAACAGGGAGGCCTGGCGTGCTGTGATTCATGGGGTCGCAAAGAGTCAGACACGACTGAGCGACTGAACTGAACTGAAGACACCAGCTGACCAAATTGGCTTTTTAAAAAAGCAGTATTAAAGATGAGCTGAATAAATTATGTATTTTAATAATAAATAAATTATACTAATGTTCCAGGAGCAAATATTGTTCACAACCTCCTCCTACCTAATNTCGCAAAGAGTCAGACACGACTGAGCGACTGAACTGAACTGAAGACACCAGCTGACCAAATTGGCTTTTTAAAAAAGCAGTATTAAAGATGAGCTGAATAAATTATGTATTTTAATAATAAATAAATTATACTAATGTTCCAGGAGCAAATATTGTTCACAACCTCCTCCTACCTAATAAAACCTGTGGTTCCCTTTCCCAGGAACCCACCCACTTCTAGAGCCTGTATTTAAGGGGTGGCTGGACTCCATACTTAGCCCCCAAAGGTGAGTCCTGAGTAGTCTGGGAAAATCACAGGAGGCCCAAATCCCCTGCTAGTGATTTTATTTTGTAAATAGGACTTCTGAAAAACATTCTTAAAAAGACAGCAAGGACACAGAGGATAGAATTTAGGATAAATGACAGGAGCTCTAAACTGATCCTTGTTGAAGCTGGGTGATAGATATGCAGATACTTTAATTTTTTTAATTGAAATAGACTTGATTTACAATTTTGTGTGTGCTTAAATTTTTGGCCACATCCTAAAGCATGTGGGATCTTAGTTCTCCAACCAGGGATCAAACCCTGCACCCCCTTGCACTGGAAGACTGAGTCTTAACCACTAGACCACCAAGGAAATCCTACAGAGATGTTTAATATACTCTCATCCAGCTTGAGAATTTCTACAATAAAAGCTTTAAAAAAAGAAAGAAGAAGAAAAGAAGAGGCCCTTCTTCTTCCACTGGATGTCACATTTAATCATCATACCTGAAACTGCTGCCATGATCCTGCTATCAGCCTGAGAACTAAATCACCATCCTAAGTCTGCTGGGGTGGATTGTGGAGGGGTGGCTGGAGATGGTGGGTGGGAGGGTTTGTGTGCACGTGAGCATGTATGTGTGTGTGCGTTGTTTTCGTGAAGAAGAAAGTAACGCAGAGCCACAGCACTGACACAGTCTGTGCCTGAGGTCGGCCTATCCAGAGACTTCTGCTTTTATGAGGCAGTCTCCTAACTATTTACAACAGCTGAGTAGGGGTTTTCTACTATTTGTAGCATAAACCATCCTGACCTGGGATTATATCCCAGGTCCCTAAGATATAATCAGAGTGCCATATTTATGTTCAAGATACCAACAATATCACAATAATAACAGCAATAATAATAATAAAACTAAAGACCAACTTGAACATAAGTCTTGTTCACTGCTCATCCTCTCACCCTAAATATCTCCAACCAAGCCCCAGGGAGAATAAAGTAAATTATCTAGAGAAATTCTGGTTTTTCAAAATTCTAAAGACCTAGAGGAAATGTTTTAAGATAAGTTCAAATGAAACAGCTATTTCTTTGAAGCAATGCCCCTGCTATTATCATTTCTTCCTTCCTAAAACTTTCTAGATGCAGCCTTTTTGATCATTAATGGGAAGCTATAATACATGGTGATACAATAGCCAGAAAAATGAATTTTGAAATAAGAGACTTGTGTGTTGAGTCACAACTCACTCACTGGATATACAACCTTGGACTCACTGCTGACTTCTGTTGAGCCACAGTTCTCTTATCTTTAAGCACTGACTTCAAGAGATTGACAAGAGGATTAAGTGAGAATGTAAAAAGCTTAGCACAGCACCTGGCACATGGTGGTTGATAAAAAATGTCTGCCACCATCCCTACACATACAAAACGATCTCTTCACATTAGAGTAGGTCCCATCTTTCCTGCCAAAAACATTTCAGGAGACACTACTATAAATAAAGTGTGTAGAAGTGCGGAAGTCACTCAGTGGTGTCCAACTCTGCAACCCCATGGACTGTAGTCCACCAGGCTTCTCTGTCCATGGGATTCTCCAGGTAAGAATACTAGAGTGGGTTGCCAGGTCCTCCTCCAGGGATGTTCCTGACCCAGGGATCGAACCTGGGTCTCCTGCACTGCAGGCAGACTCTTTACATCTGAGCCACCAGGGAAGCTACACTATATAAAGCTTGTTTATTCTCTTCAAGAAAATAAGAGATACCAAGGGAACATTTCATGCAAAGATGGGCTCGATAAAGGACAGAAATGGTATGGATCTAACAGAAGTAGAAGATATTAAGAAGAGGTGGCAAGAATACAAAGACGACCTGTACAAAAAAGATCTTCACAACCCAGATAATCATGATGATGTGATCACTAATCTAGAGCCAGACATCCTGGAATGTGAAGTCAAGTGGGCCTTAGAAAGCATCACTACGAACAAAGCTAGTGGAGGTGATGGAATTCCAGTGGAGCTGTTTCAAATCCTGAAAGATGATGCTGTGAAAGTGCCGCAATCAATCTGCCAGCAAATTTGGAAAACTCAGCAGTGGCCACAGTACTGGAAAAGGTCAGTTTTCATTCCAATCCCAAAGAAAGGCAATGCAAAAGAATGCTCCAACTACCGCACAATTGCACTCATCTCACACGCTAGTAAAGTAATGCTCAAAATTCTCCAAGCCAGGCTTCAGCAATACGTGAACCATGAACTCCCTGATGTTCAAGCTGGCTTTAGAAAAGGCAGAGGAACCAGAGATCAAATTGCCAACATCCGCTGGATCATGGAAAAAGCAAGAGAGTTCCAGAAAAACATCTACTTCTGCTTTATTGACTATGCCAAAGCCTTTGACTGTGTGGATCACAATAAACTGTGTAATGCAAAAGAATGCTCCAACTACCGCACAATTGCACTCATCTCACATGTAAAGTAATGCTCAAAATCCTCCAAGCCAGACTTCAGCAATATGTGAACCGTGAACTCCCTGATGTTCAAGCTGGCTATAGAAAAGGCAGAGGAACCAGAGATCAAATTGCCAACATCCGCTGGGTCATGGAAAAAGCAAGAGAGTTCCAGAAAAACATCTATTTCTTCTTTATTGACTATGCCAAAGCCTTTGACTGTGTGGATCACAGCAAACTGTGGAAAATTCTTCAAGAGATGGGAATACCAGACCACCTGACCTCTTGAGAAATCTGTATGCAGGTCAGGAAGCAACAGTTAGAACTGGACATGGAACAACAGACTGGTTCCAAATAGGAAAAGGAGTACGTCAAGGCTGTATATTGTCGCCCTGCTTATTTAACTTCTATGCAGAGTACATCATGAGAAACGGTGGACTGGATGAAGCACAAGCTGGAATCAAGATTGCCAGGAGGAATATCAATCACCTCAGATATGCAGATGACACCACCCTTATGGCAGAAAGTGAAGAGGAACTAAAGAGCCTCTTGATGAAAGTGAAAGAAGATAAAGAAAGAGTTGGCTTAAAGATCAACATTCAGAAAATGAAGATCATGGCATCTGGTCCCATCACTTCATGGCAAATAGATGGGGAAACAGTGGAAACAGTGATAGACTTTATTTGGGGGGCTCCAAAATCACTGCAGATGGTGATTGCAGCCATGAAATTAAAGGACACTTGCTCTTTGGAAGAAAAGTTATGACCAACCTAGACAGCATATTCAAAAGCAGAGACATTAGTTTGCCAACAAAGGTCCACCTAGCAAAGCTATGGCTTTTCCAGTAGTCATGTATGGATGTGAGGGTTGGAATATAAAGAAAGCTGAATGCTGAAGAATTGATGCTTTTGAACTGTGGTGTTGGAGAAGACTCTTGAGAGTCCCTTGGACTGCAAGGAGATCCAACCAGTCCATCATAAAGGAAATCAGTCCTGAATATTCATTGGAAGGACTGATGCTAAAGCTGAAACTCCAATACTTTGGCCACCTGATGCAAAGAACTGACTCATTTGAAAAGACCCTGATGCTGAGAATGATTGAAGGTGGGAGGAGAAGGGGACGACAGAGGATGAGATGGTTGGATGGTATCACCGACTCAATGGACATGAGTTTGAGTAAGCTCTGAGAGCTGGTGATGGACAGGGAAGCCTGGCATACTGCAGTCCACGAGGTCACAAAGAGTCGGGCACGACTGAGCCCGACTGAGCTACTGAACTGAACTAAACTGAGCCTGACCTAGGACCCCAGACAGCTCTAAGGGTGGGAAAGAGATCTCACCCTGGATTCCCGGATCCCTGTGGAGTCTGGTTTACCTCGTCTTCTGCAACCAGAGGCATTTCAGTGTTTTTAAAAACCTGGATGTGTCCTTGTTCTGCAAAGATGGCCTTTGATCCTTTCTGAACCTCTCTCCCTCGCATATATCCAGTTGCCTGTCAGTCTGCCTGTTGCCATTGTGCATTCTCTGCTCATCCTGCTGACAAGCTCCCCTTGACATCGACGGGAACAAATGCAGCATCCCAATAAACACTGCAGGGCGGCACCCTCCCCCAGTGAAGCGAGGCCCTGGGCCCACATGAGGGTGCCTGGGAAGTTAGAGCTGGGCCAGGCATGGGCTGGCAGTCCCCGCCTGCCCCCAAGTCTTAAAAACTTCACAGAGAGTATAATTTCTGGTGGTTTTTCATTTTGCCAGAGATAAAGATATCTCTGTGAGTCCATGCATCCAACCATTTATATACATGTTGGCCACGGCAACTAAGAAAGCCATTCAAATTGCATGGAAATGAACAGAGCTGAACAATAAGCTAAAACATGCCTAGAGCAAGTTGAGCAATAAACAGGTTTTTAATTTTTTCCCCTTCCATCTCTTGAGTGTCTGTCTCTGATGGATGGTGTGACAGAGGAAGGCGGCTCCATAAATTCCGAATTCTGAATACTAAATCAGCAACTAGCAGCCGGGTGTTGGGAGCCAGTCGCTGCTGTTCCTGGGGCGGCAGTTTTATGAGGACTCTGTGACCCAGCCCTGCTTCTCCCGAGATCGGGCTGCTGATGGGATTCACGACCACATACCATCACACTGACCCACGAGGGCAGCATTTGAATCCCTGGGTCTGGGGAAATAGGATTCAGAAAGGCAAGAGGGAACTTCCCTGGTGGTCCAGTGGTTAAGAACCTACCTTCCAAATGCAGGAGATGAGGGTTCAATCTCTGATCAGGGAACTAAGGTGTCACATGCCACGGGGCAATTAAGCCCACATGCTGCAACTGGAGAGCCCACGGGCTGCAGCTAGAGAAGCCTGCGTGCCATAAGTAAGAACCGACACAGCCAAATAAAATAAATAAATATGAAATTAAAAAGCAAGAGATTCTGCTCAAGGTCACACAGGTGAAGAGATGAGTTTGAGGTACCAACGTGATCCTTTGGGGCTCATCCATCCCGAAAGTAGCAGCTGTTTCCCCACTCTGTCTGTGAGAAAACTGAGTCTCAGGCCCATTAACTAGCTTGGATAGAGTCAC
This sequence comes from Cephalophus harveyi, assembly GCA_006410635.1. NCBI lineage: Eukaryota > Metazoa > Chordata > Mammalia > Artiodactyla > Bovidae > Cephalophus > Cephalophus harveyi. The sequence continues at coordinate 200,858 of SJYT01019668.1, read as the reverse complement.
ACCGCCAGCACACAGCAGAGGTGGAGTTGGAACTCTAATTGGTTTGCACCCAGAATTTACGTTTTTTGCACCAGAATGGAGCCTCCCAAACTTTTTTACATCATGGCACATACACAAAAATAGTACTGGATGTGATGCAGAACAGAATAAACAGGAGGGGATTTGGAAATGTTTATATACGGCTTAGTGGAAATTTTTATTACTTTTTGTTTATGTTATATAATTACAATAAGAAAAATAAGTATTGGGAAAGATATTAAGAATTGAACATGCATAAAATTTCAAATAATATATTTTCATATTCGTAATGAGAAACCTGAGCTAGCTTCTGAACATAATGTCTTCATATCAAGTTTTATGTTCAAAATGCCTGCACGCAACTCCTGATCAATACTTTTTAATGATGGTCTCTTCAAATTCTCAATAACTGCAACTCACCAGAAACTTTGTTCACACAATTAGGTAATAAAAATGTTAAATCATTCTTTTACAGATAGTTAAAACATTTACAACAGTTGAAATTATATTTTTAGAATCTCACAGCTTTTCCTTTTCTTTCATTGACAACTTGTACTGTTGGAATTTCTTGTGATACTACGTTTGGACTTCTAAGTGAGCTGAGCTTTTGTGCATCGAATGTTTCGATAGAAGGTGAATCCTGATTGGAGGGATGCAGATGAAGTCCCCCAGCAGCTGGCTTGGGACCATCCTGAAAGGACTCATCACCTGCAAATGGAAGAGAGAGCCTCGTGAACGTAAAGCTGAGATACAGACTCAGTTGTCCCTGTCCCTCCAAGAGCCCCACCCTGCATCCCTTGCACATCTTGAGCTACACTCCCTGCTCCTTGGGTGCCTGGAACACAGATTCCCCAGCAGCTCCCATGCACCCTGTGGATAACTATTTGCACAAGACATGTGGGAAGCAGAGCACCTCTTGGCTGCCCTCAGCAACCCTGGAGGCCAGGGCGTGCATAGTGCACAGGTGTTGTGCTTTCTGTAGGTGAGGACCACAGGATGGCCCTTGGGAAACTCTTCCCTTCAGGCTGTACTCAGAGAAGACCCCCTCCAGGCTGCTTGCAGCTAACTGCTGACGGTTCCATGGGCTCTGAGGGTCCCAGAAGTCCCCAGGGCTAAAAATATCACTACTTCTCCCCCTATTTATAAACCTATTCATAGGGCTATTTGGGACATTTTGCTCTAAATTACACTCCCTTCCATCATTGTTGAATATGATGAACAATAATTTGAAGTAATAACTGGATTTCTTCTCCCAATATATTTTTACCTCACCTTTCTTTGCTACTTAGGCAGCTTTCCAGATACTTTGCCCAGCAAGAAGAGTGGGGATGGTCAGGAACATGGTGCCATTGCCCAGCTTAGAATTTCAGGGCATCCTTTTGGATGCCTTTAGCAGAAATAGAGATGTGAAAGCAAAACATTTTGTGAGAGAGCATTTGTGGTAGTTAAAATGGGGCTTAGAGGTCTCAAACAAGATAGAGAAGAATACCAAGTGAGTATGGTGTTCTCTTACCCACCTGATCCACAACCTGGATTCAAAGATGGGGATGATCAACCAGCAAGACAGAGAAGAATCAAAGGAGATGGGGCTGAAGTTTAAATGAGTCCCTGATGTGGCACCCAGAAGCACTGCTCTTTGGACATATGGAGTAAAGGGGGCAGCAGAATGATCAAAACAGTGACGACACACATCTCAGATGGACGCGGGCAGATCTGAGAGCTGGGGAGAACGTTGTTTGCCTTCCGGAGTGTAGCCCCGAGATCAGGTGTCCTCATCCACCATGGTGCCTGAGCAGTGAACTAAGGTGTCACATGCCACGGGGCAATTAAGCCCACATGCTGCAACTGGAGAGCCCACGGGCTGCAGCTAGAGAAGCCTGCGTGCCATAAGTAAGAACCGACACAGCCAAATAAAATAAATAAATATGAAATTAAAAAGCAAGAGATTCTGCTCAAGGTCACACAGGTGAAGAGATGAGTTTGAGGTACCAACGTGATCCTTTGGGGCTCATCCATCCCGAAAGTAGCAGCTGTTTCCCCACTCTGTCTGTGAGAAAACTGAGTCTCAGGCCCATTAACTAGCTTGGATAGAGTCACACCGCCAGCACACAGCAGAGGTGGAGTTGGAACTCTAATTGGTTTGCACCCAGAATTTACGTTTTTTGCACCAGAATGGAGCCTCCCAAACTTTTTTACATCATGGCACATACACAAAAATAGTACTGGATGTGATGCAGAACAGAATAAACAGGAGGGGATTTGGAAATGTTTATATACGGCTTAGTGGAAATTTTTATTACTTTTTGTTTATGTTATATAATTACAATAAGAAAAATAAGTATTGGGAAAGATATTAAGAATTGAACATGCATAAAATTTCAAATAATATATTTTCATATTCGTAATGAGAAACCTGAGCTAGCTTCTGAACATAATGTCTTCATATCAAGTTTTATGTTCAAAATGCCTGCACGCAACTCCTGATCAATACTTTTTAATGATGGTCTCTTCAAATTCTCAATAACTGCAACTCACCAGAAACTTTGTTCACACAATTAGGTAATAAAAATGTTAAATCATTCTTTTACAGATAGTTAAAACATTTACAACAGTTGAAATTATATTTTTAGAATCTCACAGCTTTTCCTTTTCTTTCATTGACAACTTGTACTGTTGGAATTTCTTGTGATACTACGTTTGGACTTCTAAGTGAGCTGAGCTTTTGTGCATCGAATGTTTCGATAGAAGGTGAATCCTGATTGGAGGGATGCAGATGAAGTCCCCCAGCAGCTGGCTTGGGACCATCCTGAAAGGACTCATCACCTGCAAATGGAAGAGAGAGCCTCGTGAACGTAAAGCTGAGATACAGACTCAGTTGTCCCTGTCCCTCCAAGAGCCCCACCCTGCATCCCTTGCACATCTTGAGCTACACTCCCTGCTCCTTGGGTGCCTGGAACACAGATTCCCCAGCAGCTCCCATGCACCCTGTGGATAACTATTTGCACAAGACATGTGGGAAGCAGAGCACCTCTTGGCTGCCCTCAGCAACCCTGGAGGCCAGGGCGTGCATAGTGCACAGGTGTTGTGCTTTCTGTAGGTGAGGACCACAGGATGGCCCTTGGGAAACTCTTCCCTTCAGGCTGTACTCAGAGAAGACCCCCTCCAGGCTGCTTGCAGCTAACTGCTGACGGTTCCATGGGCTCTGAGGGTCCCAGAAGTCCCCAGGGCTAAAAATATCACTACTTCTCCCCCTATTTATAAACCTATTCATAGGGCTATTTGGGACATTTTGCTCTAAATTACACTCCCTTCCATCATTGTTGAATATGATGAACAATAATTTGAAGTAATAACTGGATTTCTTCTCCCAATATATTTTTACCTCACCTTTCTTTGCTACTTAGGCAGCTTTCCAGATACTTTGCCCAGCAAGAAGAGTGGGGATGGTCAGGAACATGGTGCCATTGCCCAGCTTAGAATTTCAGGGCATCCTTTTGGATGCCTTTAGCAGAAATAGAGATGTGAAAGCAAAACATTTTGTGAGAGAGCATTTGTGGTAGTTAAAATGGGGCTTAGAGGTCTCAAACAAGATAGAGAAGAATACCAAGTGAGTATGGTGTTCTCTTACCCACCTGATCCACAACCTGGATTCAAAGATGGGGATGATCAACCAGCAAGACAGAGAAGAATCAAAGGAGATGGGGCTGAAGTTTAAATGAGTCCCTGATGTGGCACCCAGAAGCACTGCTCTTTGGACATATGGAGTAAAGGGGGCAGCAGAATGATCAAAACAGTGACGACACACATCTCAGATGGACGCGGGCAGATCTGAGAGCTGGGGAGAACGTTGTTTGCCTTCCGGAGTGTAGCCCCGAGATCAGGTGTCCTCATCCACCATGGTGCCTGAGCAGAAGACCAGCAATGGAGGAGAGTGAGTGCTAAGTGATCAGATCAGTCTTGGGAGCCTGCTCATCCCAGTGTACTGGGGGGGAAAGCCTCTAGCATCCCCAGGCTTCCCCCAAAGAGATGCAGATGTGGCCAGAGAGCATCTGTAAAAGAGGCAAAGAGGCTTTGCAGTTAAGACAGAGAGAAAACCAACAGTGATGACCTGATAACTGGAAGCCGTAGAAGGGACCAAGGTCGTGTGCTACAGACGCATTGGGGCAGAGGTCAATATGGCACAGAGTCTACAAGGTACCCCTCCTCATGGCCCCCGGAAACATGGATTACCCCAGGAAGACAAGAGCAAAACAGAGGTTAAATCCCAAACTAATAGTATTTAAATGAGAAGTGACTAGTTGTTTTCAACTAGTAAATTTGTTTTTCATCTTTGGAAGGAACGAGAGGTAGAGAACTAAGGTTGAGTTCTGTTATAAAGAAATAGAGAGAGTTACAGTTTCCCACATCTAAGATTATGACGGTATAAATAATTCATACCTATTGCAGAATTTATAAATGAATTCATAACCATTCACTTTGGAGTATAACCAAGATGTATAACAGGCAAATCCTCCATTTATGAAGGAAACCTTGACAGAATCTCAATGGGCAAAACAGGTGGGTATTCACTTTATAAAATGATTCTCCACTTTATAAGAACTGTTAACCTCTAATGTCCTTTAATTGGCCAGACATCTTAATGCAGTTAAAATAGAATCTGACTCTGTAAAACTCATTTTCCTAGGCAATCGTCAGCCTTGTGTTGAAGAAATCTCATGGTATGTTTTAATCCAAACCTCAGCTTGGCACACTCATGCTTGGACTTTGAAGGAAGAAAGGGTTGGCCAGAGTGAAAAGACACAACTGAAGGCCATACGCATGCTGGACTCCAGATCGAATGGCTTGAGTTCTAGTCTCTGCTGTGCCATCAACCAGCTCTGGAACCCTCCACAGGACCCTCTCCTCTCTGGGCTTCTTTAAAAAGGTACAAGGATACGATTCCAATGGCCCTATGGCTTCTCCTAGCACTGACTGCATGGCTTTGTATTTACAAGTGCTTGGGCTACAGACTGACCTGTGCATGCTCTTGTAGGCAAGAGTATAGAGCTTAGAAGCATGATACATATTATGACCGTGTGTGAGACTATGATCACATATTGTATATGTGTGTGTTTATTGTTCAGTCATGTCTGACTCTTTGCAACCCACGGACTGTAGCCTGCCAAACTCCTCTGTACATGGGATATCCCAGGTAAGAATACTGGAATGGGTAGTCATTTCCTTCTCCAGAAGATCTTCCCAACCCAAGATCAACCCCAGGGTCAAACCTAGGTTTTCTGCATTCTAGGCAGAGTCTTTACCATCTGAGCCACTAGGGAAGCCCATGATTACATATTCAGTTCAGTTCAGTTCAGTCGCTCAGTCCTATCCGACTCTTTGCGACCCCATGAATCACAGCACTCCAGGCCTCCCTGTGTCACCAACTCCCGGAGTTTACCCAAACTCATGTCCATCGAGTCGGTGATGCCATCCAACCATCTCATCCTCTGTTGTCCCCTTCTCCTCCTGCCCCCAATCCCTCCCAGCGTCAGGGTATTTTCCAATGAGTCAACCCTTCGCATCAGGTGTCCAAAGTATTGGAGTTTCAGCTTCAGCATCAGTCCTTCCAATGAACACCCAGGACTGATCTCCCTTAGAATGGACTGGTTGGATCTCCTTGCAGTCCAAGGGACTCTCAAGAGTCTTCTCCAACACCACAGTTCAAAAGCATCAATTCTTTGGTGCTCAGCTTTCTTCACAGTCCAACTCTCATATCCATACATGACCACTGGGAAAACCATAACCTTATGAAGTGATGGGACCGGATGCCATGATCTTCGTTTTCTGAATGTTGAGCTTTAAGCCAACTTTTTCACTCTCCTCTTTCACTTTCATCAAGAGGCTTTTTAGCTCCTCTTCACTTTGTGCCATAAAGGTGGTGTCATCTGCATATCTGAGGTTATTGATACTTCTCCTGGCAATCTTGATTCCAGCTTGTGCTTCATCCAGCGTTTCTCATAATATACTCTGCATATACATTAAATAAACACGGTGACAATATAGCCTTGACGTACTCCTTTTCCTATTTGGAACCAGTCTGTTGTTCCATGTCCAGTTCTAACTGTTGCTTCCTGACCTGCATACAGATTTCTCAGGAGGCATGTCAGATGGTCTGGTATTCCCATCTCTTTCAGAATTTTCCACAGTTTATTGTGATCCACACAGTCAAAGGCTTTGGCATAGTCAATAAAACAGAAATAGATGCTTTTCTGGGATTACATATTAAGTAGCATCTAATCAGGTATGGATTGAGTGCCCACTGTATACCAGCCCCTACTAGGTACCGTTAGGGAAAGAAAGGAATGCCCCCTTGCCAGCCCTGGGAAGAGTGGACTTCTCAGAGGAATAAAGAAGAAGAACAAAAAGACACAGCAAAGTTGACTGCCCATGGGTCTAAGGGAGGCAGGTCTCCTGTGAGCTGCAGTGGTCAGGAGGAGAAAGATGATCTGGGTTTTGCAGCTTAGGCAGAATTGCTGGAAAGAAAAGATATTCAGAATTGCTGAAAAGAAAAGATAGGTGATGCAGAGGTGGGGACAATGCTTCTCAACCTTTGATGCAGCCTATGGAAACCACAGTCATGTGACAAGCACAGTAAGTGATGTGGTTGAGAAACTAGTGATGAGTGATAGGCAGTAACAGACTGGGGAAAGGGAATGGAGTGGATGGTGGAAGATTTTTGATTCTCAAACATATGTAAGGTTTTTGCTCTCTCTTTCTCTGTTTTCTCCTTTCTCATCCAACCATGGTATGGTGATTATTTCCACAATGCAGCTGTGGGTGGCAAATTCTTCAAATCATGTTTTCAAAGGATGAAATTCAAGCCTAGGTCTTACCAGTACTCTTTCACTTACTTAGACAAATCATACTCCTCGTGTTTTGGTTTTAGGCATAATTTGGACCTTGCTGTTTCCAAAAAAGTATTTGAGGAGCTGAAAAATCACCATTAAAATAGGAACATTAAAACAAAATATCAAATCAGGCTCCATAGAAGATTAGGGGAAATAAGAAAAGCCAAACCAAAATTAACTTTGGCCACTTAACAACATGTAGCTGTGAGCTTCCTAGAAGCCAAAGAGAAGAAGGAAAGTCATTCTATAATATAGTTGATAAAAGTAAATATATTAAATACTTAGAATAGACACAATCTTCCTAAATGCTCAGAAACTGTGACAGAATTTTGAGGATGTGATAGAGGAGTTTCACAAACTCCCCTCAGTAAGTGGAATATATAGTGAAGTAATTAAAATAATATTTATCAGGTACTCACTTTTATATGGGTATTTTACTAAGCACTGGATGGAATTAAGGAACTAAGACACACTAAGAACTTGTCCACCTCAAACTTTTAACCTAATAAAGGATCTGCAACATGTAATCAAATAAGTATTTATTAACAACAAATATTTATTTAAGGTCTTTTTTGTGCTTTTTCATATAAATAGACGCATGCATGCCTGCTAAGTTGTTGCAGTTGTGTCCAACTCTTTGCAACACTATGGACTGTAACACACCAGGCTACTCTGTCCATAGGATTCTCCAGGCAAGAATACTGAAGTGGGTTGCCATTTCCTTCTCCAGGGCTCTTTCGAACCCATGTCTCCTGAATTTGCAGGCAGATTCTTTACCACTGTGACACCTGATGACCCTATAAAACAACAAAACAGCCTGTAATTTTACTAGCAAAACAAGTTTATCGCAACAAAGAATTGCAATTTGGGACATGCAACTATGGTGAGTGAGGAGCAAATCAGATAAAGCAAAGGAGAGGAAACTCTTTTACAGAGGAGAAAAGAAAGTTGGGAGGTACTGTTACAAGCGAAAAGTTCATTGGAGGAAACTGGGAGTTCAAAGTGTAGCGGCTTTTCATTGGCTGCATTGTGCCAGTCTCTCATTGGCTGAGCTGTTGCCAGGCAAGAAGAAATCTTTCTTTCTCTTGCTGGGATAGTCAAGTCACTTTCTGCTAAAGATTCAAGGTAGTCTCTTCCTGTGGGTATCTGTACTGATGTCAAGTGGCATGTGCCAGAGAAGTCCCCCTTCTGGCCTCTTGGCTACATATTAGTGAGGTTTCCCTTTATTAATTTTCACAGCATAAAGATAGTTGTTTTCCCTTTAAGCACTTTTTGAGCACCAAATTTGCCCCAAGTTCTCCAGGAAGCCCTTCCACAGTGAGACATATTGTCGTGTCTTATTCTATCCAATTCACAGGTGGGGAAACGAGACTCCAGGGACAGGGATATCTATCTTGGCATCACATGTCTGGTCAGTGGGAGAGTTAGGTATGGGATTCCTGGACCCTGGCCATTTTGTGAGTGTGTATATGTTTATGTATGTTTAAAAATAAGAATGCATTTAGTTGAATAAACTGAGGCCTATGCATCCCCCTTTGGGGAAACTTAAAATGACAGTCACCTCTGAGACAAGCCAAGGTTGCGACACTCAGAGGAACTCTTTGCAAGTGTTGGCAGATAGACTCGCAAGTAGTAAATAGCAGGCGCTGATGTGGTACAAATCACTCTAGACAAATTTAACTGCTTTTTTTGTAATCTATAGAAATGCCAGATGAAGAGATAAAAAGGAAAGCAGTGAATATAATAGCTCTCAATTTTAGGAACGTGCTTAGGAATAGTGACTCGGGTGAGGTTCTGAGGAAAAAAAATAAATAATAACAATTCAAATAGGCCTGACAGGCGATCCTGGGCTCTGCAGTTGGAGAGCCGGGAACCTCACTGGTCTCAGAGGGTGTGGAAGAGGGAGCTGGGGGCCAGATGCCAGGAGGAGGCTACACAGACCAGAGCCTGAGCCAAAGTCTGACAAACCCTTGCTACCCACAGTGTGGTCCTGGGAAGAGCAGCCGCTGTGAGCCCGGAGTTGGCCAGAAATGCAGACTCTCAGGCCAGCCCAGCCAGGCTGCAGGAGTATCCAACACTCCAGAAAGGCTGCTCTCAACACCGTGAGGTCAGAGGGCACCCCCAACCCTCTGGTCAGGTGTCTCTCCCTCATCACCCTGCTCCTCAGCAATGCCCCCCAACACTCTGCCCCCCAAATTCACCCTCCTGCTTCCCTACATCAAACTATTGCCTCCGTCCCCTGGTGACAGCTTGTTTCCCTGGAGAGACTCAGCCGGACTAAGGCATAGACCCCATGGGGATGTTTGTCTTTTTAAAATGAAAGAGTTGGACCGTAAAGAAAGCTGAGTGCTGAAGAACTGATGCTTTCAAACTGTGGTGTTGGAGAATACTCTTGAGAGTCCCTTGGACTACAAGAAGATCAAACCAGTCCATCCTAAAGGAAATCAGTCCTGGATATTCATTGGAAGGACTGATGTTGAAGCTGAAACTCCAATACTCTGGCCACCTGATGAGAAGAACTGACTCATTGGAAAAGACCCTGATGCTGAGAAAGATTGAAGGTGGGAGGAGAAGGGGATGACAAAGGATGAGATGGTTGGATGGCATCACCAACTCAATGGACGTGAGTTTGAGCAAGCTCTGGGAGTTGGTGATGGACAGGGAAGCCTGGCCTGCTGCAGTCCATGGGGTCACAAAGAGTCGGACATGACTGAGCAACTGAACTGACTGACTGGTGGGATTTCAGGCCCCATAATATGAGATGGGCTGAGGTGGACATACTTTTAGGCAAAGTCAAGGACAGAAACTTGAATTAAGTTTCCCTCCAGTGGCATGCCAGGTACTTGGGCATTCTTTGTCTCATTTATGTCTCACAGTCCTGGAGGCTTTGTTATTCCCCTTTTAGGGTGAGAATGACAGTCAGAAAAGTTACCTTGTCTGAGATTACGTGACCAGGAGGGAGAGAATCAAGCCTGCTTACCTGCTCTCTTACAAAGCCAAGACCTTCCCCCAGCACCCTGCCACCCCACCCACTCTGCCTACCTGTGTGGATCACCTGGCCCAGCTTATCACACCCACATCTAAATGACTGCAGTTGAGGGTGATAGTAAGGGACTCGTCCGTTGAGCCTCAAAACCTCATCGACACCAACTTCGATGATGGCTCAGAGGTTTTAGGAATAGAGCTACGGACAGAAACACAGGAAAAACAGTTTATAAAACGTCAGGCACCAAATATATTATTTAGAAGATACAGTGTTCAAAAATACTTGAAGTAAACATAGCAGAAAACTCATATATATTAGTACCTTAATAATACTAATTAATAAGAATACCATATAATAAGAGAAAAAGATAATTCCACAGAGACCCAGGAAAAGACAGTTGCTGCCACCAAATACAAACTTAGCTTTGGGTTTTCTGACAGTTGAGGCAAACAAGCATGATGACATTTTCTAACAAAAGCGAGTGTGATCAGGAAAGATTCCCTTTTTTCTTAGCACTTATAGGAAGGCATCTCATGAAACTGACAGAGGCCCCTGCCTGGGAAGAAGTGGGGAAAAAAAATTATCTGTGACCTGGACTGTTTGGGTAAGTTGCCTTCAAATGAGATTCAACTTGGAATGGTATAGCATTAACACAGGAAGGAAAAAATAATCATAAAGACAGAGATGGATTCATAAGTGGGGGGGACCTCGAAAGTGGAGACCTGCTGAGAGAGACACAGCCGCAGAGCAGAGCACAAATTAGATGAGTTTGCGATGGGAAGTGGCAGTGAGATAAATAAGACAGGCGAGATGATTTGGGCTTGTGTGCATGTGCAGGGCCCACAGCACAAAGCCAAGAGGAAATGGTCTCTGGTGGTAAGATGGAGCCTGAGAGATTGCAGCCATCTGTGGGCATCTCATTATCCAGCAGAGGTAGGCAAAATGGAGAGAGTTCAGGGAAGGGCACCAGGCATGATTAGATAGCAAGAGAGATTAATTTACGAGGAAAGATTAAAAACTAAAGCAGAATTCCTAGGCTCAGGGAAGGCTGGCTCCTGCGTGGAGGGATGAGGGAGGCACTAGGGAAGGTAGCAGAGAGGGAAGGAGGCCTGACCTGGACCAGGCCCACCAAAGGATGAATGGGCCAGGGGTAAGGGGAACAAGGTGGAAACACCCACCTAAGGAGACCAGAGGTGCTCAAAACTAGAAGCTAAGGCAGGGCTACAGAGCCATGAGTTCTATACAAAGAGCAATTGACACATTCTCTCCAGTCTACTCCTCATTGTGATCAACGGGGCTTATTTTTGAGGAGTGGTTGGGACAGGGGCTTAGTTCATTCATTCAACACTGTTGGGCATCTACTATGGAAAATGTAGGAATGATACTAGGAATGATACTAAGCATTGAGGAGATACATGTAAGACACAGTCCCTGATCTCTGGGTGCTTGAGAGTGTAAATCATTCAACTCTTCTTAAGTCAGTGTAACAAGAACTTCTATTCAGAAAAATATAAGCAGAGAACCCTGGAAACCAGACAGAGAAGCCAAGGGAATGCTTCTCAGAAGAGGTTGCAATTGAATTCACTTTGGGAAAATGATAGGTATCAGCTGAGGAAGTGGATGGATGGATGGATGGATGAGTTACCAGGCAGAAGAGACAGTAAGTGCGAAGATGTGGAGGTCTGAAATAACATAACATGTTCAAGGAATATAAAAGATTCAAATTTGGCTGGAAAAAAGGAGGTAGGAACGTAAAGAGAAGGTTAATGTATTGGGCAAGGGGCAGATCATGAAAGCCCTTGTATGCATGAAGATCATACATTTGAACCTCAAATTGGAAGCTCTGAGGAGTCAGCAATTGGAGGCTTTTAAAGAAGTATTTACAAAAAATCAAGTGTGATTTTGTAAACATTACTCTGATGGCAGTGGAAACAAGTACCCACTGGGAAGGATAGTCAGGAGACAAAGGAATCAATTCAAGGACTATTCTATAATCCAGGTAGGAATCTACAAGAGGCTGAACTAAGGCAGTAATGGCAGGGACATAGAGGCTGCAGACCTTTCTAATTAAATGCCTGGCAAGGGAGGTGGGCAGGAAGGTAGAAACAAGTAAATAAGGTCCTGGCATGGGCTTCTGACCGGATGGTGCATTCATCCCTGAGGTTAGACAGTGGTCACCCAGGTTTCAGGGAGAAAGAGTTCTGTTCAGATAAGTTGGGCTTGAGAGATTTGGAGTATATCCTGTAGGCTGATGGGCAACAGGTTGATACTCAGTCCAGACTCAAGAGATGCAGGAGTTATCAACATATCTGTGATATGTTGTGAAGGAGAACCCCCCAAGAAAAGGTTACACAGAGAAACTGGAGAGCAGAGTACCAAGAACAAGTATTGGAGGGTACAAACAGCTAAGTGGTCAGCGAAGGAAAGAAGGCTGCTGAGAAGGGTGAGAAGGAGCATCCTGAGAGGCTGTTGGAAAACAAGAAGACTGGAATCACACAAATCAAGTGAGGAAGAGTTTAAGTACAGATGATGAACAATATGAGGTGTAATAAAATTCAAGCAAGTAACAGCTAAAGTATCCACTGGATTCAGTATTATGGAGGAGGAACATTCCCAAGATTCACAGAAAGTGATCAGCTCAGTATGAGGGCAGGTAGGTGGATATGGACCACTGCTTCACTGAGGGGTCCCCCTCAAGCGGATCTCTCTCTGGGCTTCTATTTCCACCAGATGATGTGGAGCTGGGGGGCATGGGGCTGCTTTTTCCATGAATTGGCTGAGGAGAAGTGAGAGGGTGTTGAACAACTCTCGAAAATGCTGAATTCAACATTATGAAAGTCAACGGTAACCAGCAAGAAGAGTGATGGATGAATCAGATGGGGCATAAGCTAGACTGCAATAGATTGACAGGGATGCAAGAAGTGATGAGGACAAGAAAGAGTACAGCAAATACTTGGAATGTTGGTCGTGAAGGGCAAGAGTGAGACAGGACAGCTCTTAGGCTGGGGTGTGTGGTTGACAGGGGTGTGTGGCTGACAGGGTGTATGGCTGGCTTAATTTAATTGGTTCTTAAATGAGAATGACCTGAAGATGTTTTGGTGTTTTCAGAGTATAAAGGCAAATGTAGATAATTTCAAGGGAATGAGATGGAGGACTGGAATCAGCTCTGAAAATGGGCTAATGGCATCTAAGAATTCAGCATGGGATCAGTTCTGGGTCATTCCAGGCCCAGGGTGAGCAGTCCTTGCTATGATCACACTGGGCTCTGATCAACTGATTGCAGTCACAGAGGGAGCCAATTAAACCGTTAGCCATTTTGGTAAATAACATGGGAGATAAGAGAAAATATAGTCTCATATACTCTTCCAAGAAATTATCCTCTAGTTAGGCATAAAGATACATTCCATTATAATGGAAGATTCTTTCCTTATCTAGAGTAACCTTGAAAACAGAACTTGAGGCTAAAGTTTACTTTCTGTGGTTTTATTGGGACCTGCAATCCCAGGGTGGAGAAGACAATGGCAACCCACTCCAGTACTCTTGCCTGGAAAATCCCATGGATGGAGGAGTCTGGTAGGCTGCAGTCCATGGGGTTGCTAGGAGTCGGGCATGACTGAGCAACTTCACTTTCACTTTTCACTTTCATGCATTGGAGAAGAAAATGGCAACCCACTCCAGTGTTCTTGCCTGGAGAATCCCAGGGATGGGGGAGCCTAGTGGGCTGCCAGCTATGGGGTTGCACAGAGTTGGACACGACTGAAGCGACTTAGCAGCAGCAGCAGCAGCAGCAATCCTAGGGAAGTAAGAGGACGGGTATTGTTTCAGAAATACATTTACTTTCTGTCCATTGTTCCTGAGGCAGAGCTCCTAAGATCCTGGTAATTTCATAAGTGAGAGAAATCTTGTTGATTTTTGAAACAAAGGCTTTGAATCAGATGAGGTTGGGCACATTCAGGGTTGTATAGCTGTAGACAAGGGCTTTAAATCAGGATCAGGTCCTTATATAGCCTCAGGATGGGGCTAATCACCAGACAGACCAAGGATTAAAGAGTTGGCATTTGTAGCCCCGCCCATCAACCTCCAGGAACTACACATGATGGCAGGGAGTTAGGGAGCTCCTGGGGATGAAATTGCTGTAAAAATTCTTAAACTCTATAAAAACTCCTGAAGATATGCTGAGCGTCCACCCTGATGAACACGTGTCAGGAGTATGGCGCATCCCAGTTCTATGGAGACAGAAGCTCCTGTGCTGGGAACACTTTCAGACCTCACCCTCTGTACCTCTTCAAGTTGACCTGTTGATCTGTAGCCTTTATAATACCCTTTATCATAAACTGGTTAGGGTTATGAGTTCTGGGAGCCACTCTAGCAAATTAATCAAATCCAAGAAAAGGGTTGTGAGAACCTCGGCTTTACAGCCAGTGATCAGAAGCCCAGAGGAATATCTGGACTTGCGACTGGCATCCGAGTCCTCGACCTGTGGGACCTGTTGCTATCTTCAGGTAGGTAGCAACAGAACCGACTTAATTGCTTGGTGGTGCTGAAAAAACACACATGGGAGAGGGGACAGGAAGTGAAGCAGGAGCACGGGGTGAACGTGAGCAGGTGCCTCACTGAGCTGAGTTGGCCACCGCCTTGCAACAAACACAGCTGGCTGCTTGGTCTTCCAAGGGTTGTTTCCAGAGTTGTTTCCATGGAACAGCTGCCTCTTAGAACATCCCTGGAAAGTGAGAAGGAGAAGGGCAAGAACCTGATCACTGGCTCCTCATCTCTCTTCTCTAAGGGACCAAGGCCCACCCAGGAGGCGTTATCTGAGTTGTGTTACCAGCCAGCATTGTAGCGGTCCAACAGTCCATCTCCACTGCAGATTGCTGAGGCCTCTCCCGGTTACTTGGTTCCACGTATGGAGGCTCCGTAGGCTGTGGCAATGGAAGCAGCTGTGGCTTTAGAACCATCGGAATAGTGTGAACCTTCCCTAGGGCCACTGTGGCCAGGAAATACACAAGGGCCAAATTCTGGGGTGTGGGCAGGGCAGGCAGAGCTAGCTGGTGCTGAGACCAGGTCCAGCACGGACTGGGTGTCTCCCCCTGAGAACAGCATCAAGTGCTGCTCTGAGCACTTCAGGTAAACTAACTCTTCCAGTCTTCGTTACAGCCTAATGAGGTATAGATACAAATGATTAGAGATGGGGAAACTGAATTAGAGATAGGTTAAGGAGCTCCCTAACACCACACAGCTAGGAAGTGGTTAAGGGAGGATTCAAACCCAGGCACTCCAATGTGTCACCCTGCCGACCCCAAGAACCAGGTAGGAGGAAGCCCCCAAAAGAGACATGGTATACCAGAGGGAGGAACAGGGTTTCAGAAGCTGAAACCATTAGGGTCTACTGGGCAGAGAGTGAGGAGATAGGTGTTGTCAGTGGGAAGAGCAGACTGGATAAACAGGGCAAGAAAGTACAGGTGACCTGAAAGCCAAGGAGGCATGGTGACCTGGCCAAGGAGGGGCTCTGTGGCAATGTGGCTCTGCGGGGTTGAAGCAGGATGTTGGAGCGTGCTCTTTAAGATGGGAAGTGGAGAGCAGGGTAAGGAAACTTGGCCGGCTATCAGTGGAGCTGCCGAACATGTGCCCCTGTGAGCCATAACCCACCTCCCTCTGCACGTGTGCACTTGTGAGCCTGACTCACCTACCACTTGCTGGTGGGACCAGAGAGAAAACAGCCTCCGCCCCCAGAGGGTCAGGGCGGCCTTGGACCTAGAGCGGCTTCCGGGGCTCTGTCCTCCAGCCCCTCTTGTCTGGCCCCAGTAGACCCTTTTCTCACCCTTTCCCACTCTCTGCTAACCCAGGTGTTGTTTAATCGCTAAGTCAAGTCCAACTCTCTGTGACCCCATGGACTATAGCCCATCAGGCTCCTCTGTCCCTGGGATTTCCCAGGCAAGCACACTGGAGTGGGTTGCCCCAATCCTTCCAGGAGAGAAGCATTGAATATTTGCCCAGTGCCTGCTAGGAGAGACACTCATCTTCCTCTCTGAATTCCAGAGTAACCTGGTGAAGTGGGCGGTGATAGCTTCCAGCTTATCAAGGAGGACTTGCCTTGGGCTTGATGGGGCCAGTCTCAGAGGTGGGTGCTGGGTGAAGCTCCACGGGCCAGCTCAGCTCCAGGCCCACAGCCTGGCTGTGCCCACAGAGCACCTCCAACCTCCAGATTCCCAGGTGCCCCACCCACATCTAGTCCTGTTCAGTTATCCCTTTCTTGGGCAGGATGCCACCATCAGCCTAACGATATGAACCAACTATTCAGAATCATTCCTTCATTCACTCATAAAGTATTTTTTGAGAGACCACAAAGATTCAGACACGACTGAGCAACTAAGCATACACACATGTGTCAGGCAACATTCCAGGCTTGAGACAAATGCATTCTTGGCCTCATGGAGCTGGCATGAGGACTGGCATTTTATCAGTTGATAAATAAATATATATATACTATATATATATTTATTTATTTATAAATATACATTTATAAATAAGTAACTAAATAACACAGTTTCTGATAAATAAATGATAAAATATATATAATGATAAATAAATAATATATAATAAATATATAATATTTATTATAAAATAATGAAAAAATATATAATACAGTGTCTTCCAAATTATTAAAAAAAAAAAAACTGAACAGTGTAAGGAGAGAGAGACCAGGTAGACATTTAAGTAGAGCCCAAATCAAGTACAAGAATGGCCCTGAGATGATGGAGGAGGGCAGCCAGGGGAAGAATGAGTTTGGTAGCGGTGAACTTGGTGTCTCTCTCCTCACATCCTTCATATCCACATCCTTCATTCATTCTACTTCTCCCTGTTCATCTGCCACCACCTTAGTTCAAACCACCATGGTTTCCTCTCCAATTCTGCAGAAACTTTCAGTCCATTCTCCAAACTTCAAACTCCTGCATAATGTACATCTGGCTACATGGCGTTAAACACTAGTACCTTCCCACTGTTGTTAGACTGAAAACCAGCACCCTTCCCGTGGCCCCCGTGGTTCTGTGCAGTCTGACTTCCCCCACCCTCCTCTTGTAACACAGTCTTCACGGCCCCCAGCCCCATTCCCCTTAAACCCCGTTCACTCCGGTCTTCTTACACACACTCCCCAACCCATCGCTCTTTCAGAACACCTTCTCCAACATTCAGCTTGGACAGCTCCCTTTGTTAGTGCTGGCTTACAACCATATTTCTCTTTCCAATAGCATATATTTATGCATTTTTATCAGGATTATTTAATTCTATGAGTTAGGACTGTATCTGTTTTTAATTACCATGGTAACTCCAATATCAAATACAGTGCTGGCATAGAACAGGCCATCAGTTAATACTTATTGAATGAATGAATGAATGGCAGTTGTTCTTGAAGCAAGGGAAGCACACAGCCTGTCTCCTTATGGCAAGATAGAACAAGCCTGGGGATCTGGAAATGGCAAGTATTATAAGTAAATGAGCTCCAGGTCCCAGGCCAGAGCCAAGATGGCAGAGCTACCCACAACCCCAGACTTCACAGAGAGAAAGGGGGGCACTCTTATGAGAGCAATTCAGACTGGCACCAGCAGCCAACTTCATTTAAAGAGGCATAACACTTTAATTATCACAGCACTCCAAAGGGCTAATCCAGCTGAAAACTAATTGCTGGTAAAGGCTTCCTGGGTGAGGTCAGTGAGCTCAAGAAAAGTACCAGGACACAATGAGACTTTGAATTAGTATGCCAGGAACATCCAAAACATATTCATTGTGTTCATAGAAATGCCTAAGTATATTAGACATTTGGGGACTTATTATTCATATTAGTTATGGAAATCAAATTTTATTTCTAAATTGCAATCAAATGATATTTTCTATTAAAACTGTAATAGCAAGCCAAATTAAGCAATGCTACGGGTTACGTATTAGTAATCCATTTTTGTTATAACTCACATTTTTTTTTGTTATGAATCATCATGGGAATGAAATAAAACAAGATATTTTCCAAACTGAACTGAAAAGGTTTTTCTTTAGCATAACAGAAACTGCTTACAAGTTCAAATTAGTAATACTGTCTTCGTGAAATAGACAAAGACATGCATGGTGATGAAGCTTCACACTCATGGAAATAATTCACCTTTTTCTATTACATTGTCCTGCAGAACCAAGGGCCAGAGGGACACAAAAGGTCAATTAATTAAATCTCCCGTATGAAGACAAAATTGTATGAAATCCCTCCTTAAAGGCTGACATCTCATTAAGAGCCAAATTTGATTTCTTTGCCCAAAGTGAAGTAGCCTGTCCTTAAACGTGTCCAGATCCCCCACTGCCTCTTGTACATAGTAGGTCTCCATAAAAGCTTGAGATGTTAACAAGTAAATCAATCACAATTTAACCACTTAGAAACATTTAAGTTGATGTTATATAAACATATAAATTACCCATAACAACATTTGGTACATGGAAGCTGTTTATGAAGTCTCTTTTCCCTAACAGGCACAGTTCAAGATAGCAGTCACCTTCCATGGTCCATCTAAAAATCACTCTGTTGATAACAGGAAGCAACTATCGAGTGATTACCATGTGCCAGGCATTGTGCCAAGCCCTTTACGTATATTATCACATTGATCATTCACAACAGTCCTAGAAGTGAGAACTACTCTTAGCTCCATTCTACAGATGAGGAAACTGAGGCTCTGAAAGGAAAGTAACTTGCCCAAGGTTACAAAACTTCTCTTTCTTTTAAGGTTTTTTGATGTGGACCATTTTTAAAACCTTTATTGAATTTGTTACAATATTGTTTCAGTTCTGTGTGTTGGTTTCTTAGCCACAAGGCATGTGGGATCCTAGCTCCCCAACCAGGACTTGAAACTGTACCCCTTGCATTGGAAGGCCCAGTCCTAACTACTGGGTCCCCAGGGAAGTCCCCACAAAGCTTCTGATAGTGGAACCAGACTTCAAGTTTGAAACCACAGCTAGTGCTCTGACCATGGTCTTCGCTGCCTCTCACATCCAAGAAAGTTCCGTGAACCTCATCTTTCCCTCAGAGCTCTGCTCAAGACTCTCCCAGACCCTCAGGTGAAGAGAATGGTTGGTTTTGCTTTCGACTCCCCTGGTTCACGTCCTCTGCATTCTCAAAAGCTGTGGAGAGAAAGCCTCAACTACCCTAAAAATTCCCTTCCTGCTCCTGTGAACAGTGCCTTCTCAGGCCCCATGGTCCAGGAATGTAAAATGGTCCTGATCAGACTAAGTGCCTGGTATTACCCAGGACTCCCTTGCCCAGGAATATGAAGCATAAAGCTGGCCACTAAGTTCTGCTGGACCTTCCAGGTCCCCTCTGCCTCCAGCATCTGGGTCCATCCATGTCAGCTGTGCTGGGCTGAGTTATGAACAGTGTCTGCACCTCTCAAATTCTGTCTACCCAGGACCTCAGAATGTGCCCTTATTTGGAAATAGTGTCTTTGCAGATATAATCTGTTTATATCTGCAGGTCATACTGGACTAGGGTGGGCCCTAAACCCAGTGAGTGGTGTCCTCACAGGAGAGAAAGACCTGGAGACACACAGGAAGAAAGGCCATGTGAGGACGGAGGCAGGGCCTGGAGTGATGCAGCTACCAGCCCGGGAAAGCTAGCGATTGCTAGGAGCCTCCAGAATTTGAAGCAGGCATGAACGGACCTACACTGGAGGCTTCAGAAAGAGCATAGTCCTGCAGACACCTTGACTTTGAATTCTGGACTCCAGAACTGCAGGAGAATAAACCACTGTTGTTTCAAGCCATGCATGGTGCAGTATTTTATTATGGCCATGCTAGGAAGCTAATTCCCGGTTTTCCCACTTGCTCAACCCAGAGGCAGATGTACCTTCACCTTTAGCCCCGAGCACCAAGCATCTCCACGAGATCAGCAGACAGGTGAGGCCAGTGTGGTCCCTGAACCCAAGCCAGGCCCCAGACTTTGATCCCAGTCTGCAAAGAGGTAAGTCCAGAAATTGAGAGAAAGCATTTAGAAGCCTACAGCAATTTGACAGAGTAGTTTTATGTCTGTTGACTTCAGTAATAAAAAAATTGGGACTTGTACATTGTACATCTGTTTTTTATTTCATTTTACTGGTAATTCATTTTTACTGTGTTTTACAAAATGTCCTTCTATGACATACTGAAAACTAAAGGGAAAAAAAAAAAACCCTAATCATTCAGCACCAAGAGTCTGAGAAACCTTGGAGGGGACCAAAGGCCTTTCTGGAAACAGATCCTTGAAAGGCAGGACCCATCATAAGAGCATTTCAGGCTTCTTCTTGTATAATAACAAGGTCGCCAGGTTTTCTGGTGCTGATCCTGCTGCCCCCTCTGGAAGCTGCTGCCACCTCTGACTTTTCCCAAGGAGCCCCAGGGGCATCTCCAAGCACCACTCAAGGTTTGCCTTCCCTTCATCCAGGGCCCAGGCCTAAGTGCATTTCCTGAGATGCCTCCCGGCCCCCTGGCCCCATGCGTACTTTATCCAGCCCCAAAGCAGTTGAGTGCTGCCTGGTGCTTGCCTTACAGAAATATTGGTCACCATCTCTTGGTTTTGCTCCATCTTTACTTCTCTGCAGGCCCTGGTCCCTCTAGGAATCAGGCTGCGGGCTTAGGGGTCTGGCAGAGCACAACCTAGAAACCAAGCATTGAGCTGAATCACTCTTTCTGCAGAGCTGGGCCCACATACACGCTGCCTCTCCGAAGGGCTTCACCCTCAGCAGATTCCTCGTTGCCCTTTGCAGGTAGCCTAAGGCAGGCCCCTCCCCTCACTGCAAGCATGTACTGACACACCTGAGCTCACTTTATGCTCCCAGTTCGGGCCAGCCTGGCTACCCTCGCAGGCATGAACACTAAGCTTTGGTGACAAGAGTTATGATGCCTGATTATATCTAACACATTCCATATACCAGCAATGTTTAACTGCTGTGTCATTTCAACTCATTTACCCCTCACATCCCATATGGTAGATGCTTCTGTTACCCCACTTTACAGATGAGAAAACTGAGGCATGAAGTGCTTGAGTAACTCATTTGAGGTTATCAGCAAGCAAGTGGCATAACTGTGATTTAGAGATGGGTCCTCTGTCTCCAGAGCCCACCCCATGGCCCCGAGGGTGTGTTTCCCCTCAGCTCCCAGCCTCCAGCTGTAATCAGACACCAGTGGAGAGCTCCATGTTCTCCTTTCTAATACAGCGTATCCTCCTCGACCACAGAGTTCACACCAGGCTACTGTCACCAAGGGCCCCAGCCCGCTCTTTGTCTTGTAGAAAAGCGTTCAATGTCTTGTAAAAATCCAGTCTACAAGGCCTTTAGGAGGCACGAGTTCGCTTCCACTTTCTAGACTTGCACCCGTTCACCTTCCCCAGCTCATGTCGCCTCTCCGTGGCCCTGCTGGCCAATCCCCTCTCCTCTCAGGCTGGCCCCGGAGCACCTCCCACAGCTGGCAAGTGACGTCAGGAGTATTGAGACTGTCAGGGAGAAGAATGGCCAGCCTCCTCTGGCTGGTGCCTTAAATATCTTCTTTAGGCTGTTTGTTCATGTACTTGAGATAGAAGTTGGTGATAATGAAAATCATGCATCTTCACTGGGGAAAATGTCAAGGTATATACCAGCATAGAAAGGAAATAATTAAAACCTCTTTGCATTCCTCCTTCCTTCACCTTCCCCATCTCCAGCCCCAGCAGTAATCAGGATTACCTGCTTCAGCCTTAGACCTGGGTTTGGTTATAGAAGTTGCTTTCTATGGAGATACAAACAGCACCAGAAAGAGAAACCCTTTGCATCACCTTGGGTCATTTACCCCATCCTCTCCCACTCCCCACACACCCCAACCCGCACTTCCTGAGACAAGAATCGAAGAAAATGAAGATGGGCACCTGGGGGCTGTGTGCCTAGTTGGGGACAAGTCAGGGTTAGATCAAGGGGGTGGGTGATAGAACAAGGATGCAAGAGGCCCACAGGTGACATGTGCAAACCTATTACTGCTGCAGAGGTCCGGACCTAGGAGAAAAAAAAAGAGAGAGGGATAGTCTCTGGGAGTCCAGTTATGGTCAGTGCTGGGAGGAAACAAATGCTGCACCAGGGGCAGGAATCTGGCTGAGAAACACCCACGGAGCAGATGGCAGTCCAACACACAGCCTTCTCCACACATCTTTCCTTGAGGACCTGCGGCTGCACTCAAAATCTCCCTTGTCCCTTCCTTTCCCTTCCCTTCTCTTCTCTCCTCCCCTCCTCTCTCTGTCCCTGTCTCTCTCTCCCTCTCCAACACTGGTGACTTCCCAGGCGGTGCTAGTGGTAAAGAACTCGCCTGCCAATGCAGAAGACACAAGAGACGTGGGTTCGATCCTTGGGTTGGAAAGAACCCCTGGAGGAGAGCATCCAACCCACTCCAGCATTCTTGCCTGGAGAATCCCATGGGCAGGAGAGCCTGGCGGGCTACAGTCCCTGAGGTCGCAAAGGGTCAGACACGACAAAAGCGACTGAGCATGCACACATCCCAGTCTTCAAATCAAATGTGATTCGATCTCTGAATCATTCTGTCTTTGGAACTGTCTGCCTTTGCACGTTCTTGGGTTAGCAGATCTGGCTCGGGCAGCACAAGATTGGTGCAAAGTGCTCGGCTAACCCTCTCCCTATTAGCCCACTGAGAGAATAACTACATACAACAACCACCCTCCCTTTCTCTCTCCCAAAACCAAGAAAAGAATCAACCTTGTCATTTTCTTTTCCCCTGGGGTCCACTGTGCTTCCCTTCAGAATTGGAAGTAAATTATCTCCAAAGAAGGGTTCATTAAGAATAAATAATAATTTGTACTTTTAGCACACCTTTTGTCTAAATATCTCAAAGTGCTTTACTTACTTAATTAATTAATTAAGAGAATTAATTAATTCAGAAAACACTCCTGGAGGGAGGGAAGGCATACTTAATGATATCTGTTTTCCTGGTGAGTAAACTGAGGCTCAAAACAACGGATTTGAGATCACAACAGGAAAAGTGAGTGGGAGTGGTGGTGGGTAGACTCTACTTCAACTTGTAAGACTCGGGGCAACAAAAGGACAGAGTGGGGCAGGCCTGGAGGAAGGAAGCAGGAGGCTGGTGAGAGAAGCTGAGATGGCCACTCTAGAACTCGGGTGGCATGAAGCCGAGATGAAGAACTGAGGCTGGAGGGAGAGGTCAAGTCAACATCAGGTGTGGAGACTGGGGTCAGATACCCTGGATTAGAACCCAGGCTGGTGGACTTCCCTGGTTCACCCAGTGTTTAAAGAATCCGCCTGCCAAGGGACACAGTTTCCATCCTTGGTCCAGAAAGATTCCAAGTTCCACGGTGCAGCTCACACTCTAGAGCTGAGTCACAGCTACTGAAGCCCGTGCACCGGGAGCCTGTGCTCCACAGTGAGAGAAGCCGAGTGGTGAGAAGCCCGAGCACCGCAACTAGAGAGTAGCCCCGACTCGCTGCAAACTAGAGAAAGACCCAGCACAGCCCAAGCATAGCAAAACAAGGAGAGCCGGGACTGGGGAGCTCTGCAGAGACGCTCCCAGGCCCCGCAGGCCAGGCACCCACACTGAGTCACAAGGTTTGATTGGCTCCCCCGAGAGGTGGGCACTTGGAACACAGTTAAACGCTCTGAGCCTCCAGCACCTCCTTAGATGCTCCTGATGGGGTCTAACGTAATCAGAGTGCAGGCTCTTTGTCTGCAGATGGGGTGAGCAGGCGCCCCTGCGAGGCCAGGTGAGTGCAAGGCAGCCCTCTCTGAGCACCCTCTCCCCCAGCCTAGCCATGGGGTACCCCCTCAGCCCCTCATTAACACCCTGATCACCCCAGACGTGGCCCTGGGACTCAAGTCCTAGCATGACCTCTCTGACCTTCATCCAAAACAGGGGACAGAGCAGCAGAAACTTCCCCGTGGGATGCTCTCCACGTCCTCGCTGTGCCAGTCCAACCCGTCCCCCCTGCCCATCTAGTCCTCAGTTCCCAGCAAGGCTAATCAGGCCACATAAGCCTGCGTACCTACACAGACATGTGCACACAGGCCCCGCAAACACGCCCAATGCTACAAATTAACAACCCAAGCTTGTCTTTATCATTGTGTTTTTATTATGATGCTCCTCAATGATGTTTTTAAATGAATTTTGAATAGTCCCCGTAATTTGGTTTGTTCTACATTGCATCGCAAGTGCGAGGGCCCCGCAGGAATTGCTGCAAGGAGTACAATATCATGTGAGCGTGGCTTCTGTTTGCCTTTCTGCTTCCTCATAATTAAGCTTTATTGAGTTGTAAAATGAATAACAATTAAAAAAAAAAAAAACCCTGTCTATTGATCCAGGTGCGACACGCAGAAAAATAACAAAAGTTTCTCCACTTCCTGACCTCGCCGAGTAGCCCCAGACTGTGTCTGCTTGCTCGCCCTTCCATTCTGGTTATGAGAAATAGGTCTCCCACAGCTGCAGATTTCTTCGATATCAGGAAGCAAACTGCCAATGTCTGCACTGGGAAAGGAATCCTAACCAAGTCTTGTCAGGGGCCAAAGTCAGCTAAGATTCTAGAGACTCCTGACTTATGTCTTCTTGATGCCTACAGTGCTGTTACTTGGGAAGTCTACCACTTTGGTGAAGACACTGTGCCCTATCCACAGACAGTTAACTTCAGAAATTGATCACACATTAGAGTCTCAAACTTGACAGCCTAATAGGACTGGGGGAATCAGGTTCTCCCAGGGAGCTGTCCAGCTGGGAGGTCTCTGCAGAAGTGGAACTTTGCTAATGTGGAACAGCAGTGCTGAAGGGAAGGCTGAGAGCTCAGAGCAGCATCTGGGCGGATCCATCTGGAGGTGGCCAGGTGGGGCACCGACCCCAGGTAGTCTGGGCACCAGAGAGGCAAAGAGAAGAGCAGACACACTGAGAGGCTGCAAAGGGAGGGGCCCAATGTACTCCTCACCTGCCTTGTCTTTCTTGCCAGAGGTTCCGAGAAAGCTAACCAGCTTGAACAGTTGGGGAACCCTGTTAGAGTTTTCAGTTTTCCTAGGACTACAAACGAGTTGTCTTAATTCTCAGATGGAAACTAGATTTCCAGACTGGACCCAACTCAACAATCACCTTGTTTTATAGGCAACTGTAGACTTTAGGAGATTCTACAAGTGAAATTATGTGAAAGAGCTCTCATTTATGGGGCAGGAAGCCTAGGACCACACAGATCCCCTCACAGATGTTCCATTAGAGCAGAAGAGGAGTCTGCATGGAGTCAGGGACTCAACCTACAGGCTCCTCTGTCCCTGGGATTCTCCAGGCAAGAATACGGGAAAGGGGTTCCATTTCCTTCTCCAGGGGATCTTCCTGACCCAGAGATCGAATCCATGTCTCCTACATTGCAGGCAGATTCTTTACCCACTGAGCCACTGGGGAGCCCCCTACATCACAGAGTATTCTGGACAAAGTCCCAGCTGGGAAGTGAAGGTTTCTTCTATCCCATACAGCCGTGGGCAGGTTCCATCCCGTGTGTGTGTGTGTGTGTGTGTGTGTGTGAGTGTGTGTGTATTAGTTGCTCAGTAGTATCTTTCTGTGACCCCATGGACTATAGCCCCTGGGGTCCTCTGTCCACGGAATTTTCCAGGCAAGAATACTGGAGTGGGTGGCCATTCCCTTCTCCACGGGATCTTCCTGACCCAGGGATCAAACCCAGGTCTTCTGCACTGCAAGCAGATTCTCATCTGACCACCAGGGAAGCCCTCCCTCCGGCGGCCATCCTCCAAACAAAAGACCGCTGAGACCTGGGCTCTGTTTGCCTGTGTCCTGGGAACTTTGAGAGGCTCTCTCCACATGACAGTGTTTTCAGATGAACATTCTGGGGGCCCCTAGTTTCTGAAAAGAAAAGGCTCCTGGCAGAGGAGCTGGAGGAGTGCTAAGCACAGTTCATACAAGTAGAATTCAAGGGGCCTCATCCTGAATATATGGGACAAAACTAAAGTGCTAGACTTCTAGTTTCTGGTTCCACATATGAGGAGCTTGGAAGTTGCCACTCTGCCCTAGAAAGTAAAAAGCTAGACAGATTGGAAAATCGACAACTCTTCTTAGATTTTTAAGAGACAAGAGGGTACAGGCAAACCTCTGCCCCCAAGTCTGGAGACAGAGACATGCAAATGCAGAGAGTCTTAGCTTCCTGGAGCAGAGACTTGAAACTATGAGAGAAACCAGTGCTGGGTCGGAAAACCTGAACCAAAGCTGATGAATCGCTAGAGGTTCAGTGTGGACAAATCTGAGTGTTAAGAACTTCAGATGGACCCACTCATGGCGGGGGGGGTCCCCATAATTTTGGGAGTTTTATCTACAGGTTCTTCACCAGATTCTCACAGTATGTCTCAGAGAAATATCCTCTGACTTTTACAGCAGGGGGAAGGGAAAAGGAACCACTTTTATTATTTAAAAGGAACCATTAAATAAGCAAAAACAGTCTGTTCTTCCTAACAAGACTTGCCCTCAGAGGAAACTAGTTAACCAGAGCCTAACCTGATGGGATATTTTCAAAGCTTTACTGACCTGGGGGAGGGGAGATACCTAAAGTTAGTTCTAGCTGTTTACTGCCCTGGGTGGGGGCGGGGGAGGAGGGAGATAGGTAAAGGGGAGCAGGATAGGGGGTTGCAGAATCTGAGAAACATCTGTGAAGTTCACAGTCAGGAGGCACAGGTTCACTAAAGGACTGAGACCTAATCACAGGGCTACAGAATGCTTCCCATCCCTGCACACCTCACCACAATGTTACTAAGGGCTTATTTATAGTAGTTCTTTTCATCTGGTTCATTCTGAATGGCTAGCAAGAAAAAATTACAAAGCATACCAAAAGGCAAAAAACAAAATTTAAAGAGACAGATCCATCATAGATCCAGACATGGCAAGGATATTGAAATTATCAGACCTAGAATTTAAAACAGCTAGGATGTGTATGCTAAGGATGTAATAGATAAAGTAGACAGCATGCAAGAACAGATGGGCAATGTATGCAGAGAGATGCAAATCCAAAGAAGAAACCAAAAGGGAAGTGTTAGATATTAAAATATATATATATAGAAACCTCCAAAATTGAAAAACAAAGAGGTCACAGATTGAAAAAAGAGAACAGAATTCTAAGAACTATAGGATGTCTATAGAATAGAGAGTCCTGAAATAAACCTATGTAAATTTAGTCAATGCAATGGCACAAATACAAAAGGCAGATACAAACCAGTACAATGGAGCAAAGATTGCCTTTTCAACAAACAGTGTTGGAACAACTAATATAAAAAAATGAATCTAGGCACAGACCTTACACCTTTCACAAAAATTAACTCAAACTGGATCACAGACCTACATGTAAGACACAACAATATAAACTTTTTAGAAGACAGATAACGTAGGAGAAAACCTAGATGACCTTAGGTGTAGCTAAGCAATGAATTTTTAGATACAACATCAAAGGCATGATCCGTGAAAAAAAAAAAAAAGATAAGCTGTACTTCATTAAAGGTAAAAACTGCATTAAAATTGAAAAGACAGTTTTAAGAGAATGAGAGGACTAGCCACAGATAGGAAGAAAATATTTGCAAAAGGCACATCTGGTAAAGAACTATTATTCAAAATATACAAATAACTCTTAAAACTCAACAATAAGAAAATAAGAAACCTGAATAAAATGGATCGAATACCTTAATGAACACCTCACCAAAAAAGATATACACATGGCAAAAAAAAAGGATCCTCCATATCATATGTCATCAGAGAAATGCAAATTACACCAAAAATAAGATTCTACTACACACCGATGAGAACAGCCAAAAATCTGGAACACTGACAACACCAAATGCTGAGAAGGATGTGGAGTAGTAAGAACTCACTCATTGCTGGTGATAATGAAAATGGTATGTTCACTTTGGAAGACAGTTTGGCAGTTACCTACAAAACTAACCATATTCTTGCCATGTGATCCACAGAAAAACCTGCACACATATGCTTATTGCTTATTCATAACTGCCAAAACTTGGAAGCAACCATGATGCCCTTTAACAGGTAAATGAATAAACTGTGGTACATCCAGACAGGGAAATATTAATCAACACTAAAAAGAAATGACCTATAAAACCATGAAAAGACATGGAGGAACCTTTGTGGTGGTGGTTTAGTCACTAAGTCGTGTCCTACTCTTGCGACCCCAGGGACTATAGCCTGCCAGGCTCCTCTGTCCATAGAATTCTCCAGGCAAGAATACTGGAGTGAGTTGTCATTTCCTTCTCCAGGGAATCGAACCCAGGTCTCCTGCCCTTAAGGCATATGCTTACCGACTGAGCTACGAGGGAAGATCATATTGCTAAGTGAAAGAAGCCAATCTGAAAAGGTTATGATTGATTCCAACTATATGATATTCTGGAAAAGGAAAAATTAAGACCACAGTCAAAAGATCGGTGGTTGCCAGAGACTGAGGGTGAAGGAAATAAATCGATGGAGCATGGAGAATTTTTAGGGTCCTGAAAGTAGTTTGTATGACACTCTAATGATGGGTACATGACATTATGTATTTGTCCAAACCCGTAGAATGTACACCAAGAATAAACCTTAAGGTAACTATGGACCTTTGGGTGATTAAGTTGTGTCAATATAAGTTTATTGGTTGTAACAAACATAACCCTCTGATGGGGGATACTGATGATGAGGTGGGCTATGCATGTGTAGAGTTAGGGTATATGAGAAATTCCTGTATCTTCACTAAGTTTTGCTGCAAATCTAAAACTCCTTTAAAAAAGTCTTTAAAAAAGTGCTAAACTAAATTATTCTGCTAGCAGACACCTACAATGTCAATAGTAACATGAGGAAAAAGATACTTAAGGTAGAGAGGAATGGCGATGTGTATTCACAGAATCAGGGTGTGCATAGTTACATACTAGCTCACATTTTCACTTCTACCACAGGGCACATATTATAGCAAAGTCCTTCACACATGGGAGTCTTACACACGTTTGAAGACTGATTTCTAGTTCATATTCTCTATGATTTTAGGGTGTGTGTGCTTGTGTATATATTATGCATGTATGTCCAAGATGTGTACACATATGAAGTTTATAGGTGTGCAAGGGTGGGTTGATTCTGTGAACTATTTTTGCAAGCTGTACACATGTATTAGTATAAGCATGTTGTGCAGACATGCACACATGCATGTGTTATATTTATCTGTGCACATGTGTGAATAATAATATTGCAGCTGTGAAGAGAGCACCAGCTTACAGGTGAGGTTCTGAATGACTAGCTGGGCATAAAGACCTGGCGGTCTAAGCAGGTTCATTGCGGGGAAGTGGGGCCTGCAGGCATGAGCACTGAAGCAAACCCCCCAAGAGCACGGCCACAGGGAGGGGGCTGACATCAAGGCCATGGGGGCCCATGGCCTTGGAGGGCTAGGGCAGCTGAGCTCTGGAGGAAGCAGCCCCAGAGGAGCAGAGCTGAGCAGCGTCAGGCACAGGTTCACCCCGCGGGAGGAAGGGAGGAAGGAAAGTCAATACATGAAGCGGCTTGAGGGTGTGAAGCCCCCGGGGACCCCTTCCCTCCTCGCTCTCCAGATTTGCCCTCTGGGAGCTAGGAGGAGGCAGACACATGGATTTATGTCAGATCTATCTACAAGCAATGGCTGGGTGGTGTTCCTGAAACCAGTGATGCAACATTCAGTTAATTCCAGTCACGAGGAAACTGAGGGCTTGGCTGAAGTCACTCCAGGAATCAGCTGAGCCCAGTGCACAGTATTCGGTAAATAACGATGGATGATGCTTCAGTGAGTGAAGAAATGAATGAAAGGGAAAGAAGGAAGAGAAGGGGCTAATTGAGTGGATAACAGAAACCATCCTGAACTTTCTAAGAAGAGGAAACAAGAGAAGGCCAGTAGAGATGAATTCATTACAAATGGAGACTTGGATCTTTCTGTTTCCCGAGGGTGGAGAGGAGGTGTTGAAAGAAAGTACATGCACACAGTACTTCACTTATTATTTTGAACTGTGTGTGTATAAAGGGGAGTCTTACGGGAATGTGTATTCGAGTCCATGAATGATACCCTGGATAAAGAAGGATGAAAAAACATTTGCTGAAGTCAAAGACCTTCTGAGACAACAAGAGAGATTTAACATAATCATGAACAATCCCAATCGATTCATTCATTCTACAAACAGAGCCAACGCTGAGCTGGGAGCAATGGTGGATGGCTCGATACATCAGACCCAACTTGCACCCTGAAGGAGCCCGCAGAGATAAGGTGTGTCTCCCAATATTAGCATCCAGGAAGAGATGGCACTGAGCTGAGAAGGGTACGCAGGTGGCCTACAAGGAGTTAGGAGAAGTCAAGAGGCGATGTTCTGTGTGTATGTGTGTGTCTGGGTAAAGGGCTTCTATAGTTGAATGTCAGATTTTTGACCCGTTTTGATGGCTGGCTTTAGCGTGTATAATGTGAGGGAAAGTGCTGCTATGATTTCACGCCTGCCTCCATCATTCTGAGCCATGTTATTAGAAAGTCAGAGGTAGGGTGCTCATAACATTTATTGTCCAAAGTGGGACTCTTGAAAGTGGAAGAAGGCAATATTAATACCCATGCCAGCCACCTCGCATAACCTGGGACTGTCCTGTTCAAACTGGGGCTGGTGGTTGTCCTGGTTACAGAGGTGAGCGGCAGGCTGTCCTAGAGTCCCCTGCAGCCATGGGGTGGACGTCCGGGGTCACTTCACGGTGGGGAATTCACGCCATCCCCTTTCCCACAGGATGGGCCCCGCCCCATCCCACTCTGCAGTGAAGCTGACCCGTGGGGGCAAGATCAAAAGTCAAGGGGAGCAAAGTGGGAGCAAAGGCTCCCAGGGCCTCCAGCGTCTTGTCTCCCCACAGCCAGGCTCGGTGGTCAGCGAGCCTACTGCCCAGCCTGAGGTCTTAGCACTTACTGCGTCCACTTGCGCCAGCCCAGGCAGGCGGCTCTAATGGATTACTCGCATTATCTCCCTCATCGCTGCTTAAATATTTATCAGACCATTATGTATTTAGTGGCCAGGCGTGGGGAGTGGAAGGGGCAGGAGGCAGAATTGCTTGGCCAGATGCAAGGGTTAATTACAGATTGGATAAATCCCCTTCTGATTTAAAAATTAAATAAATAAACATGGTGGAGAGATTAAAAGGGAACTGTTACTTACATTTAAGGGAGTCCAGAACTGCCTGATCCAGGTTTTGGTGTCTTCCAGAGCCTCATTTTATTACCTCACTGTTCCGTTCCCCTACCTGCAAACCTGTGGGCTGCCTGAGCCTTAAACCAGCTTCTAATTAAAAACCGTACTTCCGCTCTTGCTCCTCAAGCAACCAGTGTGTGGGAAAATTCAAGCTCGCCTAGAACCAGAGTCAACATCCGCCTCATAAAAGAAGTTCTGAAGGTAACTCCAGGGCTGGCACTGTGAAATATTGTTCATTATAATGAAGCAGCTGAGATAATGCTGTTTTCTAATTTCCCTTTCTCAGTCAGAAATTAAATAAAAAGTCATGTCTAAATTACAATACTGGATTGAGATCAGACGAGGGCCCCATGCAGAGAGCTCATGATCTATCCTTCCCACATTTTACAGCCATTAAAAAAGATTATTGTTGCTTTTTTCCCTTCCCTTTTCTTTGAGGCCATTTACATTTGTTCTGAACTCTCACTGTGTTTTATTCGAATCTCTTAAAAGTGCCAGGGCACATAATAAGTCAATCACAAACTTAAATTAAGAAAAAAACAAAACAGGCACCCAAGCAAACTGGGGCTCTGAACTCCAAGCTCAGTTACCTAGGGGGCCCCTAACTTGGCTCTTCTCCACCCTCTTCCAGTTGGCAAAGTCTTCTCCAGGGAGAGTCAGGGTGGGGAGGGCTCATTCTGTGCAAAAATTGCCTACACTTCTACAACCCTCTCTTATAACAGAAATGCCCCTTGGTCAAATGAAAATGCTGGACTGGCTGGTAAAGTGTATTTAGAAAATGCTAATGAGCTGTCATATCATAGTTAATTGAGCATTTATTTGATTACTCAAGCAGCAGAAAAGAGGAACACCGGCACATTTTGCCAGTTATGATTCAGGCATTCTCTGCTCTGAGAAGTTGTTGGTATTCCTTGAATGTTGCACAAAAGTTGGTGCTGAAAAATCATTATTTTTCATGGAATTTATTAAGCAACATCATTATGAATTGTTTTCACTGCGTGCAAGTCACTTCCTATTAATCACTTGGATAATATGACTGGAGCACCTACTCTGTGCAAGGCATCATGTAGGGATGAACAAGAGATGGTCTCTTCTTGAGTCCCTAGGATCGGAGCCCCTGAGACACTAGTGCACTTGGGTGTTCATTCTCTCATCACAACAAAAGCCCATTTAGATTTTTAAATGTCACGTAAATTTCTGTGAGTTTAGGGCTCCCGGTGGGCAGACTCCAGGGAGGTGGGTTCCTGTGGGACACATCAGTCAGATAAGCCTTGGGAGAGGAGAAGGGCTTGATGGGGGCTTTGCGGACCAGGTAGGACTTAACAATGAGGACAGAAGATAAGAAAGTGCTCTGAGGGACTTCCCTGGTGGTCCAGTAGTTTAGAATCTGCGCTTCCACTGCTGGGGGTGTGGGTTTGATACCCGATTGGGGAACCAAGATTCCACATGCCTCGAGGTGCAGCCAAAACAAACAGTCTAGGAAAGATCAAAGTGTGAGCAAAGGACTGGGAGTGGGAAGCACGGGGCATCTAAGGGCATGGGGCAGACAGGGTGCCCAGGGATGGTCTCCTGTGGCCACAAGCAACCTGTGTGCGGCTCCTCAGAAGGCCACTCAAGGTGACAGGACTGGAAATAACCACTGGGGTTCCCATGAGACATCTGACCCATGCTGCTCTTCAGAACTGCAATGAAAATGACCAATGAGATCCTCTACAGCTGGACTCCGACTCCAGCAACTGAGCGCACACCCTTCTGACACAAAGTCTAATGGGCAGCTGCAGCAGCTCACGTGCCATGGAGCGCCATGTGCAGCCCCAAAGGAAGCAATCAGAGCAAAGGGGCAGAGAGGCTGCAGCCTTTAATGGCAGGTGTAGTGGCAATGGGGCTTCCAGGTGCAGTAGCAATAGTGGTAGAGAAGCCTTCTGCCGATGCAGGAGACATAAGAGATGCAGATCAATCCCTATGTCAGGAAGATGCCCTGGAGGAGGGCATGGCAACCCACTCCAGTATCCTTGCCTGGAGAATCCCAGGGACAGAGGAGCCTGGTGGGCTATGGTCCATAGGGTCACAAAGAGTCGGACATGACTGAGCGACTTAGCACGCACACACACAGGGGCAGTGACCCTGGACTGAACTCACATACATCCTCTAGTTTTGTCTGTTTGCAGTGGTTGTATCCTTTAAGTGTCAGCCAAAGCAGCTGCACAGTGAAAGCTCCCACACCCTGTCCACATTCTGTAGATGAGAATGCCATCATTCTTCTGAATCCTTGATGATTGAATAAGTTCAATTGGACTTGAAACCCACCTGCATCATCACAAAAACTTTCAACACTACATCTGTCAGTGAAAGAAAAGGAAGGCTGTTGAATTCTTTAAACATAACTTCAACCATTATGAATCTTTAATGATTATAAAAAATGGCTTTAAATTTTTTATCACCCACTTGTGCAAACAAAGTTTCTTATCAAGAGTGACCACCAACAATTTGTAGAGATCATCATTAAAAGATCAGGCATGGTATGTAGCCATTTCAAACACAAACCCTGATATGAAACAGTTACAACCATGGAAGGAAGCAAACTCAAGTTTCTCATTAAAATGATGAAAATGTTTTATTCTGAGGCCATACATATTGTATAATATTTCCCAGTATACCATATTTTCTTTTTCATTTTGCATAATATAGAGAAAATGGAATGACTTTTTCTTCTAAATCTCACATAGAATCCCAGATCCCCTGCAATTTACTACAACATGCCATACAAAGATTCTCATCTTCATGTGTATCCTGACTTTAACAGCTTGGAAAGTCCTGCTCTAAGGTATCTTGCTTGGTCCTCCAGGACCTTCTTAGACCTTCATGGACGTCTAGCAGTCAGCTGTCCCTTTACCACTGTAAGCAGATCGTTGTAACTATAAGCCTTCCCCAGACCCAGCAGAAAAGCCTACAAGGGCCAGAGATGGCACCTTATGACCTTGAGGTGGTTCTCCTTGGAGCTGTTCCATTGATACCCTTCTGCTGCGGGTGCTGCCCGGGACTGAGTCCCCATCAGTAGAAAGACATGGTAGAGGGCAGGGGGGAGGAATGGGTTGGGGGATGAGGGAAGTTCAGCTCTCAAATAGCAAAGACACACTCATTGGTTTACCCAATCTTGCGCCTCCTCTTTAGTTCTTTTAGGCTCTCTCTCCTCCACCTCTCGATTTTAAATAACTTCCTGAACTATAAAGGCAAAGAGTTTCAAATGAAAACTGATTGATAGCCTCATATAATTATATAATAAAAACACGCTGATATGCATATACATTATGCGTGGGCTTGTATGTCTATACGCGTCTGCATCTATTCCGGGGGGAGGAATATGCAATAACGTCTTCTGAAACAAATTGTCAAGGTGTCAGTAAGGACTCTCATAATGAATGTGTGGGTGTGATCTGGGGTAATTTCATTGCAATTATGTTGCTCGGGCTGATTTCCCAAGACAGGTCTTAAAGGCACAAGTCCCATTCCCAAGCGAAAGTGGAGTGTTTTGCTTCCTATGGCATCTTCAAAGCATCACATTTCCAGGCCAAATGCCTTCCCTCGAGCACATCAGACCAATCAGAGGAAATCAGGTTACCAGGCAGTGTCAAGAGCTTCAGTCCACAGTGATAAGTTTAAAAAATTTTTGTGTCTGAACCCCAACAATCTCAGCAACTGACTGTTAATGGTTAAAAAATAAACAACAGCATAACCCAACTAAAGAAGTTAGAAGTCCCAGTGATGGGTACTAAGTGTATGAAACACTATTCAAAGCACGAGGGGATAAGGAAGAGCAAAGATGGGCATATGCTGGAGGGAAAAGGGGAATATATATGGCCCTTGACCCCAAGTCCAGCCTATCCAAAAGGACAGATGCCTGATCAATGCTTGAAAAAATGCTGATAATTCAATGTGAATGGAATGAAATAGAGGTTTACCCATGGGAACCCAGGGTGGGAGTAACGACATAGGAAAGATTTTGTAAGACAAATAACTGTCACTTAAACTGGGCCTTGAAAGTAGAAAAAAAAAAGTGCAATCAATATGTACTAGATTGCTTTGCATAGGGCCTTGCCCTATGCTGAGTACAAAGGGGACTCTCCTTCAACCACGTTTCATGAAATGAAGCATAGACTCCATTCAGGAACTTTCTCAGCAGGGACAGGGGTCCTCAGTTGCCCATCCCTGAGACCAGGCTATCGAACTTGCTATCAGAAGAGCCATTTGTGGTCCAGGAAATAGTGTGAATGCTGGCCCTGGGGAACAGGGTTATGTCTGGGCCATCTACAACAGCTACGACCAAAGCAGGAGACAGACTAGAAGAGGAAGGGAAAGCGGAGAAGGCTGAACATGGAGCGTGCTTCCACAGGAAACGGAACAAGGGAGAAATCATCTTCTCTGCCTCCCGACAACATCTAAATCTAGACCAGTAAGCTCACCAGAAAATCCCACAGATGGAGGAGCCTGGTGGGCTGTAGTCTATGGGGTCACTAAGAGTCAGACATGACTGAGTGACTTCACTTTCACTTTTCACTTTCATGCATTGGAGAAGGCAATGGCAACCCACTCCAGTGTTCTTGCCTGGAGAATCCCAGGGATGGGGGTGCCTGGTGGGCTGCCATCTATGGGGTCGCACAGAGTCGAACACGACTGAAGCAACTTAGCAGCAAGCTCACACCAGAAACCTAGGAGTTTCTGTTGATGTCCCCTCACCCCTCACCCCTGCAGCACCCCTCGTTACCTTCCCCCACCTCGCGTGCTCTGTCCCTCAGTCCTGTCAACTTGGTCTTTGTAACATCTCATGACTTTCTGGGTCTCTGCAATCGTGTCCTGACTGGACTCTAGCTGCTTCCATCCATCCTTTTCCTGTTACCAGCCTGACTTCTCAACATACTTGAAACTTCTCTCTTTAACCTTCCAATGTCCCCCCCTCTACCTCCCAGATAATGCTTAAGCTCCCAGGCAGTTCCAAAGAATCGATGCCCTCATGCCTCCTTGCCCTTCCATCTCTACCCCCTCCTTTAACTGCCAAAGCCCACAGTCATGCTCCTTCTCAATTTCAGACCTTGACACATGTTGTTGGTTCTCTCTGAAATGCTCCCCTCTCCTTGCTCTCTTACAGGGTAAACTCACAGACAACTTTGAAAGCCTTGCTCAGGTTCTCCCTCTGGGATTCACCAGTGATTCACCGTCTGCATTAGATCCCCCACCTCTGTGCTCCAGAAAGCTTCATGTGTGCTGCCAGAAGAAACAACGAACTCTTTACAATCCACCATGCTCCTGTGCTGTGAGTAAGCTGGTGGTAGGGACCATGCCCATTACTTCTGTAAAGCCAGCACCCAACCCATGACAGTTTCTGGCACATGGCACATACTCCATCAGTGTTGGGAGTGCAGGGAGAGATGGATGCTTAGATGGATGGATGAATGGATAGATGGTTGGATGAATGGATAGGTGGGTGGATGAATGGATAGATGGATGGGTAGATGGATAGATGGATGGACGAATGGATAGATGGATGGATGGATGAATGGATAGATGGATGGATGAATGGATAGATGGATGGATGAGTGGATGGATGGGTGGATGGATAGATGGATGGATGGATGGATAGATGGATGGGTGGATGGATTGATGGATGGATGAAAGGATAGATGGATGGATGAATGGATGGATGGGTGGATGGATAGATGGATGGATGAAAAGATAGATGGATGAATGAAAGGATAGATGGATGGATGGTGGATGAATGGATAGATGGATGGATGGATTGATGCATGGATGAATGGATAGATGGATGGATGAATGGATAAATGGGTAGGTGGATAGGCAGATAGGTATTTGAATGAGTTGACAGTGCTTAAGTAGCCTGAGCAATAATAAAAGGAGGCTCCTTCTTCCTGTCTATACCCCCACTAACTGAGTCTCTAAAACAGAATGTCATATCCCCCTAAAACTCCCAGGACCTGATAGGTGAGCAGGAACATGACGGAAGCTGCAGTATTATATGGGAAACCAGTATGTTCACTGTTGTAGCTTCGACCCTGAGGGTAGGTCCTCCAGGGAGAGTAGAATATTCCAAAGCAAAGGAAAGGAAACTAGTCACTTTATTCAGCAGGCATCAAACCAATTTTAAGGATTTTTTTTTTTTTTAAGAGAAGTCAAAAAAAACAAAAAGAGAGAAAGTCAAGTCAGATTTTTTTTTTTTTTTCAGGATTTTTAAAGGAGTTTTTTGGAGATTGTCAAATCAAGTAAAAGGGAAGGAACTGTATAAATTCCATTTCTCTTTCTTTTCTTTCTTCTAGACACTGAATAAGAGAGGATCAGGCGAGTCATTCACCATCATACTAACATAACATCCTTATACCTAATCTATGTGCACAGCTCTGTATACATTCTTAGAATAAAACTCTAGAAGCAGAATTACAGAGTTTTAAAGTATGGACATTTTTCAGCCTCTTAAAAAATTGCCAGCTTCCTCTCCAAGAAGGCTGTATCCATGTGCAGTCCCTGCTATATCAAATGACTAGCTGTTTCACCACGTTCCTACCAACACTGAGGAATTCATTTTTAAATATTCCCAGTTTGATAAGCAAAAATTAGAATCACATTGTCCTAATTTGTATCTCCTCAATAACTAGTAAAGTTGACCTTTTTCGTAAGTATGGGCTGTTCAGTGAATTTGCTGTTAATTTTCATTGCTGACTTCCCTATTGGGTCTCTTGTCCTGCATTATTGATTTTTAGAGGCTGATTTTAATATATTAACATCATTCATCTTTTACCATTATGTTGCA
This sequence comes from Cephalophus harveyi, assembly GCA_006410635.1. Lineage (NCBI taxonomy): Eukaryota > Metazoa > Chordata > Mammalia > Artiodactyla > Bovidae > Cephalophus > Cephalophus harveyi. Next base: position 162,917 of record SJYT01019668.1, on the reverse strand, counting down.
AATACTTTTTCTATCTCTTAAAAAATATTGTTCACTCCATCCCAAGACTGAAAGCAAACTAAGGATCCTTCATTAAAAATTTAGTTCACATCCTGTGCTTCCTGCTTCTGGGTATGCAGAAATGAGGAAGGCAAGTCACTTGTTCTCAGGAAGCTTGCAGTCTGGTTAACCTCGTGAAGACAACTAGTCACAAACACATCCATGAAGCACTAACAATACAAGTCTTCAGAAGGAGAGAGGACTTGTGCTGGACATGGAGGACTAGATCAGTTCTTGACAGATAGAAAGAGGGGAAGGGGCAGGGTCTCCCAGGCAGAGGGAAGGAGGAGAAAAGACACAGAGGTGGGAAAGCCTAAGGCATGTCTGAGGAAGTCTGGAGAGTCAGGTGTGAATGGAGCAGAGATCTCTGCGGGTGACCTGTGGGAGGTAAGGTCAGTGATGAGCATCTGGAATGCCTAGGCTTTCCCACAATGCTATTTCCCTGTCCTGGCTAGGCCAAGCAGGAGCCTTTGTCTCTGCACCATTCAGACCTGTGTGTGCGTGCTGTGTACGTTCCCCTCTTTTACAATGGCTGTTGTTTGTCAGAATTGATTAGCCTTTCTGTGTGGGAGCCATCTGCTGTCTGTCAGGCTCCTTGTCTCACCAGCGTGTTGATTTCAATAAATTATTATGGCACTTGGAGTCGGCTAAGTGGTTTGATGCTGTGAATCCCACACATCCAAATCGGAAGAGGGCTCAGAGCCATTTAACACCATTTCTCCACTGCCTTCTCTCTTGGTCAACAGTGTCTAAAGGAAATCACGCTGTGTTATCTTGGGCTGCCCAATACATTCCGCACCATCTCCATTCTTCTGTGCATATGACTGAGCAGATGGTCCTGGCCTGACCACCACAAAACCCCGTTCCCCTGGACACAGGGACTGGTCCCAGAGCAGCCCTGGGGTGAGAGAAGCTGTCTCCGCTGGGGTGGGCAAACTGGAGTGGGTCATCTTTGCTGGCATGTGGAAATAGCTGGAGAGAGCCAGGAAAAGATGAGACCCATGCAATACCCGAGAGGTACCAAGCCCTGGGTTCACGCCTATCTCTTCCTTCAACTCTAGGAGCTGTGTCAGTTTCTACCTAGCTATAGGTGTTCTATATTTCTTTTTGCTTAAGCTAGTTGGAATTGAGTGTCTGTCACCCACAATACAGGGATTCCTAAATATACAGAGTTACTATGTTGCCCAAATCAGGTATATGGGAGTCATCCTTTAATCTTCTTTTCCTTTTACCTCCAAATCTAATCAATCACTAAATCCTCCTGATTCTATCTCTAAAATGTCTTATCAGTTATTTCACTGTCCTCCCTAATTTTCTCTCACCTGGATCATAAATACTCCTAGCTGCTCTCCCTGGAATCATGTCCCCTCCAAATCCATTTTCCACAGTGCTACTAAGCTGGTCTTTCTAGAACCCAACTCTGCCTCCAAAGCTTCAGAACATATCCATCGCCCATGAGACAAATCCAAACCTCTAAGCACAGGATACAAGCCTGTCTGTGTGTGGTCCACCCTCCTTCTCCAGTCCCAGCTCTTAACATAGCCCACCTCCCAGTTCTTCCATGTCTCCAGGTCTTTGCACATGTTCTTCCTGCTGGCTCCAAGACCTTCCCAGTCTTGTTCATCTGGCTTCTGCTCTGGCCTTCCATTTGCACTTCATTTACAAAATGCTCACAGCCCTACCCCAGACACCCTGAGCGTAGCCTTCCTCTGGGAATATGCGGCACCTGGTGTTGGGGCTAATAACCAGGAGATGACATAGCAGCATGGTTAAAAACATGAGCTGCAAGTCAGCAGGCCTCAGTTTGAGATCTGGTTCTCACCTTTACCAGCTGGGAGGACTTGAACAAGGCACCTAATCCTAAGGCTCATTTTTCTCAATGGGGAAAATAAACAAGGGTAGCTGTAAAGATTAAATGAGAAAACTAGGCAACATTCTTAAGTAGAACATAGCAGATATTCAATAAATGACAGTTGTCATCATTGTATTATCAGTGATGTCATATCAACCTCATATTATCAGCATACGAATCTATTTACTCCCTTCACCTATCTCCTCACCCCCACCCTCAGGATGAACTCCTTGGGAGCAGGACTAGGTGTTACACTTACTCTGTTCTGTATCCATGACCCCTAGTACTGTGTCAGCACAGCACAGACGTACAGTAAATATTTATTTAATACCTATCAATCTCTTTTACCTAATGTTTTACTGGGGAATACGATGGGGGCAGGGAAAGAGGGCACTCCTATAACTCTCCCATTGCCACTTGAACTCTCCACGGTTCAAAACTGATTAAGGACAGAATCTCCATAGGAAATAATTCAGAAGTGACAATCAGTGAATCAACCACCCTTATGGGGGAGCCAATGTGTTCCCTAACATACAAACACAACTGGTTATCTATCCAAGATGCTTTTCCCCATTTGTTTTTGCTAAATGCTTTCTGATTTTGATCAGTGACAACATTCAAGGAAGGTGATCCTATTCTTAATTCATGTTGTTGTTGTTGCTATATAGTCACTATAGACTCTTTTGCAACCCCATGGACCGTAGCCCGGCTGTAGCCCGCCAGGCTCCTCTGTCCATGGGATTTTCCAGGGAAAAATTCTGGAGTGGGATGCCATTCCTTCTCCAGGGGATCTTCCCGACCCAGGAACTGAACCCTTCTCTCCTGCATTGGCAGGCAGATCCTTTACCACTGAGCCACCACGGAAGTGCTTAATTAATGTCTTTAAAAATCTGAATCCATCAGGACAATGCCACTCTGCTTGCTTGAACTTGGTTTGTGGATGGACATATGACTCAGAATGTGCCAAGGAGGGGGAAGTCCCCTGTGGAGTTTTTGAGCAAATTTTCCTTGTTTTTAAGAAGCGACGCAAGGAAGAGATAGTCCCTTTTCTTCTACCCCACATCATTTTATCTGCAAAAGATGTCTGAGTAGTGACACTGCCATCTGGTAACCATGAAAGAAGCCCACTAGGGTGGCAAAGCAGAAGAATGGAAAGAACCTGGGTTCTTATTGATTGTCCAGCCATAGAATTAGCCAGTTCTGCAGCATTCTACTTCAGAACTTCTTGCTTAATGAGATAATAAATTTGTCTAACTGTCTAAATCAGCTATCTATTATTTGGAGCCAAAATCATCCTATCAGAATTCACCCAACTTTACAGCATTCTCCCAGCGTGTCCCTGCTCATTCTCTTCCTGGAGGTCAAATAATACTCTCATTTCTCCGTGACCTTTTTACATGTACTGCTTTCTCAAAGTTGATAATTCATCTTTCCCTCCTTTTACAACTGCATTTTATCCTCCAGTATCCTGGAACCTATCACAGTGCCTAGACTGGAATATAATAAACACTTAATAAATGATGAACAGATGGAGAAATTTATGGGTGATGCACAGCTTCTACCACTGACAGGGTTACAAACTTGCCAAGGAAACCAGAATAATATGAACAAACTATAGAATGACAAAGAATCACATTGTGTGATGCACAAGATTCCTAACAGTTACAGAAATGCCTATATTATTACATGATATTAAAAAACATAACCAAAATAAACACAACAATAATTGAGTAGACTACAACAATTACTCTCAGTAGCATTTTCAGTTGGTTCAATCTGTTTAGAGAGCAATAGGACAATATCTAGCAAAGGCTAACACTCTTTGACATAGTAATTTCACTTTAGGGGATATATTCTAAGGAAGGGAAAGTGAAGTCGCTCAGTCATGTCCGACTCTTTGCGACCCCATGGACTGTAGCCTATCAAGCACCTCTGTCCATGGGATTTTCCAGGCAAGAGTGCTGGAGTGGGTTGCCATTTCCTTCTCCAGGGGATCTTCTTGACCCAGGAATTGAACCTGGGTCTCCCGCATTGCAGGCAGACACTTTACCATCTGAGCCACCCGGGAAGCCTTAAACCCAAATATATATAAATATATATGTGTGTCTGTATATATATATATATGAAGACATTTACAGAAATAGTACTTAAAATAGAAAGAAACAAAATATAACAACCTAAGCTATAATGGGACAGCAAAGCCAAGCAGACTATGGCATTTTAACTAAGAGTGAAAACTGAAAATGTCCACATATATTTAAATGCATACATAAAGTGGTGACAAATGAAAAATATAAAATAGCAACAACATGCTGATTTAAATGATATAAAATTTTACCTTAAAATATGTCTATATTGCCCATATTTTCACAGAATTCAACCCCTAACCTCTTGTATTCAAGTATCTTACCTAGGTATTTTATAGTACATACATCTCCTGCTTTTCACAACCTATCAGTATGATATTGTCAATATACTGAATCAACCTGATGTAAGATGAAGAGAGGATTAAATATCTCTGCAGACTAAATTGTGACATAGAGATGGAGTGCTGGAGCAATAAAGTATACTACAATCCTTGCCAGGTGAAAGCAAATCATGTATTGGAACTGAATTCTTAAAAAGCACCAACCTATAAGTAGCTGCAGAGTAAGTGTCAAGGACTGGGTTATTTGCTCTAGTAAGGCATCCATATCTGGAAGTGCTATAGTTGGAAGCCACTTCATCACTTTTATAATGATCTACGGCCATTCACCAAGATATAGCCACTTTCTGCATCAGACAGATAAATGATTTAAATGAGGTTGTCATAGGCATAACACAACTGTACATTTTGAGTCTCTGACAAATTTAACAATTTCCCCCAGGGTTAGAGTATTGCTTTTGATTTACTACTTTAAAGTCTTCTATTTAGAACTTTATAAAAATGAAACTATTAAGTGAACAATATATTAATTCTGCCTCATACTAGATAAATCTATTTCAACTATACAGTCAGGAACTGAGAAAATAATATCAAATGACTTGAGAGTCCACTTGATGTCAACTATGATGCCGAAAGTTTCATTAATCACCTAAGTCCTATAAAATCCCCCACTGATCTTTGGATCACAGTGGTAAACTGTATCCTCAGGAATTAGCTCAGAGCCAATGAAAGATCTAAAAAGGTACCGATGTCTCCCTTCCCACCAAGTCACTGTTACCTTGGTAAAAGGCTCTAGATCTCTTTGAAGACAGCCAAGAGCAAGATCTGCAGTATATACTTGTGATGTAATTATTGGGTCCTTCCTCAGATTTGCCTGGGCTCTGAGTCTCTGGCCCAAGTTTAAGAACTAAGTGAGGAACAATAATCTCCATACTTGGTGACTCCAAAGAGACCTCTGTTCTCTAAATCTAGTGTTTGCTACTTGTTTGATTATAAGGACCAAGAAGCTTTTAAAATACTGTCCATGTATTTCAGTGCAAAAGACTTTATAATCAATTAGTCAGAGTTAGTTATGAGTCGAGGATATTCTGATTACCATACTAGCCTGCTGCCTGTATGAAACCATGCAGTATTAGACACTGTTAGCTGCTCACTCAGTTATCACTCTCTGCTTTTTCCTTGTTAGCAGAAACAAAATTTATTGCAGTACAGTAATGTGCCCAACGAAAAGTTCTCATGTTCTCAAATTCTTTTGCCATTAGTTTGCAGGTATGTGACTTAGATTCTGACTAATCAGACAGACCTGCCTGAAAATTGGATTCAGAAGTGAGCAAAATGAAGAAGAGCCTAAATGCAGTGGACCCGACATCTGGCAAGCACACAGTGGAAACAGCCAGCTCTGCGATGGCGAGAGTGCAGAGCATCTGGTGTCCAGTCCTGAGAATTCCCAGTGCCAAGGAGCAGTGGTGCCTCACTAAAGCCTCCCCACAGCCCCAGGCTCTGCATCCTGCATGGGTACCTAATATCCTTTTATAAAATCCCTTTTCTGTTTAAGCCAGCCAGCATGGATTATGTTGCAATTAAGAACATTAAATAATACATGTGCCAACTTGCCTCTGGAGGTTTTTAGAGTGTCACTCCTTGGTCTCTTCCCCTGGGGATATTAGTATCCCCGGTGAAATCAAGGATCCCGTTTCAGCTTTAGCACTCACTCAGCATAAAGCATCAGAGCCACCGCAGCTCTCCTCGAAGGTGCTGGCTCTTCCCTTTGCGGTATTTCCCCATGCCTTGGTAAAGGAAGCGTCTTCTAGTCCTTGTTGGGGGATACAGTTAATGGGTGGGTGAGCAGGTTACATGTGATAAATCTATTATCAATCTTCTTATCTACCTCATTTTTTCATTCTTTACATTGTATGAAAATTTTCTGGTATCTTATTTTTATATAAGCTATTACTGAGTACAGATTTCAGTAAGCCATCTAAGAAAAGAATTAGAAATCCCAGATACATGAGGTAGCATGTTGAATCAAACATCTTTGATACGTTTACCTATATCTTTATTATGTTCCCCCAGAATGGAAAGTCAGTTTAGATGCTGGGTCACCAAAATAAATGAAAATTATTCCCTAGAGTCACTAACATAGATTCTCAAGGTGTTCTCCAAGAAGCTCTGTGGGGTCCTCCGAGCCCCTCTGGGAGTCAAGAACAAAGCACTGGGAACCGTATTCCGCTGCAGTCAGAAAATCTCTAAATTCAACTTGGGGGCTTCTAGGTAAGCTTTCATTTGAGGAAGGGGGTCAAAAGCTTTTTTACGAAAAGTTTGGCAAATCACTGAAATATCAATAGATCATCTTTGAAGTCCACCTGGAAGGCTCCATGTTTTTCTAATTACCATGAGCTAGTTTGCTGACCCTCATTGAAATCCTAAGGGGAACCTCCAGTAATGGCTGCCCGTTTTAAGGATGTTTCCCCCAGATACACACAGGGCTGTCAGGAAGCCACACCCTTGCCTTCCTAGAGTGCGCCATGACATATATGTCTCTTGACAAGGGCACAAGCTAGAAAATCCCAATGGCAAGTAAACAGGGTGGGATAGCTCCTCCCAGGCCATGCAGCACACTCCATGGCCCCTGGGCACCGGGCATGAGGCTGCCAAGAAAGAAGGAGAAGAGGGAGGAGGAGGAGGGGAGGCAGAAGGGGAATTTTTCATCTGTGGAGGGTCAGTTGTGCCAAAGAACATCCACCATGTACTCTGTTCCTGTGCTAGATTCAATGGGAAATTTGGCAGAGGAGAAGACAGCGTCTCTCCCTGCTTTCATTTCTTTAGTCCATATTTACAGAGTAGCTCTGGCGCATAGTCACTGTCATGAAAACAAATTCACCCCTCACAGCACTCACCACGCCTGGTGCCAGAGCCTCATAGAAGCAAAACCCTTCCACACGGAACAACGAGAGAACGCCAAAAGAACACAGCAGTGTGGGTGTTAACAGGTTATAAACGGCCCTCACATTTGAAGGAAAAGGAGGCCAATGACTGAAATGGTCAAAAGCTATACACACACACACACACACAAAAAAAAAAAAGGTTGGAATTTAAATCACAAAAGGTAAAAAAGATGAGAGCTTTCCAAGCAAGAGTGAAATGAACCACGCACTGTCCACATATAAGGGCCCCTCCTCTGTATGTTTGTTTATATTGGCTTCCTCGGCTTGGCTGGTACAACCACATTGGCTAAAGTGCAGGTGAGATCAAGGACTCTTCCAGCCCCAAAGGTCTGCCATCTAGAAACCCTCGGGGAACTGCCCCTACACGTGGAAGCTAGTTCGTTTCCCATATGAAGACAGGAACCCTCTGATCCTTGGCTCATGACTGTGTCTCCAAGACTGTAACTATGAATGCGTGCAGCCCTCAGACCAGGGGCCTTCAGAGAGTGTAGAAGTCCTAACACAAACCCAATCCAACCGTTTGAGCCCTAGCAATGGTGGATCAGCAGCATCTTTTCTAACTACAGGCTACATTAGCTCCTGGCACACAGTAGACACTATTTCTGAATGATAAGTTTGCAGAGACAGGGACCACTTAGATGCTGCAACTACAGAGTGAATTTTGGACCAGGCTGAAAGCATCACATTCTGTTAAACATTTGTGAAGGAAGCAGTAGTATTTGAGATCAAAGCTAACCCTAGCTCTTCAGATTGTTTGGGGTCAAACTCAATGCCACCAGTTCCCTTATGACCTTGAGCTTTGTCTCACCAACTGTAAGATAAGAATGGAGATAGTTATTGTGACTGAGAATTAAATGAAAACGTATTTAGCACAGCGTCCAACAAATACTAATGACAATATTGAAAGACTGATTGATGGTACTTGCAAATCACACATATTCAGGGGAAACGTCGGCTTTGCCTGCTTTTGCCTCAAATGTTGTTTGCCACTGTTGTTTTAGTCGCTAAGTCATGTCCAACTCTTTTGCCACCCCATGGACTGTAGTTTGCCAGGCTCCTCTCTCCATGGGACTTCCCAGACAAGAATACCAGAGGAGGTTGCCATTTTCTTCTCCAGGGGATCTTCCTGTCCCAGGGATCAAACCTGTATCTCCTACATTGGCAGGAGGATTCTTTATCACTGAGCCATCAGGGAAGAACTTTGCCTCAAATAGCTAATGAAAATGATCCCAAGGGACCACCACGCAAACAATCAGACTGGCCCAGAAACCTGGAGAAACGCTTCCACTGAAGATCATCCTGTCTTTGCAACAGGCTTTCTTTCACCTCTTGAGTCCTCCCTCCTGTGCCTCTAGGACTCTCTTCTGTTGGACAACTTCCTCCAAGGCCCAGATCACCCTGAAATATTTAATAGAAATTCTCAAAGTTGAAAGACACCGTAGAAGCTGTCCAAGCCATACCTCTTGGTGTTAGATTTATAACACTATTGGCAGATAAAGGCTTAACATTGGTTTATTTCCCTCCAGCTGTCTGAGTTTTAAGGTCTCTGTGGAATGAATCTCTGCTGGAGGAATCTCAGACCCTGATGGAGACGATGATCACCCCCACTCAGTAAGCACACAGTCTGTGCCTCGTCCTGGGCACGTCACAAGTATTATCCTATTTAATCCTCCCATTAACTTGAAGAGTCAAGTACTCTGATCATCCCTGCCCTTCCTCCCCCACCACATTTTTCACAAGGAAACTGAGGCTCAGAGTGGATAAGTACTTTGAGTGAGGTCATACAGTTAGTAAGTAAGGAGATATAATCTGAACCCAGGTTGGCTGACTCTGTTTTTAGGGCTTGATGCATTTAAATTTAATAAAGCTGTGATTGATGGCTTATAGAGTTTTGTGTGGTTAAGCCAGGCAGGAAGTGTTCATGAGGACTGGCTATGGGTGTCAAAAATTCTGGGCCAGGCAGAAAATCCTTTTTGAGAAGATGGCACCTTTGTGCATGTACCTGGATGAGAGAGAGAGAGACATTGCAGAGTGGTAGGTAGAGCCTGGACCTCCCTGACTCTGTGTCAAGTGCAGAGAATAATATCTACTTCTCAGGTGGCTGTGTGATTTCTCAATAGATAGCAGTTACCATGATTAAAATTCCCCAAATTGAGATAAGGGGACTGTTCTGCTGTGAGCTTCTGAGAAAATGTATACATTGCTAATTCATGGCCTCCCAAGTGCTGGTGAGATGGCTCGGGTATGAAACCCTAGAACCCGCCTGGGCAAGGGCAGGTCTCCACCTGGACTGCAGGGAGGACCTGAAACTCCAGAACATTCTGTGACCAGTCTCATCTTGATCTGCAGCAGCACAGGCCATCTGTCTGCCCCTCGTGCTGAACCTCTCAGCGGAGGGGAGGCTCTTTTCCCCTCCCTCCCCAACATCATGAGTGACAAAGGTGTCCTCAGATCCCTCCACACAGACAAGCACTTGAGCCACTTTCTCAAAGGCCACTCCAGCCAGTGGTTGCTGTAGAGGTCACAGGTTTCCCAATCCTAAAAAGAGGTGGCCAGGGGTCTAGAAGGGTGGGGGTGGGCAAGTCTGGGACCATTTCCTTTTTCCCTTTATCTAGAGGAAGAATAAAGTGGGACAAAGCAGAACCACTGCAAATCATGGAAAAATAGAAGGAAACAGAAGGAAAAATGGAAGTAATAATACCATTCCAACATCTACAGAAGATGGCATATTCTATAGCGTCCTTCTTCCTGAGTGTACCCACATCTATTTTTCCATTGATGGACAGACTTGTCAAGAATATTATTCCCATTTGACAGGTTGGAAAAGTGGGACAGTCAGTAAGACCATTAGCTGAGCTGAAGCCAGAACCAAGACCCCGCGTCCTTACCCAACACCCTCTCCTGAATCCCGCTGACTCCATGTCTCCAGCCACCTACAAGAGAGGAGTCCACATCTCCATTCCCAACACAAGGATGCACCAGATCTGATCCTGGGAAAGACATCAGTTAACTTGGTTTCTGAAGACCGACTCTTCTTCCACTGAGCAGCCCTTCCCTTTTATCCAGGGGATACTATCCATTCCTAAGAAAAACCTAGAGCCGACTGTCTTCCCAGAGGAACCAGCCTAAAAGGGCCACAAACACAGCTCTGAGAAATCAGGGCCTGAGAGCCAAGAGGTCCCAGGACTCCGTGTCCAAGAAGGTTCTGTGCAACCTGGATTTGAATGGGATGTGTAAACGCAGACTTCACTGGATCTGTGATAAACTCAGGGATCATGTCAATTTTCTAAAATCACTGGGGAGTGGGGAAATGGGTTAATAATCCCTAGGGAGTCCCACCCATGAAAGTTGTGAGTCTTTAACTAAATCCTCTTCTATGAGGATCTAATGCAACATCATTACCCTGGCCTGTGCCAAACATTTCCCCTGCAAATGGGCCCGTCCTGCTTCATCTGCCTTCAATCTGCCGTGGACTCAGGCTCTGCCTTCTTAAGTGGGCTCAACCGTATTACAGGCTTCCATGGTGCTGTGGGGCAGCGAAGCTCCATTTTATGTTCTTAAATATTCATAAGGAGCTTTGCAACATTAATATCTTAGATGGCTTACAAGAACACTTAAATACTGGCTCTTCACTCCCCTCCCTTCTCCCCAAAAGTCCCAGCCTGTTCTAATTTGTGTAATGCATTGGGCCATTTTAATAATTGTCCGGGGATTTATTTGGTGGTTTTGCTGCCCCGTCGCACAGGGTGTAATTATGACCCCGGCTTCTCTTATGTGCTAATCCTGCTTGTTTCACTCACAGAGAAGCCAAGATTGGAGAGGGCAAATGCAGTACAGGCTAATGCACAGGAATTAAGTTATGGGCCTCAGCCATTTCCCTCCACCTTCCCACCCATCGTCCTCCAGCATAGCCACTGCTGAATGCGGGATAAGCCACCGTCACGGTGTCTGCAGGATGCTTTTTATTAGTGCGTTTCATCAAAAGGACCAGATTCAAGAATCGGAGACTAAGGCCACCAATGAGTACCCAAATAATAAACTTTGGGCACACCACTCAGGAACAAGAGTCTCAGAGTCGTGTCTTGTCCTACGGTGGCATGAAACTGTTGTCATGGTTTTGCATAAAAGCTAAATGGACTCGAAGCTGCCAGTTTTAACTCAGGAAACGGGAGACACTGGCTATCTAGAACTCACTGGAATTTTCTGATATGATTCAAACACTAGAGACTTAGGTAAGTTGCCGTGTTCATCGCTCAGTTGTGTCCAACTCTTTGTGACCCCATGGGCCTGCCAGTTTCCTCTATCCATGGCCTTCTCCAAGAATCCTGGAGTGAGTATTCCCGTCTCCAGGGGATCTTTGCAACAGGGGGATCGAACTTGGGTCTCCTGCATTGCAGGCAGATTCTTTACTGTCTGAGCCACCAGGAAAATAAACCCCTTAGGGATGAATAAGCATACACATGCAAATTAATAAAAAGCTGATTAAGAATGTTTACTCTGTAGGAATGAGCCTATTGTCACCTTCTACCACCTTTTCTAGGTAACAATTCAAGTTCAAAAGCCTGAAGCTGGCAAAGTTATGTGCTGGCCTGGAGCCATGGACCAAGCCTAAACCTCATCTTCTTATCCCTCCCTGCTCCCACCCCCACCCTCAGAAGGTCCCCACGTGGCCTTTCCCTGGTGGGCAGTCCAGCAGCAGAGGCCATCAGGTCAACCCCATCCGATGTCCTGGGAAGATGAAAGCTTCCAGATTCCAGGATAGCTTCCTGCAAAAAGCACTAGTTGGAGAAGGCTTCCTGGCAGAGGTGAAATTTGAAATGGACCAGGCTTGGCTAGTGAGGAGCATTCCAAAAACAAGAGTAGATATGGACAATGGTAGCAAATAAAAGGCAGTCCACACTCTAGACAATTAATTGGCTTGCCTATTGTGGAAGATACTTACCAGGATGTTGTCAGAGATGAGGCTGGAAAGGAAGACTGAGGCCAGAACTTCATACTTAGGTGATGAGGTAGCCAGCTTTAGAAATGCAAACTCTGAAGGTAGCTGGTACGTTTTCCCCAAAGAGATGAAATAGTCAAGAAATGAACTAGTCTCTCTGCTTCTGTTTCCACCAGCTGTCCTCTGTCTTCTTGCTAGGAGACGTAACTGGAACAGCATGGGACAGTCACTCCACTTCCTCTTAAACTGCTTCTCTCCCCACATCCATGAATAAGCAGCTCTCTCTACCTGAGAGATTACCATGCATCCTTTTTGCTCACTCACATTCTCACCTTGAGGCTCCGAAGAGCACAAGACACCTCTATTTAGAGGACAGGGCAGGGATCTCTTCTCCCCACTGCAGAGGACAACCCTGTCACAGGTGTATCTGTCCCTCACTGGGCTTGCTGACATAAGGAAATCGTCCAGAACTCTGGCTCTTCGCCACGATGCCTCAGAACAGGATGAGGTCAGATCCTACTCAAGGAGTCCAGTGAAAGCCACGTGGTGTTGAGAAGCCAGAGTCCTAACTCTGCCATTACCTCCATGATTATAGAAAAACAGCTTCCCAGGTGGGCCTCAGTCTCCTCAACGACATAGTAAAGGGGCGGGTCTTGACCATCTCCAAGGTACCATTGGCTCTAAAACTTCAGGCATCTCTTTCTGCAGCAGAGGCACTTTGCAGGAACGTGGTGTCACCTGGTAGACAAATTCCCCACACGGATTATAAAGATGGCTTTATAACCAAGGCCCCATTACCATGCAATTAATAATAGCATTCATCTCCATCTAATTCACAGAAGATTCTAAAATAGAAGAGAAGACCAACTGCTCCCACAACTGGCTCCCGCAGGCTCCTTGCTATCCCAGTGCCAGGATCACGGACTTTCCTTGTCAGAACATGATTTACAGCACTCGGAACAGTTACATAAATTTCCATAAGCATCCACAAATGCCCCAAACATCAAAATCCACGAGCAGGAGAAAGGGGAGGGGAGGGAGGGGACGCTGGGGCCTGTGGGCGACAGGGCAGCTCTGTGCCTGGGCAGCATGGTGGCTCCCCCAACTTAGGGCATTAAAGCTAAACAGTACTAATCATGAGTGGTTTGTCCTCTGCTGAGCACCTGAGCGCTAATTACATGCCTGGTTAACTCAGTAATGTACACACTGCTGTGCGCCCAGTTCTCTCCCTCCCTCCACTTCACGAGATTAATGAGGGGAAGAAGGAGGTTGTTACAAACCTGTTTGTGGGGCTCTTGACACCTCCTGAGACAACGACCAAAAATGATCTGAACCACTTAGCACACGCCATTTTTCCCACCATCACGTGGGGTGCCCAATTGTTACTTAGCACAAGGGCCCCTCGCCCAGCAGCTGAGCCCTGGGCACAGTCTGTAGGATGGGGATGGGGCAAAGGTGCCCCCTCAGTGGAACTTTTACATAAATCCCTCCACAGTGTCCTGACGTCACATCTTCATTAGCAACTGTTCCCAAATGGCTCTCCTGGGCTGTTGGTTGTCTCGGGCTCATTGAAAGCTCTCTTGTCTCCCCACATATCCTTCCAGATGGGTCTGTCTTGTAGGGATTGAACTAGGCCTGCCTTCCAGGGTCACAGTTGCCCTGAGGACAGGAGCCTGAAATTCCAAGGCCTCCTGAGCCCTAAACAAGGCAGAGACTCAATAAGACAGGGACGGAGGGTGCAGAAAGTTTTGCCAAGTGGAACAAAGGGGAACCTGGGAGTCTTCTAGACATCCAGACAACTGAACCCTGCCACCTTTGAACCCATCATCCACAGAAAAGGAGAGATGTCCTTCCTGATGCCCTGAAAGCCATGAGCTGCCCTTCTGCGCCATTTTCTTGCCTGGGTGTTTGTAGCCTCACTCCATCCTTTTGAAAAGCTTGTAGAGGGATGAGGTGCTGATCGTGTCATTGAGCCCAGGCCTGGGCTTCTAGAAACATCCCTGGCTCCTGCCTCACGCGCCTTCAGAAACAAGCCTCAATTCTGGCCTCCTTAGGTATGATCTGCTCACCCCAGGCCTGGCTGGAAATCCCTGGAATGGAATGAACCCCAGCAGCAGGTGCTCTCTGCCTGTGTTCAGTTCAACAAGCATGTACTGAGAGCCTCCCATGTGCTTTCAAGAGGATTCCAGTCGAGCAGGGAGTGAGACAGGCACAACATCCACCGATCATGTGCATCCATGCATTATACATGGAGCAGGGGGGATGCAGAGAACCCATCGTCAACTGTGGAAGAGAAGGATGCCCAGGAACACGTCTCTAGCAGAAAGATCTCAGGGAAGACCAGGAGTTTGCTAGACAGACAGGGCAGAAATGGGGCAGCAGAAAGAACAGGAAAGAGCATGTATAAACGCACAGAGATTTGAAAGTGGCCTAGACAACTTAAGGTGACTCTCTTTTCCCAAGTCTCCCCTCCTGCCCTCTCCTTTCTCTCCCCCACCTCCCTTCTTCTCCCTCCCCACTTCCTTCATTCGTTTTTAGAGGAGTGTTGCCAGAGGCTCATGGCCAATGCAAACCCTCAGGGGACCCTCAAGGTTGAACAACAGCCCCTGTTCACACCAAGGCAGAGAAGGGCTCTCAGCCAGTCTGGGTTCCTCCACATCCTCTTCCAGTACTTCTGCCTCCTTCCTGGGACCGCGTATCTCCTAATTAACCACAGGTAAACCAGTGACCTGTGAGGCAGATTTACATCTTAAAAGAAAGAGAATGCGATGGTTAATAAAATGAATGTGTCTCTCATGGTGGAGTTTCAGGCATCAAGAATAGACCCTCCCGAGCTGTTTTAGAGCAGGGGTCCCCAACCCCCAGGATCTAATGCTTGATGATCTGAGATGGAACTGATGTAATAACAATAAAAGTAAAATGCACAATAAATGTAATGCTCTTGAATCACCCTGAAACCATCTCTGATCCCAGTTGGTGGAAATATAGTCTTCCACAAAACCAGTCCTTGGTGCAAAAATAGCTAGGGACTGCTGCAGGATGGAACACCTCCTTGACTGCTCTTCAAAGGATAACAGGGAGGCTGGACCAGCTCAGAGCATCTCATTACATCACAAGATCTCAAGGCTTTGAAAAAAAAAAAACTCCTCCCAAGATGAAAGACGGATGCTCTGGGATCTAGTGTCTCTTGCCAATGATCAGAAGGCAGGTCTGGGTTCCTGATCAAAGCCAGGAGCCAGGGGACTCTGCCTGGCCTCCCAGATCAGAAGGGGACTGGAGGCTGTGCCGAGCCGCCCTTAGCAGCTCACCTTGAAATTTGCTTCACATTGTCTCTGGGCGGGTAGTCCCATCCCAGCACCTCTACCCTCCGTCCCCCCACATCTTGGTCCCTCTCATTTTAAAGTAGGGACCTACACTTGATCTTAGCCAAACGGTATTGTAAAGTAAAATAAAGTAAAAATTTAAAAATAAATAAATAAATAAAATAAAATCAACAAGTTCCTTCTGTATAGCAAAAAATAAAAAATAAAAATAAAGTAGGGACCTAGGAGTACCCCTGGAAAATGCCCTCCGCCTCCATCTGTAGAAGCACCAGGGGATTTGGGGGATGCCCCTGGAGCAGACCAGCAGGGAGGTCCCATGTCCTCAGTTTGCTCCTTCCTGGGGCTGCCCAGCCCCTGCCACGCCAGGTGATGGACAGGGCTGGCCCCGCCCACCTCCGCTTCCCAGAAAAGCGGAAGCTCTCCGTGCACGTTCACAGGGTTCCACCACAGCCACACATTGACAACTGCAGAGTTTCGCCAACCACACCGCCTTTTAAAAATAAAAAACAGACAAGTCATCCCAGAGACCGCCTGATTACATCACGGGTTATCACCCAGCCAAGCTTTTACACGGGCCCACGAGAGAACTCGGCCCGCTAGCCGGCCCCACGGCCACCCGGCCATAGATCACGTCTGCAAGCCCATGGAGTTCATTATCTCCCTAATGCTGCTGCTTCTGTGGATCATTAGAAAGAAACTTGACCTGACCTGTGAACTCTGAAATTGATTGTTGCCTTGAAATGGTCAACAGCCCATTTTCTAATCGATGCACGGAATAATTTTATACATATTTAAATTATATATTAACTTTAATGCTTGTTAAATTTATCTACCACTTTCCTCCTCTGCTTCTTTTTCATGTGCTGCAACTCCGCAGGGTATATTTACTATTGGGTGGAAGGAAAAGAGGGGGGGAGGGGGGATCTAGGCCAAGACCAAGTGAAGAAGGAAACAGAAGTCCTGGGGCTGAGCCAGAGGGCGTGGAGGACTAGTTCTAAAGGAAAATATGTGCAAATCTGGGAATATGTGTGTGTGTGAGTGTAGGTATGAGAGAGTGATGTGTGTGTACAAAAGTATATGAATCTGGAAATATATATATGTATATATGTGCATGTTGGTGTGTTGAAGAATATGTGTGTGTAGATATGAGAGTCATGTGTGTGTCTATGTTTATATGTAAGAGTACGTGTTTATCTGGGACAATATATGTGGATGTGTATGTATTTTCTCTCCCATGCACTCTCCCTCAACTTATCAAGTGATCCAAATGCCCGGCCTGAGCCCCAGTGCTGAGATTAAAATTTCTCCCATTGATGTGCATTAAAGAGCTATGGATGCAGGGGTTTTGTCTGAAAAGGGCAGACTCAGGCCATTACAGGTATCCTGAATGTGGCTTGAAATTTCTAGTACTGAAAGGGGTCCCCAAAGTGCTAAACTGTCTGGAAAGAAGGCCAAAACTACTAATGGTCTGCAAAGCAGATGTTCTTGATCTGGTGTTCATCAGCCCAAGACCTCTGTGGATCAATGAGTCCCTTGAAATTGAGGAAAGTGCACTTGTGTGTGTGTGCCCAGGGAGAGCCTTTGTCACAGTCACCGGGTTTCAGAAGGTTTATGACTGCAGATCAGATGATGCTGATTATGTTTGCAGAGGCAAGGACTGCTTCTGGGCTCCACCCCCGCATCTAACACTTTCAGATGTAGCCCTGACACCCCTACCCTTCCTTCCATATGGGCCGAAACCCACCATGGGTCTCTAACCCTGAGCCAAGAACATGTGATGGAGAGCCACTCGTAGCCAGAGCAGAGCAACAAGCAACTGTCTCCTAGTTCAGAGTCCAAATCAGCATGCCTGCTCCATCCTTCCCAACCAGACCTCCCAGAGTTTGGACATACCCAAGAATTAAACTCAGCTTGCCCCTATGGATAGGGTGTAAACAGATACAAGCAAACTTTCTAGAAACAATCCACAAAATATTTATGCCTGTTGTCTCAGTTATTTTACTTCTAAGAATCTATCCTAAAGAAATAGTCAGACTGCAAACAAAGGTTTGGGCATGGAGATGTTCCTTGGAGTATTAATACTCAAGCAAATAACTAGAAACAGCCTACTGTTCAGCATGACAGGAAGAGCTAAAAAATGCAATGAATCCATGTGAAGGACTGCTCTCCTGCCATTAAAAAGCATGTTTACGTTTATGAGCCATGTTAACAAAATTAACTATTAATAGTTTAAACTGCCTATTGTTTATGTTCTCAAAAGTAGGTTTAGTAGAAGTTTTAGTGACATGGAAAACGCCTACAGTACAATTATGCAGTAAAAGTATGATATGGCAAAATTTCAGTTTTTTAATGCATAAACAATAGAAAAAACTACAAAACAGTAACAATGGTTTTTCAGAGGCAGAGTGATTTTTCTGGCCTTTACATGTATTTCTGTACTTGCTAAGTTTCTGTTATGTGTTGATTTAGTTTTTTTAAAAAAGGAAAAAAACTAAATTAAAATAGAAATTCTGCTTTCCAATCCGTCCACCACAAGCCATCTCTAACTCCAGACCCCAAACTCAAGGACCCCACACTTCTGTTCCCTTTACAACTAAACTATAATGCCACCAAGTTTTGTAGTCCCCGTTAGTGGTCCTTGAAATAAAATCAAAACAGTACTTACCTCCACTGTGCCTTCCCCTTTCCACGTTCTTCCTTAACTCTCAGGATCCTTCCTCAGGCAATCTTTTATTTCCCCTTCCTCTGCTTATTCACAATAGCCTAACTCCTCATTTACAAATCAATGTCCAACTTAGATGAGAAAATATAACCTGGGTTGCTTCTTCCTTGTGGAAACAAGAAGAGGGGGTTGGACAGGGAGGGAAGCAAAAAAAAAAAAAAAGGAAGTGGTGAGAAAGACCAGCTCTCCTCACCTAGTTGCTACCTACTTTCCCGGGAAGATCAAGGTCATCTAATATGTACTGCCTTGACTTTCCTCCCTCTGCCTCAGAGACTCCCCGCATCATTATCATCCATCCTTTCATCCTCCCCCCACCCCCCACCGTCTCCAAGGAAGATGTATTCTTTTACTTGGCCAAGGTGCAACCTCTCCACCTGGACTATTGATCCCATCCCTTCCCATCCCTCCCAGCCCATCGCTAGATCAATCATCCCCAAGCTCTCTAGGATCTGCGATCTCCCCTCCCTAGGGGCTCGCTCCCCTTCTGCAAAGTCAGACTGCGTGTCTCTGAATCCCTGCTCCACTACTTAAAAGCTGAGCAGTCTGCTTCCCCTCTCTGTGCTCAATTTCCATGTCTGAAAGACTGGAATAATAACAGTTAGTGGAATAAAATGAGGTACTGCCTTTAAAACACTTAAAGTAGGGATGTCATAGCCAGTGTTAACTGCTTCCATTATTTGTGTGGTCTTTAAGCCTGCTCAGGGAGAAAGAAATGGCAACCCATTCCAGTATTCTTGCCTGGAGAATCCCATGGACAGAGAGCCTGGCAGGCTATTGTCCATGGGGTCACAAGAGTCGGACAGAACTTAGTGACTAAACCACCACCACCACCACCAAAGCCTGCTCAGCTGGCTGCCATTTGGGGAAATGCCTTCCCCAGCACCCTTCCCCCCTTCTCCTCCATTCCAATTAAAAAAAAAAAAAAGGAAGTGGTGAGAAAGACCAGCTCTCCTCACCTAGTTGCTACCTACTTTCCCGGGAAGATCAAGGTCATCTAATATGTACTGCCTTGACTTTCCTCCCTCTGCCTCAGAGACTCCCCGCATCATTATCATCCATCCTTTCATCCTCCCCCCACCCCCCACCGTCTCCAAGGAAGATGTATTCTTTTACTTGGCCAAGGTGCAACCTCTCCACCTGGACTATTGATCCCATCCCTTCCCATCCCTCCCAGCCCATCGCTAGATCAATCATCCCCAAGCTCTCTAGGATCTGCGATCTCCCCTCCCTAGGGGCTCGCTCCCCTTCTGCAAAGTCAGACTGCGTGTCTCTGAATCCCTGCTCCACTACTTAAAAGCTGAGCAGTCTGCTTCCCCTCTCTGTGCTCAATTTCCATGTCTGAAAGACTGGAATAATAACAGTTAGTGGAATAAAATGAGGTACTGCCTTTAAAACACTTAAAGTAGGGATGTCATAGCCAGTGTTAACTGCTTCCATTATTTGTGTGGTCTTTAAGCCTGCTCAGGGAGAAAGAAATGGCAACCCATTCCAGTATTCTTGCCTGGAGAATCCCATGGACAGAGAGCCTGGCAGGCTATTGTCCATGGGGTCACAAGAGTCGGACAGAACTTAGTGACTAAACCACCACCACCACCACCAAAGCCTGCTCAGCTGGCTGCCATTTGGGGAAATGCCTTCCCCAGCACCCTTCCCCCCTTCTCCTCCATTCCAATATTCTGAATCACTCCTTCCTATCAAGGGAAAATTTCTCACTGTCTGGAATTTCTCAGGTTCTACCAGATCTCAGTACCCATCTTCTGGATATTGTCTCCTTCATCCACAAAGCCAACTTTCAGTGGCATTAGCCATGGCATCCCTGAGCCCCTGAGACTTCCCTCAGCCTTCACCCTCCTCCAGCCCCATCGTGACTCAATCCTCTCACCCTGCTCCAGACTTTGGTCTCCTTGGCCTCCACTGGGCCACTTTTGGTTCTCCATCTCTACCTCAGGCCACCTCTTTGCAGCTTCATCTACCAACTCCTCGTCTGTTTGCTGTCAATGGAAGTTCATCCTCAAGGTTCTGAAGCAGGGCCCCCTCTTCCCCCTCAACCCACTTTCCCTAAGTGATCCTGTCAACCCGCACAGCTTCTTCACCCATCATCTACACGTTGATCGCTCCCATGTGAGAAGTTTCTTCAAGCAGAGAAGAGGGTGGAACGGAATAGCTGCCAGAAAGGCAACAGCCAGTATCTTCCAGAGGGCAAAAGGAGACGGGAGAGAAGAGAGGGCCCAGGGTCAGCATTTCTTACAGACTGAGATAGGGGCCAAAACGGGATACCTCCCGAGGTTTAAAATAGTTCTCCACCTCTCAACTGCTTCTCTAGGCTATCAGTGTTACCACTTGACAGTCCGCTCTTCGGCTGAAGGCTCTGCGTCTTTTTACTGTGGTGTCCACCGGTGGCTCTCACGGTTCAGTGAAAAGAAAAATAAAGCGGGCGAAGGAGTCAGGAGACCTGTGCGAACCCCAGCTCTGTGACCAGCTGTGCCTTCCCTCCCATGAGCTCTCTCTTCACTGGCAAAAAACAGATGACAAGGGCAACCCTAGAGGGCCATTGGGAATGCTGGGGCCAATTTTCCATTTGCTCCTCTTTTCTCCATCTTGGTCTCAGTTTCTTTATCTGTGAAGTGGGGGTGACAGCACAAATCATTTACAAGCCCCTCTGAGCGACTCTCCTTTGACAGGATTTGGCCCCAGTCCTCTGCCTTACTTAGGAAGTGACTCCTGATGAGAGTTTACAGGTCAACTAAATAATATTCTTCCCAAACAGATGACTCAGAAGCAGCTGAGCCCACCAGGGGTGGAATCGGCTTCATCTCTGCCAGACTGGAAGGTACAGCTCTAGGTCTGTGGCGATAGGGGCTTGTTAACATGTCTTTCCGGAAACCAACCTCCTGTCCCATTTAGTAGATCCCCACTCTGTCCTTGGTACACAGTAGGCTCCCTTCCCTGCTTCTAACAAAAGTTTTGTGATAATATAATTTTTTTAAAAAAGTTTTGGGAAAGCCCTGAAGATTCCCAGTTGGGCAGGACCGGTCGCTGAGCTGGAGTTTGCCAACTGATTCCCTGCCTAAGTTTCTTTCCATGGCATAGTTAGTGTGTCTGTTGCTCAAGCAATCCCCAAAGGGTGGGGAACCAGCAGACCGTAGGTGCTCCATCACGTCAGCCACACAAGCCCTCTGTCCAGAAGCCTGGGATAATAACAGCTCGTATTTATTGGTCACTGTTCTAGATACTTTATATGTCTGAGCCCACTTAACATTTATAAAGTTTTAAAGGGCAATATGATTATAAATCTTGTTTTTGAAATGAGGATACAAAAAACACAGAGAAGTTACTTGTCCCAGTTCTGTTCAGTCACTCAGTCATGTCCGACTCTTCAAAACCCAATGGATTGCAGCATGCCAGGTCTCCCTGTCCATCACCAACTGCTGGAGTCCATCCGAACCCATGTCCATCGAGTCAGTGATGCCATCCAACCATCTCATCCTCTGTCGTCCCCTTCTCCTCCTGCCCCCAATCCCTCCCAGCATCAGGGTCTTTTCCAATGAGTCAACTCTTC
Source organism: Cephalophus harveyi (assembly GCA_006410635.1). Taxonomy (NCBI): domain Eukaryota; kingdom Metazoa; phylum Chordata; class Mammalia; order Artiodactyla; family Bovidae; genus Cephalophus; species Cephalophus harveyi. The sequence continues at coordinate 141,113 of SJYT01019668.1, read as the reverse complement.
GCATGAGGTGGCCAAAGTACTGGCATTTCAGCTTTAGTATCATTCCTTCCAAAGAACACCCAGGACTGATCTCCTTTAAGATGGACTGGTTGGATCTCCTTGCAATCCAAGGAACTCTCAAGAGTCTTCTCCAACACCACAGTTCAAAAGCATCAGTTCTTCAGCGTTCAGCTTTCTTAATAGTCCAAGTCTCACATCCATACATGACTACTGGAAAAACCATAGCCTTGACTAGGCAGACCTTTGTTGGCAAAGGAATGTCTCTGCTTTTGAATATGCTATCTAGGTTGGTCATAGCTTTTCTTCCAAGGAGCAAGCATCTTTTAATTTCATGGCTGCAGTCACCATCTGCAGTGATTTGGGAGCCCAAAACTATAAAGTATGTCACTGTTTCCACTGTTTCCCTGTCTGCTTCCCATGAAGTGATGGGACCAGATGCCATGATCTTCGTTTTCTGAATGTTGAGCTTTAAGCCAACTTTTTCAATCTCCTCTTTCACTCTCATCAAGAGGCTCTTTAGTTCTTCTTTACTTTCTGCCATAAGGGTGGTGTCATCTGCATATCTGAGGTTATTGATATTTCTCCCAGCAATCTTGATTCCAGTTTGTGCTTCATTCAGTCCAACATTTCTCATGATGTACTCTGCATGTAAGTTAAATAAGCAGGGTGACAATATACAGCCTTGGCATACTCCTTTTTCTATTTGGAACCAATCTGTTGTTCCATGTCCAGTTCTAACTGTTGCTTCCTGACCTGCAT
>SJYT01019668.1:127819-139402 GCA_006410635.1 Cephalophus harveyi | reverse complement strand
ATTTAACCTCTCTGGTCCTCTAAAATTGACGATAACAATAGCACTCACCCTACGGGTTGTGAGGAAGATGAATTAATGCAAGTCAAGTGTGGAGGACCTGCCTGGCTCACAGTCAGCACAAAACATGTTTGATCATCCTCATCACCATCATTTAGTCATCATTTTGCACAAGTGGTCCATCAAAATGGCTCAGGTTAATTCTGTAACTACTAATCTGAGCTGTGTGAGTTCTTTTTAAGGTTTGACCATGGGGGCTCAAACTCTTATGGAGATCACAGATTCTGACCCTACAAAGAGAGACTAGACCCAAATGAGGGCTGTACCCACAGCACATTTCTAGAAATCTGAGATGTTCCCAAATAAAGCTCCATGTATCAAGAACCTGAGAAGAGAGATACTAAGTCACCAAAAGCATACAGCTTCCTTCAAGGTAGGAGGAGGAGGGATGATTTGTTTTTGCAAATATTAAACTTTCCAATTTTCTTATAACAGTGGTGGCTTCATCAGAAAGCTGGAATTGGATGCCCAGATTACTATGAGACAGGCCACGGTTTAATCTTCGCGATGTTTTTATATTTGAGAATAAAGAGGCATTGGACACTTATCTAAAATTGCACAGCCAACAGCAGAAAAGGAAAAAAGCCCAGGCAGGTGCATGGCTGTGATCTGCATATGTACATGCTTTTGAGTTCATTATGGAATCACAGAGTCAAGGCATCTCAGAGCTAGAAGGAACTTCAGCATTCCTCTCTTTCAACTCTTTCTTCTGACAGATGGGGAAACTGAGGCCCAGGAGAAGGATGTTAGTTACCCAGCTTCACTCAGATAGTTTGTTGTTGTTTAGTCACTAAGCCGTGTCTGACTCTTTGCAACGCCATGGACTGCAGTACACCAGGCTTCCCTGTCCTTAGCTATCTCCTGGGGCTTGCCATTGAGTTGGTGATGCTATCCAACCATCTCATTCTCTGTTGTCCCCTTCGCCTCCAGCCTTCAATCTTTCCCAGCTTCAGGGTCATTTCTAACGAGTTGCACCAGGTGGCCAAAGTATTAGAGCTTCAGCATCGGTCCTTCCAAAGAATATTCAGGGTTGATTTCCTTTAGGGCCTCCCTGCTGGCTCAGACAGTAAAGAATCTGCTTGCAATGCTGGAGACCCGGGTTTGATGGCCACCCACTCCAGTATTCTTGCCTGGAGAATTCCACCGACAGAGGACCTGGTGGGCTACAGTCCATGGGGTCACAAAGTTGGACACAACTGAGAGACTCAGCTAGCTAGTGACAAGCTAACTACACTTACCGCGTAGAAGCTGTGAAATAAAAGTTGGGCAGGGAGACGGTCCACTTATTTTAATAACAAGATGCCCTCCACCTTCCCTGTCTGGACAGGNAGAGGACCTGGTGGGCTACAGTCCATGGGGTCACAAAGTTGGACACAACTGAGAGACTCAGCTAGCTAGTGACAAGCTAACTACACTTACCGCGTAGAAGCTGTGAAATAAAAGTTGGGCAGGGAGACGGTCCACTTATTTTAATAACAAGATGCCCTCCACCTTCCCTGTCTGGACAGGACTCTTCCCCAACCTTCACTTTGAGCCCGTCTGTAGTATGGCTCTGTCTAACCACACTCTCCCGTCTTGGCTTCCGTTCAGCCAGGCTTATCTCTCACTGCCACCAGCAAGGCTCCCACACCCTCAGGAACGCCTTCTTCGGCCCACTGTGCTAATACGAAGTCTTTCCTTCAAAGACAGGTGAGAGGCAACTTCTTTGAAGTTTCCTCTGACCATCACAGCCACTTCCCATCTTGGCTTCTGTTCAGCCAGGTTCATCTCCCACTGCCACCAGCAAGGCTCCCACACCGTCAGGAGTGCCTTCTTCGGCCCACTGTGCTAATACGAAGTCTTTCCTTCAAAGACAGGTGAGAGGCAACTTCTTTGAAGTTTCCTCTGACCATCACAGCCACAGGAGTCACTGTGACCTCCCAGAGCAAGTTCAGCCACCAGACGTGCACGGAGAGGCATAAGGAGTCTCTCGAAGGAATTCCAGAGCCCCAGCCTTCACCCCAGCCCTGCTTCATGCCTGCAAACAGATCATCTCCCTCTCCAAGCCTCAGGTTCGTCTGCTCGAAAATACTGTGCATGTTTCAAAAATTAAATAAAATTACGCATCATAGCATATTAGGGACTCAGATAAAGGAAATATATATTTAAGATAGATTCTTTAGTTCACCAATACATAGCACAGGTTTTTGTCCTAGAGTTGGTTCCTATTTATATTGGCTTTGTCATCACAACTAGATGGTAAGGAAATACGATTAAACTCCATGACACCAGGAATTTTGCCCCTTTTATTCCCTAAACAACCCCTAGTGCCTCATACAATGCCTGGCAGACAGCAGGCACTCGGCAAATGTTTATTGAATAAATCAGCAAACTTTTCTTATATACTCTAAAGAGTTCAGATCCACAGTAATAACAGGAAGTCTTCTGTTTGCATAGGGATTTATATTATTCAAAGCATTTTCATGTGTAAAAAATGTGCTTGATACTCAGACAGTGCTGTGCAGGAGGAAGATGGGGTACTATTATCTGTCCACAAGTCCTAGGTGAGGAACCCGGGATGCAGAAGCCAGTTTTCAAGGTGACAAAACTAGGAAGTGGCGAAACAGGGATTAAAGCCATCTCCCAAATCCAGGTTGAGTCCACTTTTCAACTGCCACATCCAATAAGTGCTCCTGGAAGGACTGATTAATTTGGATTCTAATTTTGATCAACTTGGTGAAGCATTTGATGACTGCGAAGAGTTCCCTGACTTCCAGAAGAAAGACATCTCTGAGCGTGGTGGCCAGATAAAGGGGAGCTGGGGCAGTGGGAGGGAAGTGAATTAGAGAAACTGTTCCTTCAGCAAGACAAATTTGTCCGGGGAAACCATGCTTGGCTGGGGAAGCCAATTGGAAAAGAATGATAGAGGGCCGGCTCCTGAGGTTCATCAAAGTCATTTGTTGCAGGTAAGCTCATTTTTCACAGGCCAAGGGGATATTTACCTGGAGTACACCTTTAAGGAATAGCCGACAGATTGAATGGTACGATGCTTTATTATATTTCACACCCTGGTGATTCAATATGATGGAGGCAGAGGCGGAGGGGCAGCGTTCTGGAGGGAGAGTAAAGGAGAAAGGCGGAAGAAAGAGATATTAAAATGTCCAGCAAAGGGGTGTCCTCCTTCTCGGGTGCCTGGGGCAGAAATCTACTGCAGTGGAAAGTACACAAACGGCTCGCCCTGTGGATGATGCTGATCAGAGAGCGGGTGGCCCACAGCAGTTGACCTCACCCCTCCCTCCTGACTACTCCCTTGGTGCCTGGTCACCCCGATACCATTTTGCAAAAAGTCTTCAGACAATTCTTGGAAATCCAAAGGCCTGTGTTCTGTCCTGGTTCTGCCACTACTTTAGCCAGGCAAACTGAGGCAGCACATTTAACCTTGCCAACATGGTTGACTCATCTGTCATCTGTACAAAGACCAATTCCCTAATGGTCTCTAGGCTCCCTTCCAGCCCTACATTTTATGATTGCAAGTTAGCCCAGAGATCTACCCTTCTTGGGAAACACTTGGCTTTCAGGTCAGCCCTCCCTCACACCCCTGTCCCACCAGTCGGCTGTCTAGAAGCTGGCCTAAATCATCATCGGAAGGAGCGCTTCTGATGGCCCTTCCCTGCGGGCTGGCCCCCTTACCTGCACACTCCTATCGTTGCCCCTTATCTCTTCAGAGCCCCCTCTAAGTGCCTTTCCGTTCGCTCAAATCAATCTGGCCCACCATCTTCAGTGGAAGGCGAATGCTTGCCCTTATTCATCTTCCTTGTCTTTCTGCCTATCCCCACTTCTGATGAGGCCCCCTTGAGGATATAAGTCATGGGCTGAAGATGGTGGGTTCCGTGTCCCTGAAGCTGGGAAGGCAGAGCCCTGACGTCAGCCTGATACCACCACCTCCAGACTTCTTTCAAGCAAGAGAGAAATAAGCTACTTCCTTGCTTATGCCTCAGCCTCTTGGGTTTTCTGTTGTGTGCAGCTGAGCCCGGTGAGAACCGAGATGTGAATGGAGGAAATCGCTTCGTCAAAGGGCCCTGCCACTACACTCACCGTTCGACACCCACAGGGCTCAGCGTGCGACAGGGAGCACGTGAAGATGTGGGGGACGGCGGGAGGAGGGGAGTACAAGGTGGTTAACTCCCCTCGCCTGCTTCCTTCTCCCTCCTCCCCGGGGCCCCTGGCCGTGGGTGGGGGCTTTGGGGAAGGGGATGCTGGGCTGGGCACCCACCTCGGCATCTTCAGTGTCCTCCCTCCCCTGGGAACGATGTGCTTCCAGAGCTCTGACGGGAATCCAGGGGCTGTTTGGATACAGAGGATTTACTCTGTCTTTAAAAGTCCAACTGATGTGAACTGGAGTTTGGGGGTGTGGACGGGCCCCCTTCTCTCCACCCTAATCTCTCCTCTGTCAGGGTGACGTGGGGCTGGGAGGTGTCATTAGATGCCTTCCCGTTAGAGCGCTGAGGAGGCGCCAAGCGCGCATGGTGAGCCCCGAGCTCCGTCATCAGCAGCCTCACTCAGCAAGGTCCGGAGACAGCGGGCCCGCGACACGCGCTCTGGATGAAGAAGGGCCAGGTGAGAAAAACCCAGGGAGGACTGGGCTGCCTGGGGCCATGTAGAGCCAGGGGCTGAGGAAGCAGAGGCCTGGGAGTGTGGGGATGAGAGGCCTGGAAAGTAAGGGATGGGTAGGTCAGTTCAGTCCCAAGAGCAGCCCCTGAGCACTTTCTATCTACCAGGAAATACAAAGGGACCTCCCAGCACCCCCCACTGGAGCTCAGAGTCTAGAAGAGATAAGGGGCTTTGTGCAAGTATCTAGAATATGATGATTTCAAGTGTCGGAGAAGATGAATAAGCAAGCGCTGTGGAAACACCGAGGAAGGAAAATCAGACTCTGCTTGAGGGCGAGAAGAAGGCTTCCCGCAGGAAATGGCCTTGGGCTGGGCTGGCAGACAGAGTAGACCTCTGCCCGCACCTCCCCGGGCTGGAGGGAGGGAGGAGTCTAAGCAAAGCGGGCAGTGTGACTACAGCAGGAACCGGCCAAGAGGGGAAGTTGCTTCTAACTTCACAACTGTGTCGAAGAAGTGGATGAACGGTTTTTGGACAGCAGCCTCCTCAGAGGATGCCCACAGCCTTATCGACCAGGAAATTGTCGTTCTCCCCACACCCACAGAGACAGGCATGGAGCCCGGAAACTCCAGGTAGATGGCATTTTCTGGGACAGAGTCTAGCAGTGGAAATAGCTTTGCTGAAACTCAGGTGACGGGGGAGTTCAGCAGGCCAAGTGCACGGTGGCTCTCCTGACTCTCCCCTGGATGCCTCTGAACAGACTGGAAGCACAGCCCGTGACCCTGGAGCCCAAGTCAGCCCCTGGTGAAGAACTCGGGGACATCAGAGCTGCCCTGCACTCTCCTTCACCGAGAGACTCCTAGGTACTTGGATCCTGAAGGGACACAGTGACAGGAAAGAGACACATTAGCCCCCAGCCAGCCTCTCAGGCTCACACCACAGTTACAAGGCATGGAGCTCACATGCCAGATGGCAAGAGGGTACCTTCAAAGAGTCACAACAACGCAGTTAGTGAGATCTCACATGGCACAGAATAGATGAGCAGAGATGCAGGCACGGTCAATCCAAGAGTACTTCCTGAAGGAAGCAACACTGAATCCTAAGATGCTGGGAAAGCAGGCACTCCTGCACTGGTGATTGTATCAGTCACCTATCACCATGTTAATGCTATGTAATATACCATCCCAAACTCAGTGGTTTAAAGCAACAGTCATTCACTCACCCATGCCCTGGCTGAGCCTGATTCCCAACTGTGGGCCAGGTCCAAGTGCATACATTCGTTTCTCATCCTCTTTACATCACAGGTCAAGGAGGGACACATTTCTCATGGCCGTCAGAGAAGCACAAGAAGACACATTAGCATCATACCTGCTGAATTCCCATTGACCAAGCCAAGTCATATGGCCAACCCCTTCATCAAGGAGGTGAGGTATATACTCAGTCTTCCATGAATTCACAGTAAATCACAGCCAAGTCCAACTTCAACAGGACAGGAAGTGTGTGTGTGTGTGTGTGTGTGTGTGTGTGTGTGTGTGTGTGGAGTGGGTATGGATGGGTGAGAAGGAAATGAATTTTTTCAGTTTATCACAGTGATGGAGAAAAATGAAAAGCTGGTCCACACAGAAGGACCATATGAGCAAAGAGGTAAGTATGAGTCTGCTCTGGGAGACAGCCGGAAGGACACTTACAACCCAGATAGAAAGGGTGAGCTGAGCAGGGAGAGGATGGAACCCCACTGTCTCTGGCAATGAGGCTGGGGACAGAAGTGGGTGTCAAGCCAGCTAACGAGCTCTTTCTTGGGCCCTTGCCTCTTCTCCTTGATGAATTAAGAAATTAGCAACTGGAAGCAAGAGATCTCTCCCCTGTAGGAAAATATTACAACTCACCAAATTCCTGCTTCCCCCTTGAGCTTTCTAGGATTTTCCCAGCCCTGAGCTCTGGCCCCTGTCTGAGCAGAGGTGTGCACACTCTGGGGCAGTGCCACGCCAGCCCCTCAGAAGGCACTGGGGGACCCACTAGATCACCAGGGTGTGTACACTTGTCTTGAGGCCCCTCTAGACTCTACGCCTTTGAGGCCTGGTACTGTATTGCATTTTTTTTTTTTTTTTGCAATCTCTAAACAGCAAGGGCTCCCTAACCACATATAGAATAAATGACTGAATGGTAGACGATGCTGAGAAAATCAGGAAACACCATTTCTGGAATAAAAAAACTGAGGAAACTAGGTCAGCTGGACTAGCCACAATCAAGACAGTCCTATTAATAGAAAATGCAAACATTATTTAGGGACAGGAGCGTGAAATGGGAAAGGGGAAGGACACTTGAAGGTGGATAGAAACTCAGTCTTGTGTGAAAGCACAAACTTGAGTGGAAATGAAATCGCTGGCGAGGCCGTCAGTTCTTAAAGAAATGTAGTTGCGGGTAATGGCCCCGGGGAAAGCTCCATGGCAGATGAGCCTGCCAGCTACCTTCTACAGAGCCCAGAAAGGTGTCGCTAGCAAGAGGGCATGCTGGGGGATGCCTTGCCAGCCACACGAGGAGGGCTGTTCAGTAACCACATCTGCACTGTGACAGGATTTGTCTTGCCTTACAATAGGGTTTCTCACTGGGGATGCCTTCTCCCTTGCCTCCTCCAGGAAGCCTTCCAGGATAGGTAATGCTATAAGACTGACTTAATTCCAAATAAAGCACACAAATTCAGCTTCCTTGATAATTGACTTTAATACATTTTATTTAACTCTTGATCACAGAGTCTTTAAATTGTCTCTTGTATATCAGTCTTAAGGTAGGAGTCACAGCTTTCCTTTCCTGTGAGTCCCTCCTCCAGGCTGGACACGTTCCTAGTTATTATTAAATTCCCTTCAACAGAATGTGGGGTAACTATGTGGTAACACTGATGAAGATCAAAGACACAGATCAGAAGTCCAGGACTTCCTGGTTGAAGCAAGAGATTTGACATGAAAAGCGCTATCTTAATAATGGGATCGTGTTGAAAAAGGAAGAGAATGTCATAAGCTCAGTCCTTTTCTGCCCCATCCCAAGCCCTTGAACTTGATCTAATGAAAACAGCTCACGTCTCTGATGCTTGTTCCTTTCCTTAAATTTTCAGTAAATGTCCTTGAAATCCCCTAGGCTTTCTCATACCTAAATCAGGATAGAGCAGTCAGACTGCCTAGAGGGCTCACAAGGAGGACCGTGGAGCTGGGTCAAGGTGAGGCACTCAAAGGCTGGCACCTGGTCTATGTGTCATTATCACATGGCCTTCCAAACACGAAGTCCTCCAGGAAGTGGTCCCTGGTCACCGGACCCTAGGCCCGTGTCTCCTGAGTACCACTCCAGGATGGGCTCCACCCTGTGGAGGGCTGAGGAGGTGGAACTCATGTTCTCCCCACTCGTGATGGTCCGTTCACAGAGGGCCTCCTCCTGGGAGCCTAGCCTGGCTATCAATACAAGCGCCGGTCTCCACTTCACCTGACATCCCTGCCCAGAGGGGCCGCAGGACGACCGATCACGGGCTCTGCTCTATATACAGCCCTGGTGAGGGCACCCTCAGGCTGACCTGGTCTTGCTGTGTGAGCTGGAGAGACGATGGGGGAGCCAGAGAGGATGTCTCTGGGCCCTGGAAGGAGGGGACATGAACACCCTGGCTCAGAGGTTATCCTACATCGTGTTCTACAGCATAAGCCTCCCGCTGGTCGACTGGCTGGTTCATTGGTTCTTTTCAACAAGATGACCTTGGTTAAGGGTTGGGGCTTCAGAGGCCAGGGGGGCTGCTGCGCTGGGGGTCCTGGTGGATGACAAGCTGCCAGGTGGCCGTCCTTTATTCCTGACACACTTGAGGCTCTGCTGCTTTGTGAAGATTGACTCTGAGGCCATAGACTCACACTGGGGATTAATGGGAGAGGCCGGAGCTGCCCCCGGGACCCCCACCCAGGTGTCTTCTCCCTCCTGGTGCACAGTGCCTCACTGGGTGTCAGTTTGACAAAAGGGTTTCTAATTCCTATGGGAGAAGGGTTATATACACACACACACACGCTCACACAACTCTGACACACACTCACACACACTCAATCTCACACACATTCACTGTCACACACAGATTCCCAACCATTTTCTCAGACATACAGTGGAAACAGGAGTTGTCGTAAATTAACACCTTACACTCCTATGCAGGAGGAGAAGCGGACAACAGAGGATGAGATGGTTGGATGGCATCACCGACTTGATGGGCATGAGTTTGGATAAACTCTGGGAGTTGGTGACAGGGAGGCCTGGTGTGCTACAGTCTATGGGGTCACAAAGAGTCGGACACGACTAAGCGACTGAACTGAACTGAACTCCTATCATACTTACGGCTCCACAAAGGACTCACAGCTAGTACTCTTAAACCTTCTATTTGTTTTTACCTCTTTCCCAAAGTAGGCCAGCAGGTCTTGTTACTGCCAGAACACTGAAGTGTGGAAAGATTTAACAGCTGACTCCAGGCAGAAGATACACATCATTGGTCCAAAGCAGTGCTGGACCAAACATCCTATAATGTGTGGGTCATCCCACAGGCAAGAACACCGAGGCTAGGAGACATACAGGAGGGTCGAGAAGGAGGCAGGGATCCAGCCTTCAGCCCAGGGCTCCTTCTGAGTTGCCGTGTGACGTAGGCCAAGTTACCTCACTTCTCGGGAGTATGAAGTCCATGCTGTCCGAGACCCCTGGACCCCTGGGGTAGGGACAACTTTTGCTGTCTCACTTACTCTCCTCCCCTTCTCATGGAGCTGCTCCCACACCCAGCTAACCTCACACTCCTTCCCCGGGCACCTGCCCTGGCCGAGGCTGAACAAGACAGGGGAGGCATGTAACCCTGCGGGCCAGAGACGTTCACTAGACTTTCTGTTTGGAAGTGGGGATGAAAGACCACCCTCTGAAGGTCAGGCTATGAGTTGACTGGAGGAGGGAGCTGTCAGAGACACAAGCCAGCCTGCAGGGAAAGGCAAGCAAAGCCCTGCAGCCCTCGCAGTCCTCAAGGCCCAGCCATATCCTCACCTTCCTGACATTTGGGGACAGAAGCAACTAATTTCCTCTTCAGCTTATCCTGGTATGAACTGGGTTTCTGTCACTTGCAACCAACACATTCCTGACTAACCTCCGTCTGCATTTTCCTTCTCCCATTGCTGACTTCAACACTCAGGCTTTCTCTGCCTCCCTTGCAGCGAATCATGAGACACAGTCAGGACAACAAGACATAGCAGACACCTCCTGCTGAGATCCCTTTCTTCCCACCTCAGAAGGCTGGAGTTCTGTCAGAGCCATTAACTGATTCCAGCTGCCATAATATTTCTTAGTTTGGGCGAGGAGGGAGCTCCCGTTGAGGCACTCTCATTGGTCTTCTGCTTCATCCAACCAAAATACTCCTGTTGCACTGGTAAGAGTCTCCCCTCCTGGAATGGAAGGGCCGGTGGTCATTCACACAGGAGCATTCAACCCCACACTGCCTTTCCCCTTGGTCAGCCTCATGCCTGCTCACCGAGATCCAGAGGTACCGACATCAACTCTGGGATGTGAGAACAGTGTGGCTGTGGTGTGTTTGACTAGAGAGAAAGCCTGGCTGGCCCCAGTCCTCAGGCCCAGAGATACTGCTGAATGAAAGTGTTGCTGCATGATACTGATGAGCGAAATACCCCATTTGGATAATCCTCTTAAGTCAGAGAAGAAAATAACAAGTGTGATTGATGACCCTGGGATACCTGAGGCTGGGGCCAGGACTGAGCTGGAGAGCATGCAGAGTTTTCTGCTGTTTTCCCTACCCAGAAAACAGGGCCTTGGCAGGGGCTGGAGGCCAGGCCAGAGCTCTCAGGAAGGGCCTGTCACATCTTCTGACTGCTTCTCCTGCACACTCAGGGCCGGATGTGCTGATCAGAAAAGTCCCCTCAGGCAGCCTGAGGGAGAGGAAGGAGACATCGACTAGGCGTGCCCACTCCTGAGATTTAGTCCCTGTCTTACTGCAAAATTCGTGATTGCCAGAAAGCATTTTCACAAGCCTTCATCAAATATTAAAGCTAGAAGTCACCTTAGAGATGGTCCAGTCTAACCCTCATTCCAAAAATGAAGAGGGTGAGGCCCAGAGGAAAAGTCTTGACCCAAGGCCCCCAGCACAGGGAGGACAGAACTATACCAGGTCCCATGTCTCCTGGCTTCTTCCCTCAGCCGTTTGCTGCTGCAAACCTCCCCTCTCACTGTTGAATTATTTGTCGGGTCAAGAAAATTGTGATAGAATGGGTAATGAGCATCCTAGTCAAGGAAGAATGTGGAAAGGCATTAGCTATCTACTGCTGTGTAACATGTTAACCCATAACTTAGTGATTTAAAACAACAAGCATTTATCCTCTCCTGGTTTCTGTGGGTCAGGAATCTGGGACCTGCTTGGCCGGGTGGTTCTGGCTCAGGGTCTCTCATGAGGTTGCAGTCAAGGTGGGAACTGAAGCCAGGGGAAGGGAGAGAGGTAGGAAAGAGAGTATCCCCAGCATGGAAAGGGCAGGGGACAGTAGCGATGCCCTGTGAATCTGGGGTTACTGAGTTGAGTGAGGCTGAAGTGAAGAAGGGGTGGTGGGCAGGAAGTGATAAGTGAGGCCAGAGAAGCTGCATTTCCATTTACACATCACTTCTTTCTGAAAACCTTTTCTAAAACTACAAAATTTTCTGCCAGTTCCCTGGCTCTCTGCACTTGCCCAGACTGCATGATTATAATTGTCTGTTACTCTCTGTTTTACTCTTATATACTTATATTCAATATAGTATATATATTGAACTTATAGCATGTAGCAATAATCAGTTCAGTTCAGTTGCTCAGTCGTGTCCGACTCTTTGCGACCCCATGAATCGCAGCACGCCAGGCCTCCCTGTTCATTACCATCTCTCGGAGTTCACTCAGACTCACATCCATCGAGT
>SJYT01019668.1:5349-125713 GCA_006410635.1 Cephalophus harveyi | reverse complement strand
CAATATATATATTGATATATAATGATAATAATGATAACTAACAATATGTAATGCTATATATTATTATATATAATTATAATGTATATAATATAACAATAATGATAACTAATACATAATGATAATAAATATAATGCATTTTGATGTATATAATGATAATAATAATAGTAACTAACAATTACTGAACTGTTACCAAATAAATGCCAGCTCCTGTGCTAAACAATTTGCTCAGCAGAGGGATAATACTTTTAAATAATAACTGACTTTTGCTTTTCCCCATGTGTCTTTCTTGCCCTGAAAGTCTTAGAAATTGGGGAAATAAAACCAGCTTAGAATAAAGAAGTTAATAAAGTTGGTGAATGAATTTTTTTAAATCACTGAAAGAATGCTAGCCTTGAAAATATTGTATTTTAAAAAATTGGAAGCTTGACCAAGACGTGAAGTTTAGTCCAGAAGCCTGACTTTGACTCCTAGCTCTCCAAAGGCCTGGGGACTCAGTCCCCAAAGGTCACACAGGAAGCAGCTCGGAAGAAGCCGCCAAGGGCTGAGCAGCAGGGACAGGAGCGGAAAGGAGAGTGTGACAGTGGCTCGGATGTCACCTCTGAGGCCCCACCACCCAAAAGGGCACCAAATGCGGAGCAGACTCGGTGATGGAGGAAGGCCAACCTCCCTGGCCTCCTAAAGTGTGGGGCAGGAGCCGTGAAGTCCGGTCTGCATGTGCCCTGGCATCTGTGTGTCCAGGTGGCCAAGGTCGGAGTGAGTATCCAGGCTCCTGGGCCAATTATACTGCAATGCCTGTTGAGGGAGGGGTGTATGAACGCATGTGTGGGCTGGGGCTCCCACCAAAGGCTGGGAAGGGCCAGGGGCCCAGAGTGATGGGGGAGACACTGCGTGGCCTGCCTGGGCCCGTGACCACTGGACATGGGGACCACAGCCCTTACAGCAGGTGCTACTGGGATAAAGACTGACATCCAAAGATGAGGTGAGACAGACCACACTCCAAAAAAGGACAGACCAGAGACATGTCTGGATCTGAAGGCCTTCTCCCAGTGCCAGGACACGTCATACACACACACACATGCACATACACACATGCACCGCTCCCTCAGACTAAAATGACCCTCCAGATAAGGGAAAGGAAGAAGAGAATGGAGAGAATCACGAGTTTATTCATTTTTGCCCCAAAGTGACTACACTTAAAACCAGGAAATATTACCTTTAGTTGGTAGAATTAAATTTTCTGCCCCCTTATGGCTATGTGCAAGCTCATGAGCCAGGTTCAAGTGGGAGAAATGAAGCTAGCTTAGCTTACCTGGCTTTCTTCTCATTGCCATGAAGGACAAGGAAGCCTGGCACGCTACAGTCCACGGAGTCGCAAGGAATCGAACACAACTGAGCAACTGAACGATGACAGAGTCTGTGGTATTTTGTTACTGCAGCCCAAACAGCCCGCCCCTGGCTACGCCAGCCCGTGAACTCTCCTGCAGCCCTCTCCCTGCACCTCTGGTCTCAGACCGCCTCCTCTAGCCACCCTGCCCTCCTCCTGGAAGGCCTGCTTTCTCCCAAGCCTGCGTCCTCCCTTCCCACTCACTGGGCACCTGCAGATGAACAGAATGTTGGAGAACATTCTGGACACAGAGGAAACAGCTGGGTTCCAAGTGGCTCCAACAGTGATAGGTCATGAGACCATAATCTAGTCATTCGACCTCTCAGCCTCAGTCTCCATATCATAAAAATGGAGATATTGATAAGGAAAACTGTTCTTACCACAGCCACTGTGAGCCTTATGTGAAATTATAGCAGTATCAAATGAAGTCCAAGAACCAGCTGTCTCAAAAGCTCAGATACTGTTCTAAGCACCTTCTGTGATTCGCTCAAGCAGTGCTCAGGGACCTCATTTCACAGATGGGATAACTGAGGCCCAGAGCGTGCAGTGCCTTACCTCAGGCTATGTGGCATCCATGAGGAGCCAAGCCAATGTCTTCACCGAGACGCTGGGCTGCAGACAGTGACCCACCTGCCCCTCTCCAGGGAGCTCAAGTGTCCCGTCTCCTCAAACCCTGAAGACTTTGCTCCCTCAGCCAGCAGCCCCCTCCCTCGCAGCATTTTGATGGTGATAATATGAAGCCTTGCACTTTCCACTTGGCTGTTGTGTCTTGAGGAGATGGGGGAATGGAGGCCTCAGGTGGGAGAGGGGCCAGCGCCGTGAACATGATCCTCCAGTGGTCTCTGCAGCTGCTATGGTCTGAATGTTTGTGACCTTCACATCCACCTGTGGATAACCTAATGCCCAAGGTGATGGTATCAAGAAGTGAGGCCTTTGGGAGGTTATCAGATCCTGAGGGTGGGGCCCTCACAACTGGGATTGGTGCCCTTATGAAAGAGGCCTCAGAGACACCCCTCACTTGTTCCCTCACTGAGTGAGGACAGAGCACAAAGCTGATAGCTATGAATGAAGAAGATGGTTCTCATTCAGCCATGCTGGCATCTTCATCTTGGACTTCCCAGTATCCAGAACAGTGAGAAATAAGCTTCTATTGTTTATAAGCTATGCAGAAGATTCTTGAGAGTCCCTTGGACTGCAAGGAGATCCAACCAGTCCATCCTAGGGGAAATCAGTCCTGAATATTCATTGGAAGGACTGATGCTGAAGCTGAAACTCCAATACTTCGGTCACCTGATGCAAAGAGCCAACTCATTCAAAAAGATCCTGAGGCTGGGAAAGATTAAAGGCAGGAGGAGAAGGGGACGACAGAGGATGAAATGGTTGGATGGCATCACTGACTTGGTGGACATGAGTTTGAGTAAGCTCTGGGAGGTGGTGAAGGATAAGGAAGCCTGGTGTGCTGCAGTCTATGGTGTCGCAAAGAGTCGAACACGACTGAGTGACTGAGCAACAACAAAATCTGTGGTGTTTTGCTATTACAACCCAAACAGACTAAGACAACAGCCAATGCAGAAGTATTTTAATATATTAAAATCCACAGGGGCCTATCTGTGGGACGCTTGTCCTATTCGGGTTACTCAGTGAAGGACAACCTGGGTCTAGAAGGCTAGCCTTCTGATGCCCAGTCCACTGCTCCTTTTATTAACCCAATCAGTCCTCCCAAGTGGGCCACTCAGAGAAGGTGATCAAAATCTGGATGGTGTTTCTTCCTTTGTTATAAACTTCTCTGTTCTCCACTACCTCTCTATCTTGCCTAAGACTTCCCCTACCAAAGTGTAATTGCCCAGCAGCAAGTCCAACTTTAGAGGGTGCAGCCCAGCCCAGGACTCACCCTGGGATCCTTTCCTAGATTCCAGACCTCCAGGCCCTACGCTCTTCCCAGTTGCATACTAGTAAATAGCTTGAGGCACCGGATGTAGAGCATTTGCTGATGTCCATGACATTAATATTCCCACCCTGGTGGATTTTAAACTACCAATGGTTAAACAACTAGATCACAAAATCCCTGAATGCTTAGCAATCAGCTCTCCTGAGCTGACATGAGCCAGCTCCAGGTGCTCTCACCCTATCGGCTCAGAGGTCTGGATGCCTCGATGGCACTGCAGGAGGCCCACCGCTGAGTCTGGGCAGCATGCACTCTCCTTACTCCCACCACCCACCTCCAGGCCAGGGTGCCCTGAAGTTAATGCAACTGAGAATCTTTACTGCCTTTTCCTGTACCCAGAGATTGAGAGAACTAACTAGCACCAATAGTAGATAGAGATAGAGGTCAAGATACAGACATAGATATATAGACAGGAAGATTTCCTCTGTGTCTCATATATTTTGCAACCTAATGGAAGTTAAAAAATGGAAACACAATGATAATTATAAAAGTGAAAGTATTAGTCACTCAGTCGTGTCCGACTCTTTGTGACCCCAAGGGCTATAGTTCACCAGGCTTCTTTGTCCATGGTATTCTCTAGGTAAGAACGGGAGTGGGTAGCCATTGCCTCCTCTAGGGGATTTTCCCAACCCAGGGATTGAACCCGGATCTCCTGCATTGCAGGCAGATTCTTTACCATCTGGGCTCAGTAATAATAATTATTATTATTATCAAATTAAGGAGTATATAATCCTGGTGGAAGCATCTGGGCTATACTCCCCACCTGTGAGCTGGTTCCTGCTGGCATCAGCGTCCTCGTAGAATATGTGCTGTTTTGCCCTTTCGGGGGCTCCTGTGTCCAGACCCATTAGCAGGCAGCGAGCGCCCTGAGCAGCCGCTGACATGTACAAACAGTCGCCG
The DNA here is from genome assembly GCA_006410635.1 of Cephalophus harveyi. Lineage (NCBI taxonomy): Eukaryota > Metazoa > Chordata > Mammalia > Artiodactyla > Bovidae > Cephalophus > Cephalophus harveyi. Next base: position 121,484 of record SJYT01019668.1, on the reverse strand, counting down.
GTGGGTGGACCGTTTGTTTGCTTTTCGGCAGTGTGAAGGTTGAGTTGAGTCATTTTGCACCCAATTACTTTGCAGTAAATTTGCCGGATGGTTCTTGTCCTGCAGTATTGATCCAGCATCTCACCTTGAGCTTGTTTATTGACACATCAAATTCAGAAGTCAGGCCCGCTCGATTGACCACTTCCCAATTAGGGCATTTATATGATGTCACCGAGTCTCCTTGTCATGTTCCGAAGAGAGCCATTTGTCCCCCCAACCACCGCTGCTGCCCGATCGCCTGCAACCAAGTTGCCATTTTTCTCTGACCTTTCCGGAGACAGATGGCAGTCCATAAAATACATCATTAGCAACGTGTCATTTTATCTTGCTGCTCTTTCTCTATGTGAAAGGTGCCTCGTTCAACAAAAGATTCTGCTGCCAAGTTCTCCCCAGACAGAGGCTTACAACTGTTTATTTGCTGGAGTAACGGTCAGCGGAAACAAACACTTCCTTTTGCATCAGGGGGATGCCCCTTAGCCCTATTTGGAAAGCAGGTATTTGGGCAGTGACACAGAGCAGACTACAGGGGTGGGGAGGGGACGGAGGAGGAGTAAAGAACATGGCCAGATGTCAATAAGACGGCACCCGGTGACGTGGTGATGTGATCACACCCAAACAGTCTCCTTGTGAAGAGTCTCAGTCCATTTCAGACTGCTGCCTTTTAATCTGCCTGTGTGTGTTGGGAGCGGAAATGACTGCGAAAGTCAGAATGTTGTGGAATGTGTGCTCTTAGCCTTGAACTTGAGGTCAAGAGATTCCGCCCCTTCACACAGCAAGGTAGCACTTTTTACTCCACTTCCAGGACCAGCTCCCAGTGGAGGGGCAGTGGGGTGAATTCAGGTCCTCCACTTCCCGACGTAAGGCTAGAAAGAGCTAGTGTGGAAGCTCCATGAGGGCAGGCACCAAAGACAGGAGGGCCAGACAAGGCTGCACCCAAATGCTTGCTGAATATTGACTGACAGAAGTTCAACTCACCATACATAGAATGGTACATATCGCTCAAATGCTAAATATATATTCATCACACCAGCATCTGTAATTTGCACAGAATTCCAGAGGTCATTTGCATAATGTGGAGAGGAAATGCTACTGGCTGAGACACTTGCTGAGTGGGAGCAGAGCCAGGACTGGGGCCCAGGCCTCTGGACACACTTTGCTACATTACACTCGGGGCCCCATGAGTGTAGCCTAAGACAGAGCTTCACGCTTTTCAAGTCAAGGCAGACAGAACATAAGACTGTGAAGCACAATCGGTAAAGGGGGGTGCTTCCTGGAGGCCAGAGGGGCACAATCTGGGGGGCTTGGCTGCCTGGAGGGCTAAGAGGATAAACATCAGCTCAGCAACCCGTAGCCCACTCTGGGCCCTCAGTCTGGGAAGCCTGGTGCATGAATAGAAGGGTGGAAACGGAAATCTATCCCAGTTGTTCACTGCAGCCACGTAAGAGGTCAGGGGTCAGAGCTGCCCCCAGGGTGACTGCCCTGCTCATCCACGGGCCACCCCTACTCACTCTCAGTGCCCCTCAGAAAGCCCCCAGGCCTCAGGTTAGAGCAGGGCCTAAAGGAGCCTCACATCGTTCTTTGTCTTGAAGATCAGAGCCCGTGTCTTAATCTTAAAGACCTATGATGATAAATTCCTTAATTAAGTTCCTCAGATAAATCACTCAGTGAAGTGGCCTGTTCTTTATTTTACTTTCCACTTTCTTTCTGTAATCAGAGTCTAATCCAGCTAGGAGCAATTCTGATCCTCATGGGTATGGAGAATGGATGAGGAAGGCCTTCAGGGACCAGAGGCAACCAGGAGTAACGGGGAGAGAGAACATTTTAACAAGCATAGTTGTCAGTCCCTCCCTAGAAAGTCCACTTTGGTGGGAGACGCTTATCCACACAAGTCTCTCTCTTTTTTTCAGCGTGTCAAGTCTAGGTTGTAGCATGCAGGATCTTTGTTGTGGAACACAGGCTCCAGCTGTGGTGTGCAGGCCCAGTAGTTGCAATATGAGGGCTCCAGAGCGAGGGCTTAGCAGTTATGGCGTCCCCTCCCCACCCCTGTAGTCTGCTCTGTGTCACTGCCCAAATACCTTAGTTGTTCCACAGGATGTGAGATACCAGTTCCCTGACCAGGGATTGAACTCATGTCTCTTACATCGCAAAGTAGATTCTTGATCACTGAATGACCAGGGAAGTCCCCCACACAAGTGTTGCAATTTTTTTTCTTTACCTTTTAGCATTTGCTTATAATTAAAAGAGGAACATAAAAACACACACACACACACACACACATAGGGCATGGTACCTGGCCACAAGGGGCTTGTAATCTATTTAGGAAAATGAGGAACATTCAGGAAGCAAAAGAGCATAGCAATAGATTGTAACAAACAACAAACAGTATGTTGTAAGTGGTAATGAATCTGAATGTCATGGGAGATTGTGCCTGTGGTAATCACCCCAAGTTGTCAGTAGTGATGAGTGTTGACTGGATTATCAAGGGGAGATTTGGCAGATGGTAAAAGCTTGTTTAGTTCCACTTCATCCTGTGTCTGAGAAAGACCTGAAATCTTAGGTCCACCATCTGCTAAGAATGTAAAGAAATAGTCACATTCTGTAGTTTTTCAAACTACAGAGTATGACCTACTAGTGATGATATTAGCTCATGAGGTTATTACCAACATGTTTTTAAATGCAAGGTAATGGAATAGTGGAATGGGATAGAATAGAATGGAATAAAATAGAATAGATTAGAATAAAGTAGAAGGCAATGGCACCCCCACTCCAGTGCTCTTGCCTGGAAAATTCCATGGCTGGAGAAGCCTGGTAGGCTGCAGTCCATGGGGTCGCTAAGAGTCGGACACAACTGAGCGACTTCACTTTCACTTTTCACTTTCATGCATTGGAGAAGGAAATGGCAACCCAATCCAGCATTCTTGCCTGGAGAATCCCAGGGACGGGGGAGCCTGGTGGGCTGCCGTCTATGGGATCTCATAGAGTTGGACTTGACTGAAGTGACTTAGCAGCAGCAGCAGCAGAATGTAAAGAATAGAATAGAATAGGTAGAATAGAGCAGAGTGCAATTGCTCTGTAGTGAATCACAATATAACACTTTTATTTCACATGTGTGTGAGTGCTGGGGGATATACTAGGTCCAAGTGTAAAAATGCATTTTTCTCTGTGCGTCACAGTCAAAATAATCTGAAAGAGACTGTCATGGGAGATTCTTTTCCTTCATCATTTTTTTTTACCAAAAGAGATATCTGTCTAACCAAATCTTTGCCCCAGTTCAATGCAATTCAACAAACATCTTATTGGGCACCTACGACCTGGGGTTGATCCCTGGGTTGGGAAGATCCCCTGGAGAAGGGAAAGGCTACCCACTCCAGTATTCTGGCCTGGAGAATTCCATGGACTGTATGGTCCATGGGGTCACAAAGAGTCAGACACGACTGAGTGACTTTCACTTCCTCACTTCTCTTCACTACGTGCAAGGCCCACAAGGAGTACAGAGCCAAGCTCAACAGTGTGCCTGCCCCATGCACGACCTTAAGGAATGAGTCCATGTTCAGCTCTCAGCATTTACTCCGTGCTCTGTTCAGAACACAGCCTTGAACAGGAGTGCCAGGGGCCAGCACCCACAGAGCCCAGGGTCAAGTATGGAGAAAGGCAAGCAAGTGGGTAAACTAGCTCAGGGGGTGAGTCATGTGCAGGGCTGGGGGAGGGGACCTGGTGCAGGCTGGGGGAGGGAAGAAGTTGGGATACATTGAACTAAGCTGTGGCCCAAGGGAAAGAGGGCAGTGACCCCAACAAGGGGGAGGAGTTCCAGGCAGAGAGAGTGGCCCAGAGGTAATTAGGCTAAGCGATTTGTCCCGATTTGCCCAGAATTTTATCTGTTTTGGGCACTGAAATTTTTGCATTCCGTGAAAGCTCTTGCTGCTGCTGCTGCTGCTAAGTCGCTTCAGTCGTGTCCTACTCTGTGCAACCCCATAGACGGCAGCCCAACAGTCTCCCCTGTCCCTGGGATTCTCCAGGCAAGAACACTGGAGTGGGTTGCCATTTCCTTCTCCAATGCATGAAAGTGAAAAGTGAAAGTGAAGTCGCTCAGTCATGTCTGACTTCATGATCCCATGGACTGCAGCCTACCAGGCCCCTCCGTCCATGGGATTTTCCAGGCAAGAGTGCTGGAGTGGGGTGCCATCGTCTTCTCCGATGAAACCTCTTAGTTCCAGGCAATCCATATGGTTGATCATCCTAGAAGTAAAAGAAGGTGTGATGTATTCTGGAAATTGAAATTGGCTCAAGATTATTACATGTTTAATAAGAAAGGTATCTTAGATTAGGTCTAAAATCTAAAGGTTGATCCTAAGTCATCGTGTTTAAATAGTGGTTGTTTATTGCTACGTTAGTTCAGTTGCTTTAATTTTTTTAATTAATGTTTAAATCTCTAACTCTAGAGTAGGCCTAAAGCTGAAACCTGGGGCTTTGGGAAGCAGACAGGTAACACAGATGAGAGACTGCCAGCCAGGTAAGAGTGGCAACAAAAGGCTGCAGGCCCTGAGGGACTGTTAACAAACGTCCTGATATTTCAAAGGAAGCCCTGAATCAGAATTTTTATGTCTCCCAATGTTAAAGTAGTGGTGACAAATTCAAGATATAGATATATGTATAGATGTATATAGTGCCAAAGTATTCTGTGACTCTTAATTTCTACCCCTCATATCACCATTCATAGCACTTGGCCAATGGAACTACTGCCCCCCTTTGGCAGCACAGCCAAATTGCAGGATATTCTTTTAGAGGAGAAACAGCTCTTTTGTTTTAGAGTCCCCAGGATAAAATAGGTGAACCTCTTAATATGGAAAAGGTTGCATGGGGATCAGGGGTGAGACCAAGAAAAAGAAAGAAAGGCTCAGTGAAAAGCACCAAAAGGCAAGTGTGCCAGTGTCGCAGTTCGGGGAAGGACGGCCCAGGTTCCATGACAGGGAATCAAAGTCAGCTAGCAATTGATCTTGGGTCGGGCCTTGACTATGACACCTCAGCATGAAAGTGGCTGTCTTCCTGGCTGATTTATAAAACCTCAAAGAAAATCCTCTGGGCCGCATCCTTGGCCCACCCTGAACCAAGGCAGCCTGCATCCCATCAGCAGCGAGGCCAGGCCCCTGGAGAGCAGCCACAAGGGTCTCGGCATCTAGAGATCTGAGCGCGTCATGACTCACTGCAGCCAAGGCAGAGCTCCGTGGCACTGGGCCCTTGGGCCTGCCCTCAGGACTTAGCGCTGCCGCCAGGGCAGGCAGCTCTGCCCGCGGATTTCCTGCACCTCCCATCGCAGGTTCCCCCAACGGGCTGCCCTGGCTTTACTTGGCTCCAGGTCTCTCCTTCCTCGTCTCTTGGGCTGTTTGTCTGCCTATCTCCTTTTCCCTAATTTTCAAAAGACAAGTTTAACTCCAGTCATTGATTAAGTAAAAGGATTTCCATCTACATGGAAGATTTCAGGGTCATCTTTTTCCTGCTACCAGTTTTCTCCCAGGTACTACCCCAAGTCTCTATACCTTAGCAGCAGAGACAGGCTTTAATTACACTGTGTGAAATAAGGCTTAAAATGCAAACAGCAATATCTGCACATCCACACGCACAAACGTGTGTGTATGCACACGCAGTATACATATATGCATACAAACATGGTCACACACAAAAGCCCAGGAGTCAGCCGTCCTGGTGGGCTCCCTTCCCAGTGTGCTGCTGACCTCTGTGTAAAATCAGGGGATACACTTCTCTTCTCTGCGTTCAGTTTCCTTCTCTGTAAAATGAAGGAGTGGAAGTGAATGACTTGGATCAGTCAACCTCTCTGATTTTCTACAAAGTCTGCTGAGATGCAGACTCACTAGTAGAAGGTGTTTTCTTGAATCAGGAGACAGCATGGCAGCACAGTGGGCATATGAAGGAAGGGCAGGGCTCCACCGAGGGGGAGATGGAACCCAGTGCAGGGCAGAGGCTACAGGAGCTGCAAACCCAAGCACTGGCTTCCCTTCTGCTCAAGGCTGGTGCTGGTTGCCAGGAATCTGTGACACATATCTCCAGATGAAATTCCGTATCTGATTCTGCCCTTATTTCCTCTCTGGGAAAACCTCTGTGCCGGGGGCTGGAGAGAGCTGCCTTGGCCTCAGTTCTTACCCCCCTGCTTTGGGATGTCTCCCACCAACCCTCGTCACAGTCAAAATAATCTGAAAGAGACTGTCATGGGAGATTCTTTTCCTTCATCATTTTTTTTTACCAAAAGAGATATCTGTCTAACCAAATCTTTGCCCCAGTTCAATGCAATTCAACAAACATCTTATTGGGCACCTACGACCTGGGGTTGATCCCTGGGTTGGGAAGATCCCCTGGAGAAGGGAAAGGCTACCCACTCCAGTATTCTGGCCTGGAGAATTCCATGGACTGTATGGTCCATGGGGTCACAAAGAGTCAGACACGACTGAGTGACTTTCACTTCCTCACTTCTCTTCACTACGTGCAAGGCCCACAAGGAGTACAGAGCCAAGCTCAACAGTGTGCCTGCCCCATGCACGACCTTAAGGAATGAGTCCATGTTCAGCTCTCAGCATTTACTCCGTGCTCTGTTCAGAACACAGCCTTGAACAGGAGTGCCAGGGGCCAGCACCCACAGAGCCCAGGGTCAAGTATGGAGAAAGGCAAGCAAGTGGGTAAACTAGCTCAGGGGGTGAGTCATGTGCAGGGCTGGGGGAGGGGACCTGGTGCAGGCTGGGGGAGGGAAGAAGTTGGGATACATTGAACTAAGCTGTGGCCCAAGGGAAAGAGGGCAGTGACCCCAACAAGGGGGAGGAGTTCCAGGCAGAGAGAGTGGCCCAGAGGTAATTAGGCTAAGCGATTTGTCCCGATTTGCCCAGAATTTTATCTGTTTTGGGCACTGAAATTTTTGCATTCCGTGAAAGCTCTTGCTGCTGCTGCTGCTGCTAAGTCGCTTCAGTCGTGTCCTACTCTGTGCAACCCCATAGACGGCAGCCCAACAGTCTCCCCTGTCCCTGGGATTCTCCAGGCAAGAACACTGGAGTGGGTTGCCATTTCCTTCTCCAATGCATGAAAGTGAAAAGTGAAAGTGAAGTCGCTCAGTCATGTCTGACTTCGTGATCCCATGGACTGCAGCCTACCAGGCCCCTCCGTCCATGGGATTTTCCAGGCAAGAGTACTGGAGTGGGGTGCTATCGTCTTCTCCGATGAAACCTCTTAGTTCCAGGCAATCCATATGGTTGATCATCCTAGAAGTAAAAGAAGGTGTGATGTATTCTGGAAATTGAAATTGGCTCAAGATTATTACATGTTTAATAAGAAAGGTATCTTAGATTAGGTCTAAAATCTAAAGGTTGATCCTAAGTCATCGTGTTTAAATAGTGGTTGTTTATTGCTACGTTAGTTCAGTTGCTTTAATTTTTTTAATTAATGTTTAAATCTCTAACTCTAGAGTAGGCCTAAAGCTGAAACCTGGGGCTTTGGGAAGCAGACAGGTAACACAGATGAGAGACTGCCAGCCAGGTAAGAGTGGCAACAAAAGGCTGCAGGCCCTGAGGGACTGTTAACAAACGTCCTGATATTTCAAAGGAAGCCCTGAATCAGAATTTTTATGTCTCCCAATGTTAAAGTAGTGGTGACAAATTCAAGATATAGATATATGTATAGATGTATATAGTGCCAAAGTATTCTGTGACTCTTAATTTCTACCCCTCATATCACCATTCATAGCACTTGGCCAATGGAACTACTGCCCCCCTTTGGCAGCACAGCCAAATTGCAGGATATTCTTTTAGAGGAGAAACAGCTCTTTTGTTTTAGAGTCCCCAGGATAAAATAGGTGAACCTCTTAATATGGAAAAGGTTGCATGGGGATCAGGGGTGAGACCAAGAAAAAGAAAGAAAGGCTCAGTGAAAAGCACCAAAAGGCAAGTGTGCCAGTGTCGCAGTTCGGGGAAGGACGGCCCAGGTTCCATGACAGGGAATCAAAGTCAGCTAGCAATTGATCTTGGGTCGGGCCTTGACTATGACACCTCAGCATGAAAGTGGCTGTCTTCCTGGCTGATTTATAAAACCTCAAAGAAAATCCTCTGGGCCGCATCCTTGGCCCACCCTGAACCAAGGCAGCCTGCATCCCATCAGCAGCGAGGCCAGGCCCCTGGAGAGCAGCCGCAAGGGTCTCGGCATCTAGAGATCTGAGCGCGTCATGACTCACTGCAGCCAAGGCAGAGCTCCATGGCACTGGGCCCTTGGGCTTGCCCTCAGGACTTAGCGCTGCCGCCAGGGCAGGCAGCTCTGCCCGCGGATTTCCTGCACCTCCCATCGCAGGTTCCCCCAACGGGCTGCCCTGGCTTTACTTGGCTCCAGGTCTCTCCTTCCTTGTCTCTTGGGCTGTTTGTCTGCCTATCTCCTTTTCCCTAATTTTCAAAAGATAAGTTTAACTCCAGTCATTGATTAAGTAAAAGGATTTCCATCTACATGGTAAGATTTCAGGGTCATCTTTTTCCTGCTACCAGTTTTCTCCCAGGTACTCCCCCAAGTCTCTATACCTTAGCAGCAGAGACAGGCTTTAATTACACTGTGTGAAATAAGGCTTAAAATGCAAACAGCAATATCTGCACATCCACACGCACAAACGTGTGTGTATGCACACGCAGTATACATATATGCATACAAACATGGTCACACACAAAAGCCCAGGAGTCAGCCGTCCTGGTGGGCTCCCTTCCCAGTGTGCTGCTGACCTCTGTGTAAAATCAGGGGATACACTTCTCTTCTCTGCGTTCAGTTTCCTTCTCTGTAAAATGAAGGAGTGGAAGTGAATGACTTGGATCAGTCAACCTCTCTGATTTTCTACAAAGTCTGCTGAGATGCAGACTCACTAGTAGAAGGTGTTTTCTTGAATCAGGAGACAGCATGGCAGCACAGTGGGCATATGAAGGAAGGGCAGGGCTCCACCGAGGGGGAGATGGAACCCAGTGCAGGGCAGAGGCTACAGGAGCTGCAAACCCAAGCACTGGCTTCCCTTCTGCTCAAGGCTGGTGCTGGTTGCCAGGAATCTGTGACACACACCTCCAGATGAAATTCCGTATCTGATTCTGCCCTTATTTCCTCTCTGGGAAAACCTCTGTGCCGGGGGCTGGAGAGAGCTGCCTTGGCCTCAGTTCTTACCCCCCTGCTTTGGGATGTCTCCCACCAACCTCTTCACGGAGAGATGGCAACTCTAGGACACTGCCGTCAGATCGGAGCAGGAAGGACTACAGGGGGCAGGGCAGGCAGCACAGCCACTGAGAGCAGCGCCTCTGATCCACGCAGTCTGCGGTTTAAGCCCTCACTCTGGTTCTTGGGCCCATTACTTAATCTCCAGGACTCAGTATTCTCATTGTAAAATGTGATTAAGAATTTTATCTATCCCATAGGGTTGTTGTGAGAAGAAGTATGAAGTTCCTTTGAACTCTCACCATCCCTAGATCCATTCCGTTTACGAAGGACATCGAGGCTGACCATCTGATCCCTTGAAGTGCAGCCCGCCAGGGCCTCCTCCAACCCCCCAACCCCTACCCCAGCCCCCTGCAAGTTTTCCTGAGATCTTGAGACTTTTCCAGAAAAGACAGCTGTTTAAATCAAAGGCCATGCTGTCTTAGTTAACTTTGCCACCTGGTTTTAATAAGAAAGAATACCAAGAGTAACATAGAATCTTAACTGAATCAATAAGTCACTAAATAATTTTGGTAACATTTCACACTGAAATATCATGAATACTTTATTAAGAGCTGATAAGTAAATTTCCCTTTTTCTAAATTATGCTAGACTGTGCAGAGGCATAAATAATTGCTTGAGCTTCTGCTCTAAAGTGCTTCTTCACAGGTTGCAATATCATCTATTAACTAGTTTACAATCATTCCAATGGGTCCCTGCATCTTGGAATAATTTACTTTGCCAAGCAACTGTGATGAATCATTTATTCATCATTATTAAAGTATTTATAAATGCTGCTTTAATTTAGCCTTCTATTTCCTTTTGCTTCCTAGCAGCATATTGACCAAAAATAATGCTTATGGTAGGATTTTTACTTTCCTCCTTAGTTGCTTTTTAACCAAAAGAGCATCTCTCTACCTGCCTACCTGGCCAGGCCCTCTGTGCATGCTGGCTAAGTGAAAGGAGAGGGGTTTCCCATTCTCTACACCAGGGATGGGAAGAAAGAGAAGTAACATTTATTGAAGTTCCACCCTTTGGTCCGGGTACCTTAGCAAATATTTTTTGAATGTTTAGCAGATACCATTCACCATGCTAAAACTTTTCATGTACCATCTAACTTAATGTTCTCAATGATAATTTCTAACACTTGCATAGCACTTTTTAAATGCCACATCAAGCTTTAAGCACTTTGTGTATATTAATTCAACCCTTTGTATAATTAAATAAACCCTCATAACAGCCCTACAGTTTGGTATTATCATGATTCCCATTTTAAAGATGTTGGAATGAAGGCACAGAGAGGTTGAGTGAATTACCCAAGGTCACGCACACAGGTGAAAAAATGACAGAGCTGAGATTCGGATCCAGGTAGTTTGGTTTCAGAGGCCACTCTCTAAGCCGCCATCTGGCCTGTTGATAATCAGATGAGGTAGGTTCTATTTTTCACCCGTGATTCAGAATAGAAAATTATAACATGCAGAGGATATGTTATTTTCCCAAATCCTCAAAACTAGTGGATAAAGATCGAGGATTCACCACCTCCCATGATGCTTTGTACCTCATCTTGTCACACTCCATGAACCAGATGTTGTTATCCCCATCTCACAGATGAGGAAAGCATAAGAGGTTTTATAATCTGCAAAAAGATCGCAAGTGTCACAGCTGGGGCTCAAACCTAGATCTCCCTGGCTCTTTCGGTCATAGCATGATACGAAGAGAAGAGTAACGCCTTTCATTTCAGGAAGCTCTGGGTGAGGTTTGTATTCCACTTTATTTGCTCTTTTCATTCGAGTCTTGAAGGCCAGTCCAAGTGCTCAGAGTTCTGCCAGCTTTCGACATCTTTGTGCTGATGGAGGGGCATACATGGCAAAGAAGTCTTCTGGGATGCTATGAGGAGGGTGAAACAAGGCTTGGGACACAAATTCAGGAGTCTCTCCACGTGGCCCTTCTGATGCAGTTACACCTCCCAATTCCCCTGTAACCAGGCCGCTGTCACAGTCACTTCTTTCTCCAAAACCTTGGTCAGTTACACCATGGGAGGAAGGGAAACAAACTATTTTGATGTACAGAGGAAGCATTGGGGCTGAATGTTCAGCTGGAAAGATAGCTAGAAAATCACATGAACTACTCAAACCAACAGGGGTCTGAAGCCCAGGAAGACAGAACCCCAGAAGACAGGAGAATCTTCCCAGGGAATCTTGGAGCCTTCAAATGGTTTAATAAACTCCAACCCTGAAGCAGGAGAATGCACTGAGAGTCTTTCCTGGTCTCTCCTGCTCTTTATGTTCTTGCTTTAAGGACAGCTGGCTTTCATAAGGAGTCTCTAAATGTGTTGCAATGGGGACTTCGCTGACAGCCCAGTGGTTAGAACTCCATGCTTCCACTGCAGGGGGCGCAGGTTCCCACCCCGGTCAGAGAACTAAGATCCTGCATGCCATGGTGTGGCATTAACTAATTAATTAATTAGCCAATTTAAAGTGTTGAAATGTAGTTCTGAAGGAAGCATGTTTGCAAGAGTAAATAACTGATATTCTCTTGAGACCAGCAGAGTGGACTCTGGAACGAGGCACTTGGAGAAGTGACTGTTTGGTGTACCCGTTACTGCTCGGAGAGGAGGGGGCAAGGACAAAGAAAATCTAAGAGATCCTCTTTAGAGCTGGACTCTTAGAAGAATGTTGCTAATGCTAAAAATAAAACCTTAGACCTATTACAAAACCTAGAGCAGACTGACAGTTATTTGATTCCAAAACAAGATGCTTTCGTGAATTGTTGCAAAAAGCAAGGGGTCACCAATGAAATAGAGACTTTTGACACATATGAGGTATTGAGCTAATGGTGGAAGTCCAAGAAATCAAGGAGTCCATGAATGAAATGTATGGACATGGGGAAATCTTTTAAGACTTTTTCACATAATTGTCATCACTGCACTTAAATGACTGCTTGATCTAGTCCAGACGGAAGACATGTGCCCCATGGAAAGTGCTGGTGCCGGCAAAGACCTACCTCCTTGGTTCATTTCAGCCGTTTAACAAACGTGCCCAAGATGAACACCAACATCTCAAGCTGAGGATAAAGATATGAACAAGACAAGATGTTGTTCCTGAGTGCTCCAGCCTAGCAAAGGAGATAGTTGATTATACTGAATGGCCACTGGAAGGTGTTATTACAGCTCAGAAACAAACACACAAACCCCCTGCAGTAAGGGTTATTCTGGAGCTCAGGAACTGCCATGACCCTAAGCCCAAGTCATGAAGACGCCATGTGGACAGAGGAAACTCAGTGCCTCCAATCACACTGTGGTCCCCAACCCGGCATTCCTGCTTCTTAGGGTCCAGGTTCAACCCTCAAGTCCCTTAGACTGAGCAGTTTGCAGTGCCTGTCACTTTTACGTGCCAGCATCTTTTCCTGCATCCTCACAAATAAAAGTGGACAGCAAGCCAGTGCCATCTTGTTTGCTGCTATTGGATTTATGACATGTCAAGTTTAAATAGCATGTGCAAGGCTTACAATGGAGGCGACACAGAAATTCATTTTTCAAGCCCATCAAGGCTCTGAGCCCTAACCTCCTTCCACCCTGCCCCCACCCACTGGGGCCAGGAGGACAATTTCATGAAATCCTGATGCTGGATCTTTACTTTCATTCTCCTTCTGTCTCTTTTCTTTTTACCTCGGGCCCCCTAAAACAACAAAATAGGAAATGTCACTTAACCAGCACCTGATAGACACCAATTAACCTTTATGCAAGTTTGCTCCTGCTGTACATAAACCCTAATCCTATGCCTGGGGGCTGAATTATTAATCCATTGCAAACATCATACGCTGCCTTCTTGCTGCCCAGCTGACGTGGCTGGCTTTAATTTACTCCTGCTCCACCCACCTTTTGTGCTTTCTTTATCTGGATGAAGAACATTTTCTCCTATCTTCCCTCCCCTCATCAGCCAATGACACTGCTCACTTGATCCCAGCTTTTCCCACTAACAGAGGCAACTTGGACTTGACCCATTAAGGAGAACTTAGAAAGCCTTGCTACAGTGTCCAGTAAGTCTTGTAATAATTGACTGGTAAGGTAAGCATTTGGGTTACAAAGTAGTCTCGGTCAGGTTTTCACTTTGCTGGAAACCTCCAAATTAAAACTCACCTCTGGGGGATAATTCTTTTGCAAACAGCACGAGCCAGGCTGCTTCTGGTTTTGTCAGTTGCACTTCACTCCAAGCTGGCGTCTGTTATTCCAGCTGCGTGAGAAAGGCCCATGATGATAGCATCGGCAACAGAAATTATGGCAAGAATGGGCACTTCAATTTACAATCATGAAACAAGGCAAAAACCACAGTCACTAACAAAAAATTGAAGTCTCCCTTTAGACAAGAGAAAATCACAAAATGGGGTCCCTAAAGCCAGTTGGTTTAATTTGTGGTAGGGCAGGCAGTATTTGGGGTGCTGTGTTAGTCTGCAGTCAAAGCTGAGCTCTTGAAAATGAACAAATGCGCTTCAGCCACCCAGTTATTGTGTTCCTAAGCCACAGTGAATTGCAACAAGATAATTTGGATCTCTGCCTTTGCCCCTGATGTCACTTTGGAATACTGCATCCTTCTGCACCCTTGCCACATGGCCCACTCCTCCCCATCCTTAAAGACCCAGCTCAAATGGTTCCTCTTCCAGGAAGGGTTCCTGGTTTTACTCCTCTCCCATCTCCCACTGTATAGTGTTTCAGTAGCACAGTCCTACAACTGCTGCTTGCCTTTTCAGTCTCTCCCATCACACTTCTCTGAGAATAGAGAACCTGTGTTATTTCTCTTTTAATCTCCAGCATCACAGTGCCTGGCACACAATAAGTGCCCACCTGTCTTTTTCCAACAGATTTGTAAAAGTTCTTTACTTATTCTGACTACTAATATTTTTCATCATGACAGTTGTAGATATCTTCCTCCAGGTTATAGCTTCATTTTTCACTTTGATTAGTATATGTGTTTGTTTTAAGGTAGTCTCATTTGTCAGATCGGAGAAGGCAATGGCACCCCACTCCAGTACTCCTGCCTGGACGGAGGAGCCTGGTGGGCTGCAGTCCATGGGGTCGCTGAGTCGGACATGACTGAGCGACTTCCCTTTCACTTTTCACTTTTATGCATTAGAGGAGGAAATGGCAACCCACTCCAGTGTTCTTGCCTGGAGAATCCCAGGGACGGGGGAGCCTGGTGGGCTGCCGTCTATGGGATCACACAGAGTTGGACACGACTGAAGTGACTTAGCAGCAGCAGCAGCAGCATTTGTCAGATGGCTTTTTTTTTTTTCACATTTTGTTAAAGAAATCTTTCCTTAACTGATACTATTGAGATGTATTTATACAGTTTTTTTAAAACAAAATCACAGGAATCGGGTGTACCTTTACTAAAAAGATATACTGTACTTCGACTGTAAAATAAAAGAAGGTATATTCATCGTTGATAGGGTCATAATAAAGTTAAGAAACTACAATGGATACTGTTTTGACTCCAGGTCTCTCCACCTCACTGAACACCTCTTTCTACTGGTTTCATCTACTGTGTATTAAACGTTTTCTCCTCTTACCGACTATGTAAACACTCTTCTACAGCCTAAAGTGATTTTAAGTCTCTTCATTAAATTTTTCTGTTACTCTATGTTAAGATGTGAGCAGTCTAACCTTTTTTGACTTTTCGGACTATTATGGAGCAAAACAGTTTCTACACAGCGGTACCTTTGACAATGAACGAGGTTTATCCTTACGTTTAAACATGTCCATGAAACCTCCTGTCAAAACCGTTGATGGTCATCTCGACTTCGACGGGTGTGGGATACTGAGTCGTTCAGGGAGACGACATATGTTCCTCTATACTTGTTCATATAAGGAATGTTGAAAGGAGAAATATTAGTTTGTAACCTTTGTTTACTGGTCCTAATTATCTAAACTTTTTAAGGTATATCATTATATCATATCATGGTACCATATGTCGTGTCATGGTATCCTATTATATGATATACCAGATTATGATATAATGACGATATCATTTCCTAGCATCATATTAGTATGTTACTTAGGATGTGTCGTCAGTTTTGATTGGGTGATCTAGATGTACATTGTTGTACCGATTTTGAGTTTTGATATTACAACTCCTTTCGTCTTTCGATGTTTCAATATGCATAACCTACTACTGTAACTATACTTCAACTTGTGTTTTTATGATGTAACGATACCTACTTCTCTCTATCATCTCCTGTCTCCCCGGACCGAACGACACCAGGCACCCCAGAGTTTCTCAATCTGTGCGGAATCGCTGACTGTCGTCGTTGTTGTTACCTACTCCTTACATCGTTTTATTTTTGACCAGTCCTTTCTACGAGAGGTTCAAGTCCTCTCTTCCATGGAGGTCCTTCATCTTTTTCCTTACCGTTACTCCCTCAAACCATGTTTTTTCCGTCGTTCCTATTCCTTTGTAAATTCATTAAAAAATTTTATCATTTGTTTTATAAACCGTGTGGAGTCATTACCTGTCTACTTACAGGTGATATAATAAGAGTATTCTTTCACTATCTCATGTGAAATACTTCATTATTTTAAAAGGTGGAAAGAATACAAACCAAAATGTTCACCATAATGATATCTGAAGGAGTAGGCAGAAGAGCTGTTTTATTTTGGTTTTGCTTGCCTATGTTTTCCAAGGTTTCTCTAATGTGCATTAGCACGTTTGAAGAAAAATATAATGAAAATTGGGCTTCCCTGGTAGCTCAGCAGTAAAGAATCCACCTGCGATGCAGGAGATGCAGGAGACACAGGTTTGATGCCTGGGTCTGGAAAAGATCCCCTGGAGGAAGGCATGGCAACCCATTCCAGTACTCTTGCCAGGAAAATCCATGGACAGAGGATCCTGAGCGCTGCAGTCCGTAGAGCTGCAAAGAATCAGACATGACTGAAGAGGCTGAGCACAAGGCCTAACGTAATAAAAATTACTTGCAAAAAGGATGAAAGTGTTTGGAGTAGATTGGTTTAAAAGCCCCTTCTGATTCTTCAATCCCATGATGAGGATCACCTTACCACAAGGACAATTATGGGCTCCGGCAGGGGCCAACCGTTGTCCTTGGTCCACGTGAGAAGCTAGCAGGGCAACCAGCTGTCTAATCAGATCCTAGTGGATTTGGGTGTCAATCCTCCCTGAGGTCAGAAGAGAGGAGAGCAGGGCTGTCAGGGGGTCTTCAAGGCCTCAGGATGAGTTGGCTGCCGAGTGGGCTGCCATGCCGCCTTGGGCTGGGCTCCCAACCTCCTGACAAGAATCCTTCTTTTACTTCCTAACGTCCATTCACAGCAGGATATTGTGCATGCGTGCATGGTAAGTTGCTTCAGTCGTGTCTGACTCTATACAAGCCTATGGACTGTAGCCTGCCAGGCTCCTCTGTCCATGGGATTTTCCAGGCAAGAATACTGGAGTGGGTTGTCATTTCCTTCTCCAGGGGATCTTCCCGTCCCAGGGATCAAACTCGGGTCTCCTGCGTTGCAGACAGACTCCTTACTGGCTGAGCCATGAGGGAAGTCCTTTATAGGGTCATTGGAAAATTAAAAGGATCCATTCTGAATGTGTCTGGGCCACAACCTGTGAACCATGAGCAGAGTCTGGCCCAGGTTGTGGCTGAGAAAGTGAGTTGGAGGCTGGAGGCTGGGTGTGTCCTGCAAGCTGGGCAGACTGGGGGAGCTGGGTGGGTTTCACTAGGGAAGAGGGCAAAGGGCCACAGCAAAGTCTGCACTGGGGTTGGTGGGTGAAGGGGGCATTGTCTCATGGGGCAGGCTGCTTGGCTCCAGAGGAAATAATTGAACAGAGACCTTAGAGGCTACTGAAACACGGGGTCTGCTTCTCCGGCTATGGGGAACTCTTCACGCAGGACCCCTCCCTATTCACCAGTAAGCAGCATCATCCCTAAAGGGAAGATCGGGGTTTTGGGGGAATCATGGCAGAGAAGGAGGATAATGCTCTGGCTTTGTGGACTTACGGGAACCACTTCGCCTCTCCGGGCTGCCATTTTCTCACTTGGGAAAGGAGGAACTTGGTATCTTGGAAAGAATATGAGGCTCACAAGAGTAAGAGACCCACCTTTAACTGGCTGCGTGGCTTCGGGGAAGTCTCTCACATTCCCAGGCCTCCGTTTCCTTATCTGTAAAATGACAACGTGAAGGAGGTGTGCTCCAAAGGTCCCCCACGCTCTGGAGTGGGTCACATGCACCCACATGCACACACACAGGAGGTTGGGGTCAAGTTTAACCCAGAAAGGGGTTTACAGGAAAGTGAACAACCTAGCATGTTAAAGTCTCATATCTGAGATTTAAATTATTTTTTAAA
The DNA here is from genome assembly GCA_006410635.1 of Cephalophus harveyi. Taxonomy (NCBI): domain Eukaryota; kingdom Metazoa; phylum Chordata; class Mammalia; order Artiodactyla; family Bovidae; genus Cephalophus; species Cephalophus harveyi. The sequence goes on along the minus strand of SJYT01019668.1, from coordinate 103,896 downwards.
AAGTTACTTAACAGGATGACTTCAGAGCAGCTGCCTACAAGGTATAAGCAGGAAGGCAGTGAGCAGGCTCCTCCCTGGACAATCACAGCGGCACAGGTTGGCCTGCCACAAAATCTGTGATGCCGCCAATGCCACCGTCCGCATGCATGGGAAATGCCATGTCCAACGCGAGGCTGACCCGCTAACCCTGAGGGCATTACCTCTCCAGCTTGGCCCATTTCCCAACTGGCTATAAGCTAAATCCTAGGCAGACAGGTTGCAGATGGGGCTGAATTTGAAGTGGCCACAGAATAGCACGGGTGTGCCAAAGCAAACCACCCCCAAAGTGGGAGATGGTAGGGCCTTCCCAGGTCATCAGTGACCAACCCTCATCTTCTGCCTGCTTTTAAGGTAAGACCATCCCTGCTGCTGGGCTAATGGGAAGGACTCACTGATCCCTTCCACAGTAATGGTCCAGGGCGGTTAGGTTGCTTATTCGGGCTGGTGATGAGGCTGAGACCCGCAGAGATGAGACCGCCTTGCCCCAAGTCCCATGGGGGTCAGAGGCCTCAACCAGATAAAAATGGCGACAGTAGCCACCTCTTACTGCATCCTTCCTCAGGCCAAGCCCCGTTCTGCCACTGACCCTCACAGCACCCGTAAAGCAGAGACTGTTCATCCTCTACAGTCGCAGATGAGGAAACTGAGGTAGAGGAGGAGGGAGTGTCCCAGCTGCCGGGACACCACACCGGCTCCAGGCCCCAGGGGCTGCTCTGGGGGCTGGCCCTGGTCCTCAGACCCCGATCTGGGCCTTATCTCCGTTGCACTGACCCCCAGACCCGGGAGGTCCTGGAGGCTGCCCTTCTTCACCCCCTGAGCTCCTCCTCCCGCTCCACTGAAAGCGAGCGGCTGCAGCAGAAAAAGTGTCAGAGAAAGTGACGAATGAAGGCTGACCCCAGGTCAGGGCAAACGTGGTCCAGCTCCCTATCCCCTGGAATCGGCCGGCCTCCCTCATACCGCCATGACAGGCAGGACACAGAGCCCCAGGGCGGGAGTGGGGGCCAGGGCACATCTCCCGGGACCAACCCCGGACATCCCTGGGGCAACGGGGCAGACACTGCCCTGCCCCACCTATTCCTGCTCCGGGGCTCGGGCCCCTCCCCTGCCAGAGCTCCTGCGCTGGCCAAGCCATCCTTCAGGCCCGGATGACACGTGCTCTCCGAGAGCTGGTGACAGACGCCCCGCTGGAAAAATGATGGACTCTGTAATGGGGGCAAAGTGTGGGCTTTTCTTCATCAGAAATGGCAGCTGCAGCTAAGGCTAGAGGTAGCCGTGACAGGACAGCCTTACACAGGCGTGCATGCACACACGCTCGAGCATGCCTGCCCTCCCTCACACGCACATGCACACACCCCTGCTACATCCAGGCTGTGTGCATAGGACCCAGGAAGATGAAGTATCAGCGCATACACAGGGTTAGGGCGACTGCCACTGCCTCTCTCTGGGAGACGAGCAGGAACAGCAGTGGCGCCTTCTACACAGACTGTCCCCTACAGTTTGCAAAGCACTTCCACACCCATAGGATCAGCAGAAAGCTGGATAGTCACTTTTAGGCTGGGAGACTAGAGGCAACCTACTTAACCCCTCTGTGTTTCTGTTTCCCCATCTATAAAATAGGACTAATACTAGCATTGGATGCGAGTGGTGGCCACTGAGGAGTTAGGATGGTTTCATGGAAAGCCCAGGAAAGACCATTCAGCTCTGTCCCCACCCGCCCGGTTCAGCTGCTGATGGCTGCAGCTCGCCAACTGCCCAGTACTCTAAATTTATCACCTTCCACAACAGACACCCTTCTGGGCTTCCTGGGTGAATTTCTGGGCAGAGTGAGGCCAACCTGGGCAGGAAAGACCATGGCAAGCCATGTGATATGTACACATGCACCACACGAGCACACCCACTGCCAGCTCGGGTGCCCAGTGGTCTCTGCATGGGCTTGGTGCTGGGCAGAATCTCCAGCCCACCACAAAGAGTCATGGGGTGAGACTGGGAAGAAATAAGGCCACACAGCAGGGCTGCAAAGAAGCAAACCCACAGCTCGTCCAAGTTTGCCAGTGAGAGTCTTTAGTGTGTAAAGGTCGGTGAGGGGGTCAGTGTGTGCTCATTCATTCCAGTGTTTCAGGAGGATGGAGTGGGCAGGAGCCGCGGAGGATGCTGTCCAGACAGACCCAGATATAGATAGAGGACACAGAGATCTTCCCAGCATCCACCGCAGTGCCTGCATCTATCACCTGGAAAGCCCTGTGGCTATTGTATCCATGTTTGTCTATGGAAACAATGGAAAAATTCTGCTCCTCTTCATGGAATTGTTCCTCTTTTTATTTGTCTACATGGACAGTCTTAGAATGTCAGAAAGAGATGGAACTTTGGAGAGTGTCTAGTTCTTCCAGCTTCAAACAAATTTTAAGCCAATGTGTTAAACACACAGAGGTGGAGTAGTAGATAGATGTCCTTAGGTTGGGACAGGAGGGAGTACGGAGGGCTAAGTTCAGTGTCCTTGGACCACTTTGCCCTTGGTGTTTCCTGAGTTCCCTTGGACAGAGAAGCCTGGCAGGCTACAGTCCATAGGGTCACAAAGAGTTGGACACAACTGAAGCGATTTAGCATGACCATGGGCTCAGCTAAAAATTCTGTAAGGATGAAATCAGGGGAGAATGGCTATCAGGGTGAGCTGTTAGTGACCACTATCCTGTAGTCCAATCCTTCACTTAATAAATGAATGAAATGAGGTGCTAAGGTGATTGTGAGATTGGCCATGCTGCTGCTGCTTCCTCACTCAGTCGTGTCCGACTCTTTGCGACCTCATGGACTGCAGCCCACCAGGCTCCTCTGCCCATGGGATTCTCCAGGCAAGAACACTGGAGTGGGTTGTCATGCCCTCCTCCAGGGGTTTTTCCCAACCCAAGGATCGAACCCAGGTCTCCAGCACAGCAGGCAGTTTCTTTACCACTGAGCCTCCAGGGAAGCCCAGTTAGGGCCATACTTCCCAAGAAATCTCTCCCCATAGGGCTTGACTTAGAAAAAATTTTTAAAATGAACTCTGCCTCCCCAGTGAGGAGAAAGACGTGCTGACCAGCACTTGTGGCATGATAAATGATGTCACAAGGTAAGGGTAAAAGAGTGACGTGAAGGCGCCAAGTTTATCTGCGAGGTTCAGGGAAGAGGTTAACAAAAGAGAAAGAGAGAGAGAGCTTCCCAGCTGAGACGGGACTGGTGAGAAGGTTGTCTGTTGCGTGGACAAGAATGGCAGAGGCAGAGCCCAGCAGAGGGAACTGCATGCCATGTGCAAGGGCCCAGAGACGGGAAAGAGTGCTGTATTTGGAAGCTAAAAAGAGGTGCAGTATTCCCAAAGCCTAGAAGGCAAAGGGGGTATGATGATTAATTTTATGTGTCAACTTGGAGGGAGTTTTCTGATGTGATCAACATTTAAATTAGTAAAGTTTGGGTAAATGGATTATCCTCCCTATTGTGAGTGGGCCTCATCCAACTGGTTGTAGGCCTGAACAGGACAAAAAGATGAGCCTCCCCAGGCAAGAGGGAACTCGTCAATGACTACCTTCAGACTTTATCTGTACCTTCAGCTGTCCTAGGCCTCCAGGCTACCAGCCCACACTGGATCCTGGACTCACTGGTTTCCACAGTCACATGAACTGAGTCTTTATAACCCCTCCTCTCTTTCTCTCTCTGTCTCTCTCTCTCTCCTCTCCCTCTGTATGTATACATATCCTATTGTTTCAGTTTCCCTGAAAAATCCTAATATCAGAGTAGATTGCAGAAGATGATTATATGAAAAACTGGAAATCACTGGAGATTTTGGAGCAAGAGAGGGATCCTACCTGCATGTTAAACCACACTTAGGGGTACAGTGGGGTAGTATATTGTGGGCCTACTGTATATGGTGATCACTGTTCTAGGAGCTTTAGACCAAAGGGTCAAGGCCAGCAGCAAGGAGACAAGTGACATAACCAGATGTGCTGGTGCTGGAAAGGAGGGTGACGGTGACCCCCAGGTCTCTGGCCCAGGCAGCTGCATTCAGACAGGGAGTGACTCTCTTTCCATCCCCAGCATTTGGCCCTGGGTCTTGGCACTGGGTCTGCATATGTTTAGGGAATGAGAAATGAATAGAGAAAGAGATGCAGACTGAGAAAGTAGAGCTGCAGGCCAAGAATGCCATTATAAGCAAATGGGCCCTTAATTCAACTCAAATGCTGGTTGACTGAATGAATGGATGGATGGATGGATGAACGGCCCTGGAACGTTAGATGCAGCCCTGATACTTGTGTTGGCCCGATATGCCCTTTAGTCTAAAGGAAGCCCCTGCCAGGAACAGCAGGCTCTTGGAAGAAGGCAACCCAGATTTCAGGGATGCTGCCTTCCCCTCCTTCCTCTCTCAGCTGAATGGAAGAAATTCCATATCCTTAAGTCCTCATCCAAGTTCCACTAAAGGCAAAATCCCATGGGCAAGGATCCCCTCTAAGCTGTTCTAAGTTCACACCCAGTGTTAATGGCCACTCTGAGAGCAGGAAGTGGCGGGGTGAGCAGGGCTATGAATTTGAGGGGAAATTGAGGGGAGGCAGAGTAGAGAAAGGGAGGCTGAGCCAGCTGTGCAGAAGAGCGGGTGGGCTCTTTGAAGAGAAAGAAAGCAGAGCTGAGAGACGGAGGCCAGGCCCATTCCAGTCTTCGTTGCCCCTTTGAAGGAGACCCAAGGGCTATGGATGGAAAGATTAAATCCAGTGACTAAACTTGGTGGCAGGCCCTTACTTTTGACACCTAGGGACCTTTTCATACCACCTTTTAAATATATTTCTGCCTAGAAGAGGCAGCTGACAGGCTTAGAAAGACCTAATGGAAAACGGTAGCAAATACTGCAAGTCAGCAAAGGTTGTCAGCCTGGACGCCATCATCCCTCACCTGCTCTTTCATTTTTATAGAGATGGCTCAGAAACAGAGAAGAGAAATTTCAAAACCAAACAAAAAAATCAATACTGTGGGAGATAACCCAGCATTAATACAAAAACCAGGGAGGGCTTCTTTGTTTCCCACGTCGACAGGGCTATCTATCACACTCTGTGGCTGGACTGGGGAGGCCACCTTTGCTTGGAAGCCAGCAGGAAGCATTGTAGTTAAAATGCCAAAGAGAGCTGGGTGTGGGTGGAGTGGGGCCCAAACCTGGGCAGGAGGGAGAGCCCACCGTCCCTGGCCCCCAGGTTGCCCTCCTAGGACTCGTGGGCCACAGTCTCTAGGCTGAGGTTGTAAAAGAGAGGGACAAGGAAGACAGGAACAGACAGCTTTAAGGGACAAGCTAGATGGACCAGGAGAGGTGAAGGAGGAACACGCTGAGATTTAGAGAAGGCTTGTGAATACCTAGAACCTGCTGTGTGCTCAGGCTCCAATGCTGTGTCCTAAAGAACAAGGCTCCACACCCACTGGACCATCTATTCCAAGACCAAGGAGGACCGAACTCAGGCAACCAGTTCTCAGGGATCGTGGGGTCCTGGAGCTAACCCATCCCTCAGAAGGGATACAGAGCAGGCCTAGCTGGCTGTAAGCCCAGGCTCTCTCTGAAGGCCCTCGCCCATGCCTGCCTCACTGATCCTCATCCCATATTTTCAGAACATAAATGTGCTGGGTCGTGAGAATTCCACAGGCCTTGGACGCAAAGCACCCAGGACAGAAAGGAGTGCCTTCCTCCCTCCTCATTCCTCGAATGTGCTGCCTGCAGCCCTAATCGGGGCCTCTCTTACAGTGCGCCTTGCTTTCCCTCCAAGCCCCACCTCCCGTCACACATGGTGATACCCTCATGGACACGGCTGGTTGGTTGGTTGTCTCTCCTGGCGGACAGGAGTTCTCAGGTCTGTGCTCAGCACCAGCCCAGGCAGAATCACGTTCCATGAGCAGGATCATCTATGACGTGCTTTCTTTTCCACACTTTGTTCATATGGCTCAGCCAGGAATGGCTTCCCTCTTCTGACCTCTCTGTTTAAAGCTACTGACTTCCTCCAGGAGTCATCCATGGCCTTTTTGTCCTGCACAAGTCTTTTCTTCCCTGATCATCGAGAGTTAAGGGTTCTGTGGGTGCTGTCTGAAGTCACAGAAAGAACCACAGGACCTTAAACTTGCAGGACAGTCTCATGATCTCTTGGGGAGCTTTACAGAACAATGCCAGGCCGCAGCCTGGGACAATTAGATCAGATCACTGAGAAAGGGACTCGGGTGTTGGTATTTTTAAAAACCCATCAGATGACTATAATGTGCAATAGTTAGGAACCACTGTCTAAGCCAGCCCACCCAGGAATTCTGCATACATTTGGGCAGGTTGAATGTTGCACAGCTCTGGAGGGTACCATTCATACATCTGGAGGCAGCCGTTCACCTGTAACCCCTGTCAGGGGTCCTCTAGGAGGGGTTGTGCAGTGCAGATTTTAAAAGAAGACTGAGGTTTGAGGCAAAGTGCTTTGGCCAAGGTCACAGAGCAGGTTAGTGACAGAGCCCCATTGAAACGCATGCCTCCCAGCTCCTCCTTCAGGCCAGTCTGCCGTCTCCCACCCAGATACCCAACGTGTGGTCCTAGGTACAGCAATGCAGAATCTCAGGCTCCATCTCAGATGCTTGAACCAGAATCTGCACTTTCCCAAGGCCTTCAGCCAAGCCAGGGCACATTAAGGGCAGGAAAACACTGCCATCACACTGCCCACATCTTCATGGAGGCTGGGCTGTCTCTGCCATCTGCTACTCCTCATGAACCATCCTTGCTCGTAATAGATAATCAATATCGGTTTATTGATTGGCTGATCGACAAATCTGTAGTCCACAGGATATACAGGCCCCCAGAGTGTTGCCGTATTGGAAATGACCTACTTTTCAAGTTCCTGTAATCAGCAATTACTGAAACAGGGGATCCCCACTCACCACTCTGGAGGCAACCCTCTGCAACTGTAAAAACAGTCACACTGGTAACAAAACGATGGTCTTGCTAAGCACGCCCAGGGTTCAGTGGATGGTTTCATCTGCCCCTTGCCCTTTCTGTAAATAGCCTTTAATTACCTTCACCAGCTTCATTTGGATAATGGCTCCTTTTTCAAGTCCACTCAGGAAAAAAAAAAACAAAAAACTTTTAATCCCAAAACAAACAAATGAATAGAGAGCCTAAGAGTTCTTCAGGAAGGAAACGGCAACCCACTCCAGTATTCTTGCCTGGGAAATCCCACCAACAGAGGAGCCTGGCGGGCTATAGTCTATGGGGTTGCAAAACAGTCAGACATGACTTAGCAACTAAACAACATAAGAGTTCTTTAGGACTTAGGACATCCTTTGACTAGAGTTTATGTACTGACATTAACCAGTCTGATTAAAAGTAACCTGGATGAGGAGGAGTTTCCCTCCTGCGCCTCCATCTCCCTCCCCACCCCTGCTGGCTCGTGCTCCACATCAGATGTTGACCGAGTCCACAGCGCTCCATGGCCAGTGGGCTGGACAGCTAGTCAGTGGTTCTGGCCCATGTCACCTGTAATTGGGTGGTGCCCTTTCCATGTGTTCCATGTGCCAGCCATTGTCTTCATGCATGCATGCCCACTGGATAGCTTGACTCTCAGTGGAAGACAGAAACGCCAGGCCAATTCAATTGACCACCTTAACTTGCAGTATCAAATCTCTGATTTCATGTTCTCATCAGATAGTATAGCCCCCAACTCCTGGCCAAATGATACAGATCAAAATGTTGATGGTAAAAAATAATCTGGAGATAGAATCTAGCCCTTCATTGGTCATGAACCTTCGGCAGAAAGGTGTGGGCATGTAATTGATGTTGTATAGTCACTGAGTCATGTCTGACTCTGTAGCTCCATGGACTATAGCCTGCCAGGCTTTTCTGTCCATAGGATTTCCCAGGCAAGAATACTGGAGTGGATTGCCATTTCCTTCTTCAGGAGATCTTCCTGACTCAGGGATCGAATCCATGTCTCCTGCTTTGGCAGGTAGATTCTTTACCGCTGAGCCACCAGGGAAGTATGGGCATGTAAACGTGCACAAAAACAGTCCAATTTAAGGGCTCTACCCCAACAATTTCAAGATGGTGACCTGGGCTAAGCAAAATCATCAGAGACCTGAATGCATGGACCATATGCTTGGATGTTATTGTGGAAATACTCTTTAGTAGAATAAAGTGAGGTAGTGGCCATGAGCTACCATTCAGAGGCATTCCAAGATTCATTCCCATAATTTTATTGAAACTACGTGACTGAGATGATTGTTCATTGTGTTAAACAGCTTCTTCTTTAAGAGAATCCACAAGAAAAGTTTCTTTCTGGCCTCGGTGCCAGGAAGTCTTACCCTTCTCCACTGCAGCTGCTTTGTTTTCATTTGATGGACGTGACAAATCCCTTAACCCACCGGGTTTCCTTCTCTGTATGGCCTGCCAGGTAGCTCAGAGCCTAACCACGGCCTGAATGTACATACATTTTTTGAGTAGTAACCTCATTTGGAATATTAACCTCATCCAGAAACCAAATTTTCTCATTTATTAACTTTCTTTGGACTGTTTTTGTGTGTGTGTGTGTTTGTGTGTGTGTGTGTGTGAGAAATAGAGAGAGTTCTCTTTTGGAACGTGATAGAATGGAAATAAAACAATTACATAATTATTCCATTTTTGTTGTTCTTGCTCTCAAGGGTTAAAGCAAAAGGTAAAAGTGTAAATGGATAAAGCACATCACAAAGAGGTCAGACCTATATTCGCAATGTGAACAAGACAAGTTTGGAGCCCTGAGGATGGAGAGGCTAAAAATTACATTGAGGGGAGGAGTGGTCAAGGAAGACTTCCTAGAGAAAAGACGCCTGAACCTTACACGCTGAGTGGGAGCGTTTCAATCAAGGCCACTTGATTTTGACGTTTCCCCACCGTCTAGAGGACACATTCTTTGGGTTGCTTTTCCAATAATTAGAAGTCTGTTGACCGAAGCTTGGGGGGCAGAGCAGGAAAAGCTTGTGTAGGTTCAGGAGAGATTGTGTAGTCTTAGGCAACTCAATTAACTGGCTTGTTCCTTAGTAACCTGAACTGTTGAAGAGACAGTTCAGGCTGCCTTGACTCAAAAAGGGTTGCTGTAATGATAAAATGGTGCTTCCCTAGTGGCTCAGTGATAAAGACTCGGCCTGCCAGTGCAAGAGATTCAATCCCTGGGCCAGGAAGATCCCCTGGGGGAAGGAAATGGCAGCCCACTCCAGGATTCTTGCCTGGGAAATCCCATGGACGGAGGAGCCTGGTGGCTACAGTCCATCAGGTAGCAAGAGAGTCAGACATGGCTTAGGAACTAAATAACAACAACAACAAAGATAAAACGAGAGACAGACGAGAGGTGTAAACTAAATTGACCTAATGGGAAAGTTACTCAGTTCTTTTCTGCGCAAAAGAGAACGCCTGCCTGGGGGCAACCAGAGTTTAGAACACAGTCCTTGGCAGACATTTTCCTCTCTGGCAAGCCCCTGACCATACATGTTACCGAATGAATTTGGTCCTGACACTTGCCTCTTACAGTATCAGCTGCTGCTGCTAAGTCGCTTCAGTCATGTCCAACTCTGTACGACCCCAGAGATGGCAGCCTACCAGGCTCTTCTGTCCCTGGGATTCTCCAGGCAAGAACACTGGAGTGGGTTGCCATTTCCTTCTCCAATGCATGAAAGTGAAAAGTGAAAGAAAAGTCACTCAGTCATGTCCAACTTCGCGATCCCGTGGACTGCAGCCCACCAGGCTCCTCTGTCCATGGGATTTTCCAAGCAAGACTAGAAGGGAATGGTGCCTTTAATCAGAATGCCAGCAATCTTGGGAGATAGTGGGCTCAGGGCCCCCCAAAACCAGCTCTGGAGATGCTGCTTGGCCATGAAAGTTTCGAAGGAAAGAAGGGACATAATCTGAGTTGATCACTGAGATAAGGGGTCACCATCCCCCACTGTGTGCAAGCTCGTGTGCAGACTTGTCAGCTCCTCCTGCTCTTCCTCTAGTTGTTGTCTTGTTCACACAGTCTGAACACAATTTGTTCAAGAAGTTACTGAAGGGGAACCTAGAAAAGAAATCTGGCTATCATGTTTTCACTTATTCTTCATTTCTACTTCTTTGATCTAAGGAAAGAACCAACAAGTTAGGCAAAGTACTGTGTGATTAATAGATTTGAAAAGTGTGCTTGGGCTGGAGCAGAGCATGAGGTGGTTGTGGGTTGCTTTTTTCAGTTGTGTTTGATTCTTTGTAACCCCATGGACCGTATGTAGCATGCCAGTCTTCCCTGTCCTTCACTATGGCCTGCAGTTTGCTCAAACTCATGTCCACTGAGTCAGTGATGACATCCAACCATGTCATCCTCTGTTGCCCCCTTCTCCTCCTGCCTTCAATCTTTCCCATCACCAAGGTCTTTCCCAATGAGTCGGCTCTTCACGTCAGATGGCCAAAATTTTGGAGCTTCAGCTTTAGCATCAGTGCTTTCAATGACTATTCAGGGTTGATTTCCTTTAGGATTGACTGGTTTGATCTCCTTGTAGTCCAAGGGACTCTCAAGGGTCCTCTTCAGCACCACAATTCTAAAGTATCAATTCTTCTGTGCTCAGCCTTCTTTATGGTCCAACTCTCATATCTGTACACACCTGTTGGAAAAACTATAGTCTGGACTATATAGACCTTTGTGGCAAAATAATGTTTCTGCTTTATAACAAGCCCTCTAGGTTTGTCATAGCTTCCAAGGAACAAGTGTCTTTTAATTTCATGCCTGCAGTCACCGTCCTCAGTGATTTTGGAACCCAAGAAAATAAAGCCTGTCACTCTTTCCATTTTTTCCCCATCTATGGTGGTGCAGGGGACTGGTTTAAATGCTAGCTACAACATAACTTTGCTAAAGTGGTAAGAAAATGGGCTTCCTACTGAAAGCAGTTCCTGCAAAGAGCTGCATAGTACAGGGGTCACGCTCACCCCCTCCCCAGTCTCTTTCCTGACCTTGTACTCTGAGGCACCTCTACCAGCTGTTCCAGCTCCTTGCAGGCTCAGAGAGAGAGAGAGAGTGTTGACTACAGGGTATTCCCACCCAGTGCTTTATGAGAATAAACCACTAGCTAAACATGGCTCCAGGTGAACCAAGAGATGGGATGGGATGCAGTGGCAGGAAGTGGGGTGATAGACACTGTTTTGTTGCCCATCCTTGCCTTTTCCTTCTCTTGGCCAGCAGAGCACAGATTTTGTTCAGACAGCAACATGCCCAACCTCCAATGCTCATTTGACAGCAGCCTCAGGAGGACACCAAACTCATGTAAAACCTTTGGGGTAAGTTTCCATGGAAAAACTGCAACCTTTGCCAAATAAGAGCATGGCCAGGAGGCAACTGGCCCTGGCAGCCCCCAGTGGCTGGGTGCCCTAAGGAAGGGGTCTGTGATGCTTCCTACATATGGCTTTTGAGCCAGACACTGAGGAGAACATAGAAGTCCCAACCTTCAAGAAGCTTCTAGGCTGCTGCTGAGATCAAAGCCAGCCATGTGAAGTGACAGCAGACACAAGAATGGAGTTGATAAGGGTCAAGTAAGCGAGTGGGTGGCAACAGGTGGCATTGAAGAGGAAAAGTTAAAATTTTACATAACCTCCAACTCAGCCTGCTCCTTGCAAAGTCTGGATCACATAGGTCTAAGAAAGAGTGGACTCACAATACTAGGAACTGGAGCTTACCTCCCTTGTTCTGCTCTTTACAGTCGCCCAGCCCCTACACACCCACAAACCCGCTTAATCATGCCTGTCCGTGTATAAAAACTCTGCAACCCCTTTGTTCGGGGCTCAGAGCTTGCAGTGTTAACTCCTCTGGGCCTGCTGCCGTAATAAACCTGAATTCTCCAACTCTCCGAGTGTGGTGCTTGGTTTTTCGAGTAGTGGTTTCTACAACAACATAACTAGGGGTTGCTTGGTGTCGCGGGTTCAGACTGAGCATGTCCTTCCCTTCGAACCTATAAGAATGTAGAACAGTCTGCCTTCCACCCAGATCCAACAATGACTCCCCCCTGATCACACCACCCCTGCCAAATCCTTTCCCTGGCCATTCTTCAGCTAAGTTCAGCTCCAGCTGTCAGACTCCATGGATTTGTCTAGTTTCATGCTTACTCTCTCCTCTGCAGGCCTTAATTCCAGACAGACAATCTTCTCATCACCCCCACACATACTACATGATACTGTTTCACTTAATCCTCACTACAACCCTATGAAGCAGATTCTTTATTATCTCTGTTTTAAGGATAAGGAAATAAGAGACTCAGAGAGGTTGAATAATTTTCCTGTGGTCACACAGCTCCTTGGCAGAACTAGGATTTAAAATAAGTGGTGTCTTGTGGAAGCTATGCAATGCATGGGCTTCCTGGGTTTTCTGCTTTCTGTTTATGCAGTCACACTGGGTCAATTATGTCCATCTCACAGTTGTATGAGGATGAATTAGCTCTCCAAAGGTTTAACTTTTTAAAAGCCCTGATTTATAGCATTGGTTGATTTGGGTGGGACAATATACAAATATTCCTGAATATTTAACAGCTGTCTCTCACTACCCAACACACTGCTGTATCTGCCTCCTTCTCCACTTTTAAGATTTTAAAGAAAGGCCTGCGTCTCCTTTCTCTTCATAGCCCTAGCACACAATATTGTGCTTGGTGAGTAGGAGGGCTCAGGAAGGGTTTCAGAATGAATGATTCAATGAATGCGGAATGAGGGGTTAGTCTTGCCTCTCTGATTAGCGTGAATGTCTGTTATCTCTTAACAACATCTAAGTCAGGGCTCAACTCCACCCACCTCCAGCTCTGCAGCTGTGACACATCCCCCTTCACGTGTTCCCAGAGCCAAAGGTTTTCCACGTGCTATGTAGACACGCATGCACTAAAGACATAAGCCAAATCACTCCTGAAATTGTCATTGACTAGAGCAGGATGTAGATCATTCAGGAGGTGCTATAAAGCAAGTGTTCCCATAGTTAAAGCTAGAGGCATCTGCAAGAGCTGTTACCTTATTGCAATGAGCCCCTTCAGGTGGAGGTGCGGAAGTCATTATGCCTGTTAGGGTGGTTTATAGCCTGTGGGGCGTATGTAATGCTCACTATCCAGGATAACCTGAATTACCCTCCGGGCTGGCTGGGAGCTCCCAGCCTTGTTAATTTTCTCTTGTTATGGGGAGGCATTCCCCGAGGCCAGATTGATGCAAACGGTGATGATGTGGCTGTCACCCAATATTCCTTAGTCTAAGGTTGTTCCCACTTTGGGTCCCAAATATCCACTTAATGTGAAGATAGCACTTGGTTTATGCAAAGCCAACCAGAAAGTAATACGCAAGTTCTTCACGGTCAAAGGGAGCTAGACAAAGGTTATGGGCAAACCACCCTATGTGCCACCAACTCGGAGATCTTTCTTGACTCCCAGCCCCCTCCGTAGACAGAGTCACCAGTCAGCCTTCATCCCCAGCGCCTTGGTACACACCAGTACACTGCCCTGCAGTAACTTTTTACATGACTGGCCTACTAGGAGAAGGGTTGGCTTATCAGTCCTTTTAATCTCATCCAGAACCTAGAAGAGAGCTTGGGCTTATTTGCTCTTATGAGAGGGCACAGCACCTGGCAAGTCTTTAGGGAAATGTTCTTGTAAACCTTCCCTTGTGGTTCAGCTGGTAAAGAATCTGCCTGCAGTGTGGGAGACCTGGGTTCAATCCCTGGGTTGGGAAGATCCCCTGGAGACGGAAATGGCAACCCACTCCAGTACTCTTGCCTGGAGAGTCCCATGGACAAAGGAGTGGGACAGGCTGCAGTCCATGGAATTGCAAAGAGTCAGACATGACTGGGCAACTGACTTTCACTTTTCACTTTCTTCTTGTAAACCCAGACAAGTGGGACCTGGGTGGCCCTATGCTGGCTGAACCCTTGACTCAGGGAACAAATGCCCTGGCAAGGGTTTTCATCAGGTATGCATCACCTGGAAGGTTAGGTCACAGGATTCTTTCCTGGACCCTACCCTTTTAGAATCTGCTGTTGATCAGAGGAATTGGTACATTAAATGATATACTTGGGATACCAAAAATACATGGACAAAGCCAAAATTGACAAAATAAAAATTAATAGTTATAACAAAAATATTTGTTCACTGTGCAATTTAAGACACCCAGTTTAAAAACCATTTCTTGGAAATAAAAAAATAAAGGTTTTTGAATTTAACTGACATGAAGATAATAAGCCCACCAATGCAGTTAACTTTAAACATGAGGTCCAGTGAATATACACTCTACATCTTAAGAGAGGCATTGATGTGCTTGCTCCCCAGAGGAGAGTGGCCAGGATGGTGACATGTCTGAAAACCTCAGAAAAACCGAGGAAGACATTAACCTGGAAGTGACACCTGGGGAGAGGGGGCTGTGGGGTGGCGGACAGCTGCTATCAAACACTTGAAAGGCTGCCGGGGCGCTGGCCCTGCCCCTGCCCGCTGCCCCACCCTCAGTTCCTGAGCTAGCCCTGCTGACACAGACCCAAGTGGGCTCATTCGCCCCCAGCTGGGGGTGCCCTAAACCTGTATGATGGTCAGTTGTATGTGCCAACCTGACTGGGCTAAGGAATGTCCAGATAGCTGGAAAACATTCTTTCTGGCTGTGTCTGTGAGGGTGCTCCTGGAAGAGACTAGCATTTGAATTGATGGACTGAGTGACGAGGATGCACCCTCACCAGTGCAGGTGGGCATCTTCCAATCCCCTGAGGACTTAACTAGAACAGAAAGACAGAGGAGGGTGAATTGCTCTCCCTGCTGGAGCTGTGACACCCATGTTCTCTGGCCCTCAGATGTCAGCACTCCTAGGACTTAGAAGCAGACAAACGCCGCTGGCTCCCCTGCTTCTTGGGATTTCAGGTTTGGACTGGAACCTCATCACCAGCTTCCCCGGGCTTCCAGTTTGCTGATGAAAGATTATATAGTACTTCTCAACCTCCATAATCACATGAATTAATCCCTCATGCTTGCATGCATGCTCAGAGGAGCTTCACCAGGCTCCCCTGTCCATAGGATTCTCCAGGCAAGAATACTGGACTGGGATGCCATGCCCGCATAATAAATCCTTTTCTGAATATTTGTATATCCCATTGGTTCTATTTCTCTGGAAAATCCTGGCTGATACAGTCTAAAGTCTAGGCCAGTTCTTCTCCAACTGTGATGTGCACCGCATGGGGGTCTTATTAAAATGCAGATTCCAATGCAGCAGATCTGGGCTGGGGCCTGAGATACTGCCCTTCTAACAAACCCTCAGGTCAACTCTTGTCAAAAAGAAACCAGCAGGGCAGGATGCTCAACCAATGTTAGATGTCATTATAATTACCACTTTCATCACTGGAGTCTACTCCAATCTGGACAAAACCCCCTAAATCCTGATGCCACTTTCCCTCAATGTTGTGATCACTTAGCATTTCCTGCTGCTATGCCCACCTTGAACCCAGATAAGAACCATTCCTTTCAAGACCAGCCTAATCATGGTCAATCCTGATTTTCAGGCTACTGAGAGTGGATTTCCAGTTTCCTGTACACAGTGGCCCTAACACAGCATCAGTCTTACCTACCATGACCCACCTTAACCAAAGTTAGATGTCATTATAATTACCACTTTCATCGCTGGAGTCTCCTCCAATCTGGACAAAGCCCCCTAAATCCTGATGCCACTTTCCCTCGATGTGTGATCACTTAGCATTTCCTGCCGCTATGCCACCTTGAACCCAAATAAGAACCATTCCTTTCAAGACCAGCCTAATCATGGTCAATCCTGATTTTCAGGCTACTGAGAGTGGATTTCCAGTTTCCTGTACACAGTGGCCCTAACACAGCATCAGTCTTACCTACCATGACCCACCCAGCCCCTAACTTCTTCCCTCTCTATTAGCCTATGTCTCACTGATGAGTTTAATAGGCTGTGCCAAGCTCTAAATAGTAGAACTAGACCCAGTGGAAGTTGAAAGCAAAATATAGCAATATTTCCACAAAAATCTGAGCTGCTCACCTGTAAAAAGGGATTGACTTATAAGGTCATGACCTTCTGTCACTGAAAGCTTCTGTTAGAGGCTAAAAGATCACCTGTCACAGGTGTCCTGTAGGTGCCTCCTCTCCAGCAGGAGAAGGGGAAGGTAAAAAGACTGACCAAGGTTTAATCAGATGACTTCTGTGAGGCCTTGGGCCCCGTGGCTTCCCAAAACCTCAGGATGCTTATGAACCACAAGCCAGTTCCTTCCCTCCCCACATCCATTTGAGTTCTCACTTTCCTTCATGGTCTAGGGACTGACTTCCCCTAGCAAGACATTGCTCAAACCATAAACAACAAATCTGCATCCAAATCACTTGGAGAACTTGTTAAAATACAGATTTCTGGGCCCCCTAGGCAGACCTGAAAATTGGGAATCCCAGAGGGTAGATCTCAGGTATCACACATTCTCCCAGTAAGCAGGAAGGTGACTTTCATGGGCTAGCTTTGCTGTTTCTTGGGTTTAGGGCATAGTCCTCTGGGCAGACATCTGTCCAGCTGGCAGGCCCCACGGGAACACAGCTGGGCCATGTGGAACTAGAAGTCCCCTTGGGATACCAAGGTGTGATCTCGAGTAGATTGTTTCCTTGGAGGTTCTGGCTCCATACAGAGCTCAGTACTGGAGAGAGAAATCCAGAAGTTGTAAGGAGGGAGAAGCAGGTCCCACTTCTGAGGATGCCAGCCATGTGGAGAAGGACGAGCCTGCAAAGGAGGTGGAGAAGGAATAGCCAGAGAGGAAGGAGGAAGCAAGACTGTCCTGGTAGAAGTACCCCATGTTGTTGAAGGCCAAGGAGTCAGAGGACCCAGGAAAATGTAGGTGGGGGGGGGTGATGTGGAAATCTACGGTAAACAAGGAGAGTGTTATCTTGTGGAGAATTATTACCACGTGTTAAGGAATTCAGACTTTATCTTGAGAGTTGTAAGCAAGAGAGTCACATGCCCAGATTTGGGAGATAAGCAGAGAGAAACAAGACTGAAGTACTGGAGGCCAAGAAGGAGGGTTAAAGAGGAGATGCAGGATTCAAGAAAAGTTCAGGAATAAAACTTAGGGGATTAGCCCCAAAGAAGAAACAAGCCAATGTTCATCATCTGATGGGTGGCTAACTAAAATGGAGTGTATCCATACAGTGACATATTATTCCACCAGGAAAAGGAACAAAGTACTGAGTCATGCTACCCCGTGGATGAACCTGGAAAGCATTATGTGAAGTGAAAGAAACCAGTCACAAAAGACCACACAGAGTGTGATTCCAATTACATGAAATGTCCAGACTAGGCAAATTTCTAGATGCAGAGAGTATATTAGTGGTTGTCTAGGCCATGAAATTAAAAGACGCTTCCTCCTTGGAAGAAAAGTTATGACCAACCTAGATAGCATATTGAAAAGCAGAGAGATTACTTTGCCAAAAAAGGTCCATCTAGTCAAGACTATGGTTTTTCCAGTGGTCATGTATGGATGGGAGAGTTGTACTATAAAGAAAGCTGGGTTCTGAAGAATTGATGCTTTTGAACTGTGGTGTTGGAGAAGACTCTTGAGAGTTCCTTGGACTGCAAGGAGATCCAACCAGTCCATTCTGAAGGAGATCAACCCTGGGATTTCTCTGGAAGGAATGATGTTAAAGCTGAAACTCCAGTACTTTGGCTACCTCATGCGAAGAGTTGGCTCATTGGAAAAGACTCTGATGCTGGGAGGGATTGGGGGGAGGAGGAGAAGGGGACGACCGAGGATGAGATGGCTGGATGGCATCACGGACTCGATGGACGTGAGTCTGAGTGAACTCTGGAAGTTGGTGATGGACAGGGAGGCCTGGCGTGCTGTGATTCATGGGGTCGCAAAGAGTCGGACACAACTGACCAACTGAACTGAACTGATCTGAGGGCTAAGTGAGATGGAGGGGTTGGGGGTGATGACTAAAGGGTACTAGGTTTCTTTTTGGAGTGATAAAAATATTCTAAAATTTATTATGCTGATGGAGGCATAACCCTGTGAATACACTAAGAAACACTGAATTGTACACTTTGAATGGGTAGATTATATGATATGTGAGTCATAGTTTAATGAGTTGTTTTTCATAATAGCAGAAGAGGACAGAGACAAGGATGGTCTCCAGGTATGTGTGGCGTCTCAGGCCAGGTTCCACAGCAAACAGACTCAGAGGTAGAGATTCGTGGACAGGGCCATCACCAAGGGACAGGGGAGGAGGGGCCTGCTGGGCAGAGGGAGGAGCCTGGAGGCTCCACACTCTTCACACAGGCCCCGGCCCATGACACAGAGAGCACTGGAACTGGGAAAGACCTTCACATCCCCACATGACCGTCAGTCACTGGCTGTTCCCAGGAGTGGATGTGACCTTGGACAAGGTGGATAAGGTCCTCTTCAGTTCAGTTCAGTTCAGTCACTCAGTTGTGTCCAACTCTTTGTGACCCAATGGACTGCAGCACGCCAGGCTTCCCTATCCATCACCAACTCCTGGAGCCTACTCAAACTCAAGTCCATCACGTCAGTGATGCCACCCAACCATCTCAGCCTCTGTTGTCCCCTTCTCCTCCTGCCTTCAATCTTTCCCAGCCCAGCAGAGGACACTGACTCAAACGAGTCAGTTCTTTGCATCAGGTGGCCAAAGTATTGGAATTTCAGCATCAGTCCTTCCAATGAACACCCAGGACTGATCTCCTTTGGGATAGACTGGTTGGATCTCCTTGCAGTCCAAGGGACTCTCAAGAGTCCTCTCCAGCATCACAATTCTAAAGCATCACTTCATCTGTGCTCAGCCTTCTTTATGGAAGGTCCTCTTCAGCTGAGGGTAAAGGCTGGAGAGGGACTCAACTGAGAGCAAACAGTGGGCAGCACTGGGCAGTGGGGAGGAGATGCTCTGGGCCTGAGAGGGCGTCTGGGGGCTCAGCACGGCCCAATACTACAAATGGTCACTCTGGGGGAGTGGGCAGGGAGACAATAGTTGGAAGAGAAATTAAGTCAGCTGCAAGGAGGCACCCACCCAAAGGAAAACGAAGCCCATGAGGCTGTGAGAAAGCGAACACAACTGCTTTATCCTCTGCAACAACTTTTGAAGATGTTTTTAATCTTCACATTCAAATTAATACGGTTTTGGCAGACCAATGCAGATCAATAGTGTCCTAAATATAGATTTACACGCAAATAGCTCTACTGGCCCATCTGGTCAATAGTATGTGTTATTAAAGCTCCCGAAGTATGTATTTACAGAGCCGACCAGAAATCCCAATTTGCCAGTGTTCCCTAACACCTGTTGGACCTCAGGAGCCCACTGTCCACTCACACAGCAGATCTCAGAGAAACGGGCTTTCCGAAAGTCATTTTCCCAGCCCAGCAGAGGAGGACACCATCCCATCTCCTGTGCGTGGTGGGAGAATTTACCCTAACCCCAGCGCTCATGCAGAAGAGGACTCTGAGGTCTTGAGAGGGGAAGGGAGCTCCCCAAATTCACAGAGCAGGTAGAGAAGCCCAGACCACACCTGACCTGCATCTCCTGTTCAGCACCATGCAGCGGAGTCTGAGGAACACAGCCGGACTCTTCTCTGTACCCGCTGCTGGCTGTATGAATGAGGGCGAGTTGCTTTACCTTTTCGCACTTGATGCTTCTTTTCGTCAAAACAGAAGTACATGAGGAGGGGTGCCTACTTGATGGAGTAACAAGGATTCACTAAGAATTCTCTGACAGTGTTCAGTCCGATGCCTGCCTAAAGCATTCAGGTAAATGTAAGAAGGCTATTATTCCCATGCTGCCCCTTTACCAGGGGGCTTGGTTACACTTTTCTCATAGCCTGTCACTCCACTTACTATACCAAATGGGGAGATATCTTCAAGTTCCTATGATACACATAGGATAATGAAGTGCAGGAACTATCTCCCTGGCCCAACTCTGCAACAGGAAGCAAAGACATCATCATTTCTGGTCTGGACTTTGCCTAGTGTCAAAACACGGCTCAACCTCGGCCAGGGGAGAAGTGGTGGGAGGTAGGAGTGAGGCTTCTTGTCCTCTGTCCATGACCATAACATGGATGGAAACTCTAGGGGGAAATTCACATCCCCATCCATCCATATCACTTCAACAGTACCATATCAGGCGCTGCCAAAGACCTCAGATTTCTCCTGCTAGCCTGAATCCAAGTGTCCTAAAGGTCTCCATCTGATATTCATACCTTTGGGTAGCCTCTGTTTTTTTCCTCCATTTAAGCAATTCTGCTGCTGCTGCTAAGTCACTTCAGTCGTGTCCGACTCTGTGTGACCCCATAGAAGGGAGCCCACCAGGCTCCCCCGTCCCTGAGACTCTCCAGGCAAGAACATTGGAGTGGGTTGCCATTTCCTTCTCCATTAAGCAATTCTACTTTACATTAATACTAGTTTCAGCTCAAAAGCAAATGGGGTGCTGAAATTGTGCAGCCTTTCTTGGTGTTACAGAAGTCCCTCACAGATTCAGAATTCATTTATGTTAACTTTTTTAGATTTTCATCTAACAAAAAGCAATAAGATTTTAAAATTCCTACATGTGGTAGTTCTATTTTTATTTGTAATGAAACTACCATAGGACCCAGCAATTCCACTCCTCTGTGTGTGTGTGTGTGTATATATATATATATAAAACATTAATTTGAAACGATACATGCCCCCCAATGCTCACAGCAGCATCATTGACAATTGCCAAGGTATGGAAGCAACCTAAGTATCCATCAACAGACAAATGCATAAATAAGCTGTGGTATATATTAATATATGCAATGGAGTATTACTCACCCATAAAAGAGAATGAAATTATGCCACTCACAGCAATGTAGATGGACTTGGAAGGCATTATGCTAAGTAAAATAAGTCAGATAGAGAAAAACAAATTCTCACTTACTTGTGGAATCTAAAAAGTACAACAAACTTTGTGAATAAAACAAAAGGGAAGTAGCACTCACAGACACAGAGCACAAACGAGCGGTTACCAGTGGGGAGAGAGAAGAGGGAGGGGATTTTTTATTATTATTATTATGGGATTATGAAATCATGTGTGTCAAGCTTTTGAAAGTTGTAAAGGACTGCAATATTCAAAGAATTTTCATTCAATTAAAAAAAATACCCAAAGTCCAGTTTCTGAAAAGACACTGTCTCTTCAAAAGAGGTCAGTGGTTCTGAGAACATCCACCTGCGTGTTCTCAGGGGAGGACGAGCGTGGCTGCTCCGGTAGAGCTGAGGGCAGGACTCCCTGCAGGGGAAGAGCCAAGGAAGTATTGCGAGCAGTTCTCAACACCGGGGTCAGACCCTGGAGACCGGGGACCCCAGGAGATCGGGGACCCCAGGAGACCAGGGACCTCAGGAGACCGGGGACCAGGAGCGAGGGAGCATCAGGGAAGTATTGGAGGATGACAGTGGGAGGAGGGCAAGAATAGCCGGGGGCAGGGAGGATGAAGGAGCCCTGCAAACTTGACACCGTCTCCCCGGAGTTTCCCACAGGCCAGACCCACCAGGCCACGGGGACTCAGCCACCTGGCCATCTGGTGGAAGCCACCCAAACACGATGTGCTCTTTGGTCCCAAGATAGAACCAGGGAGATAAACCCTACACAGAATCTGTCTTGATTAAGAAACCACTCTCATCACAGCCCAGCCTCAGCAACCCAGCCACAACCAGGACACCCAGTTCTCTCTCCAAAAGGTCAATCAATAGGATGTGTGCTTGCGCAGAGTTCAGCCGGTGGCTGGGCCATCACCACCTACAGCTGCGCGCTGGGTCAGCCTTCTAATGGCTTCTCCCCACTCTCGGAGCTGCCCCTGGTCGTGGGGTGGCCGAGCGCGGCCGGATCATCACAAATGATAAAGAATGCCAGAAGCGATTAGGACCCCCAAACCCAGCAGCCTCTCCTGTCCTCCAAGGGCTTGAGACCCAGGCGGGAATGCCACGTTGTCACATCACGGAGGGACAGCCTTCCTCTTGTCCTTGCCCACGTGAGGCATGCCCCAGGGCAGTGGCGGTTGGGCCACCTCTCACTTGGTGGGAACAGTGTCATTCTTCCAGCCGCAGAGTCAGTTAGAATGCTGACCTGCTGGTCTCAAGAGAGGCAAGGGGAGGGGCAGATGGGGGCAGGGCCTGGGGATCCGGAGGCTGCCTGCCCAGCTCCAGCCTTTCATCCTTCTCAACCTCTCTCTCCCTATAATATAGTAACTTTAGAGTAAATAATGCCCCTGGGCCCAGGTCATTGGACTGCTAACAGGACCAAATCAGACAACAGAGAACTAAGTGCTTATAAGCATACAACATGTCTGAAGTAGAAAAAGGCTGGAAGTCAGGAGACTATAGGTTTGAATCCAAGTGTTTTGACATTAATTAGGGAAAAGGATGGAGAAGGAAATGGCAACCCACTCCAGTGTTCTTGCCTGGAGAGTCCCAGGGACAGGAGAGCCTGGTAGGCTGCCGTCTATGGGGTTGCACAGAGTCAGACACAACTGAAGTGACTTAACAGCAGCAGCAGCAGGGAAAAGGGGGTTTAAAGAAGTCATTCGAGCTCTCTGGGCCTCGGTTTACTCATCTGTAAAATGAGACCTGTGATCCAGATCTCACAAGTCCCTCTAGCTCTAATTGGGCAGAGGAAGCATATTTTGTAACTGAATGCCCAACTCCCCGACCTTTAAGGTGCTGCCTTTTAGTCAAGATCTAAATGTCCCACATTGGTCCAGATTGCTGTGCTGGGTCCCCACATCCCACTGGTGCCACAGGGTGAGCCCCAGGCCTGCTTTGGCCAACACAGATGTGTAGGTCCAACCACTCTCCTTCCCAGGTCACGTGAAGCCCGCGCCCCTTCTATTAGCCTGCTCCTGCTCCAAGGGCCTTCTCTTCCTTTCCTCATACTCCCTGCTTCCTCCACACTTCTGCACACACTACTCTCACTGCCCACCTGGATCTGGCTTCCCTCCCTGCCCGGGAAATCTCACTCTTCCGTGTCCCTGTGTTTGAGCCCTTTGAGATTAGATGTTGAGTCCGCCTTGTTCCATCTGCATTCCTAGCTCATAGCCAGCACCCACCACATAGTGGGCATTCTATGAATATTTGCAGAATGGACAAATGAATGAATGCATGAATGAGCCCAGACTCTGTACTCAGAGATCTCTAAATTAGAAGCTCTGCTTGTTGATATCTAAGTGATCATTTTTTGCTTTAATACAGTCGAGGGAGATGATGCGCAATACCTGCATCTGCATCTCCACTCTCTGACCACGAGAACCCTGTTTGGTTCCGTGCTGCTTTTCAGACTCCCTTGCAGCTAAGGGTAACCACGTGATTCACTCCAACCAGTGACCTGAGAGCAGAAGTCCAGTCAGGAGGCATCAAGAAAACCCACTGTATTCCTGATAAAAGGGGAAAGACCTGCTAGTTCACAGTGACTTTTGCTTTTGCAAAAGTTCCCATCTAGAACCTGGATCTGATCTTTTGGGGAGGAAGTGGCAAAGTCAATGCTAAGGATGACAGAGAAAAAAGAAGGAAATTGATCCCTAATGAATTGCCTGAATAGCTACATTAGCTCTGGACAGCATATTCTTGACTGTTTTTCAAGTGAGAAAATTAAATCCCTCTTTAAGCCAGTGCCCCCCAATCCTTTTGACATCAGGGATCAGTTTTGTGGAAGACAGATTTTTCCACAGACCAGAGATGGGTCCGTGGCCAGGGTTTGGGGACCCCTGCTCTAAAGAGCAGATGAGATCAGAGGGGAAGGAGAGCAAAGTCTCATCTTGTCTCCCATGCTGCCATCTTTGTTTCTTCTCCCAAAATCAATCCATTGAGCAACTGATCAATCTATTGATCACTCTCTTGGGATGAGAATTCAGGAGATCAGTGCTACCTACAAGGTTCTACTGCAGTCCTCTAGGACTTAAAATTCATCTGAGTAGTCACTGAAGGTGAAAGAGGAGAGTGAAAAAGCTGGCTTAAAACTCAATATTCATAAAACCAAAACCATGGCATCCAGTCCCATCACTTACAGATGGGGAAACAATGGAAACAGTGGCAGAGTTTATGTTCTTGGACTCCTAAGTCACAGTAATGGATGGTGACAGCAGCCATTAAATTAAAAGACACTTGCTCCTTGGAAGAAAAGCTATGACAAACCTAGACAGCATATTAAAAAGCAGAGACATCATTTTGCCAACAAAGGTCCGTATAGTCAAGGCTATAGTTTTTCCAATAGGTATGTACAGTACTAGGAGTCAATTTCTTGGAATACAGTTTTCCACAGACTGGAGGGTGGGAATGGTTTTGGTTTTGCTTGCCCGCTTACCTTCTGCTGTGTGACCTGGTTCCTAATAGGCCACAGACCAGTACTGGTCCATGGCCTGGAGGCTGGGGTTCCCTGCTTTATGCCACCATGGTCAGGCTCTATTGCAGACAGCCAAATGGAATCCTGAGTCAACAGCTAAACAGAAATGAACCATGTGACTATTTATGCATTCAAAAACCATTCACTGAGCTCCTACCATGTGTCAAATACCATGTAGTACATGTATGGTAAATTCATATATTGGAGTGCAAATCTGAACAAAACTCTGCTATTTTCCCCAAATTAAACAATTTTTTTTTAATGCTAAATGCTTTATGGCAGCTTTTCAATTAGACTTGAATTGTTCTTTAAATATTTTGTTTCTTATCTTCTGGGAGGTCTCTTTACATATGACTTGCCTCCTCAAATAACATATTGAACTATAAGAAACTGCTGTTTCTATAAGTCAAAGATATATGTTCATTTGTTGTGATTTAACTTAAATGCCATACTTGACTCCTTAATATGAACAATGAATTTTTTCTCTGTGGTCTAAAATTTCACCCTACAACCCATGCAATTTGTAAGGGAATACCCTTGGTAGCTCAGACGGTAAAGCGTCTGTCTGCAAAGCAGGAGACCGGGTTCAACCCCTGGGTTGGGAAGATTCCCTGGAGAAGGAAATGGCAGCCCACTCCAGTATTCTTGCCTGGAAAATCCCATGGATGGCAGAGCCTGGTAGGCTGCTATCCATGGGGTCGCAAAAAGTCAGACATGACTGAGTGACTTCACTTCACTTCACCCTTGTTAGAGGGTTGGGAAGATCTCCTGGAGGAGGGCATGACAACCCACTCCAGTATTCTTGCCTGGAGAATCTGAATACGCATGGACAGAGGAACTTGGCGAGCTACAGTCCACGGGGTCACAAAGAGTCGGACATGACTAAGCAACTAAGCACACAACACGCCCTCCTTAGAAGAGGGAAGAGAAGTCACTTCCTGTCCCAAGCCTCAGTTTTCTCATCTGTACAATGGGAAGATCTCTCTAGGTTCCTGCTGCCACCAACAGTCTGGAAAGTAAAAACAATGGCCTGTTACCCCAGCACACCCATGGGCCTCTTGCCCAGTGGACAAGCCAGCCAGGTCTGAGAACTACTGTCAGGATGGTCCCATGTACATCCCAGAATCAAATATGGGTGGTGACCCAGCAAGTCCCCAGGAGGCATTCTTGTCCATCCCTCTGTTCCTAACCCCCTAATTACTGCCTTCAGGTGCCCCAGTAAAAGCAGCTTGGGGCCAAGTTAAGAAAGCAGCTTCACAAGCCTGTAACTTGTTTCCCCTTCCTTAAAAAGTCATGATTAAAGAGGGCAAATTAATGACAGCACCTTACCTATCAGCTACAAAATATTAATCATAGATATGCACATGAACCAGAATCTGTAGTAATATGCAAAACAGATTCTTATGACTGTGCCATCCAAGGTCATTCAAAAATGTTTCCTCATTACTTCATCTTTTCAACAATAATTTTAAAAGCTGTTGTGAGGCAAAAGGAGTGGAAGAAAGAGTTCAAAGTTCCAAAGACACTCCTTACTACTTCAGTGCCAAGGATGCCCATTGGAAGGGAGGACATGGATGCAGAAACAGAGCCATTCCCACCACAGGCTGCAGCCCAGTCCCTCTCGCCCCCATCCTGGGGCACAGCTGCTCCGTTTCCACTGTCAGCTTCCCTCCTGATTCATCCATCCTCCCCAGTGAAGGCAGCCAGGCCAACAGCTCCCATCCCACCCGCCATATGGGCCATCTTGGAGCTGGGTTTCTCTGGGAGTGAACTCCAGGGGGAGGTTCATGGAGGGGGTTAATTACACCAGACACCCCAGCCCAGAAAGACCGACACTTCGGCAGCTCCACTAGTGGTACTGGAACAATATGCCAAGCAGGTGGTGGAAGAGAACTCTGCTTTATTAACCGGAGCCCCTGGATGACAGCCGAAGGGCCCTTCTCTCCAGGGGAGCATCAGGGCCTAGCAGTGAGCGGATGTGCATCCCAAGTCAGGGCCCAGCTCACGTGGAGGTGACTAAAATTCACAGGGGTAACACAGTCACACCTTGCTAGTCATTTCCACCTCTGGCTGAATGACTGTCAGTATCTTTCTTTACTCAGCCAGCTGAGGCATGTTCAGCTCAGTTCAGTCACTCAGTCGTGTCCGACTCTGTGATCTCATGGACTGCAGCACGCCAGGCCTCCCTGTCCATCACCAACTCCCAGAGTTTACTCAAACTCACGTCCATTGAGTCGGTGATGCCATCCAACCATTTCATCCTCTGTCGTCCCCTTCTCCTCCTGCCTTCAATCTTTCCCAGCATCAGGGTCTTTTCCAATGAGTCAGTTCTTTGCATCAGGTGGCCAAAGTATTGGACTTTCAGCTTCAGCATCAGTCCTTTCAATGAATATTCAGGACTGATTTCCTTCAGGATGGACTGGTTGGATATCCTTGCAGTCCAAGGGACTCTCAAGAGTCTTCTTCAACACCACAGTTCAAAAGCATCAATTCTTTGGTGCTCAGCTTTTCTTTATAGAGGCATGTATTGGAAGGGAACTCAACACGGTATGCTTTGGTGGCATTTCAAAGCCTGGGAAAGGTGACCCAGGAAAGAATGTGGGTCACCTGGGGTGATGAGCAAGTCCATTGGAATGAGGAGGGAGAGCCCCCAGACGAGAGGTAGCTGGACCCCCGTACAAACACCAGCATCTCTGTTTTATCTTGGGCATCTCTAGAGCCCTCACTCTCCACCACCCCTCCTTCTCACCAGCATCTCCCTCACTCCAGCCCTTGATGATCTCTGGAGGCCACTGTGCTGCCAGACAGCTCATGGACAGGAAGCTAGCTAAGGGGGCCTGCTCATCATTCTCTCATTTCTCCATCTACTCATCCTCCTGTCTACTCAGCTGTCCTTCTATCCGTTCTATTCAAAAAGTATTTCTTGAGCACTCACTCTGTGTCAGGCCCTGTGCCAACCGCTGGGGATGCAGCCTTGCTCCAGAGACACGAACCCCTTGCTCCCATGAAGCTCTCACGTGAGCAGGGGAAGCAACAGACAACCACAGTAGCACGTTGATAAGCACTATGTAAGAGATGGGCAGGGGATGGTGGGAGCATAGGAGGGCACCTAATGCAGATGTGGGGCTAGGGGAGCTTTGTTCTCCTCACCTATAAAATGGTAGCATTGTGAATTGACCTACAGGGTTTCCAGGAGGACCAGCTGAGATCATGCATGTGAAAGAACTTTACAAAGCACCATGCCATCCCAGGCTTCTTCCTAAAGAACAAAAGACACACATTAGGCAGCATTTGGGGGGTTTCTGGCAATGACAGTTCTTCAGGTTGAAGCCACAAGCCAATGCTCCATCCAAATAAGACCATCTCCTTACAGGGGGGTGATGAAACACCAGCTCTCTACAAGAATTTTTATTGGTTTTATTCAGTGGTGGAGAATAGCTGCATGGAACCATCATGCTCTAGAAATGCCCCAGGTTGGCTATCTCGCCAGCCTTCTGGAGTCACGAGGGGTGATGTGAGTGCAGAGGAGGAGCTGACAGGCAAGGAAGGGTAAGGCTAAGGGTTCAGGCTGTGGCCATAGTATATGGGGAAGTTTAAAGGTTGAAACTCTGATGATTGGAACACCAGAAACCTATGTCAATCTCAAAGGATAAGAAGGACGTTTGGATCCTAAGACAGGGTTTTTGAATGAATGTTGTTTTAAACACAGAGTAAATGCCTTCAAGCCAGAAATCCGGTCTGCTCCATGGGACTGCCATGCAACAAGACACTGCCCACTATCGTCAGTGTAGAATTGAGTTTTTAAAACTGCCGTGTATCTGAAATAAAATGCACCAGGAGGAGAGAAGAGCAGAAAATCCAAAATCATCTTCCTGAGGTGAGCTTCAGTTCCAAGGAAACGAAAAGTCAAGTGGATACAAGAGCCTGGCCTCTGGACTGAATGCTTGGAGCTCTTTCCTCTCCTGGGAAGACTGCATGATGTAGTGAGGGAGGGGCATATTTTCAACCATTCACTGACCATGAGCAATTTCATGTAAATCCTATGAGCTTCCCTAGCCTTTACCTGTAAAAATGTACCATGGCACCAGCTTGTCTCATACAGTTGTTGTGAGAATTAGCTAGGATGGTGCATTCAGAGGCACCATGTAAATTTGGGTTCAGCACAAAAAGATGGGATCACTGATAATCCCATGGCTCCCAGGGATGGTGACTGGGGTGATGCAATCCTAGTGGCAGAAGGAACACCTTCAAACTTTCCCAGAACTGAGCTTCGAGCCCTGAAAACTGTAGGCGGCAGCCATTGGCTGGAGCCAGGGCAGCCTAGGTCTGCGTGGATCCGGTGGGAGGGGTTGAGAGGGGCTGCTTTGGGCTCTAAGGTCGCCATAAATATCTCAAGTAAAGTGTGTCCAGCAGTGTGTGCTCTGTGAGTGACAGCTACAACCCCTCAGAAGACCAGCCTGCCCAGCTTTCATCCCAACAACACACATGTCTGTGTTCCGGATCCATTGCTGCCCAGTGATGACTTAGGGCTCATCTCTTCATCCCACGGGACTCAATTTCTTATTACAAAGTGGACAGGAGCTTGCTCAGCCCCTACCCAGGGCGGTGATGAGATGTTGTTTCTGTCATTACCGAAAATCTGCGTAATTGTTGAATCTGCCTTGTGTGTGTTCAGTGTCCCATTGTCCAGATTCTCAAAGTTGGCTAAACACAGCAAGACATCACACAGAAACAACAAAATGCAAAGCTGCCAAATTAAACTAGCAAATCAGAGCCAATGTTTAGCAGGCCTAGAGATTGGTTTTGTTTCTGTTTTCCTCTTCTTCATCAGGTTGTTCGGATGGGCATTCCCATTTTGTTCTAGATCATGGTTTGGGCTCCACCATGCAACCAGTTTGGAGGTCCTCTCCGAGGTGTGCCCTTTGCAAATTGAACAGAGTGAGATTTTAGTCCACAGCATTTGTTCATTTTTAATATAAGTAATTAAACAAGTGATCTTTTTTCTAAAGGAGCTCCATTGTTTTTGGTTAGGCACATTAATATAAATGATTTTTAAAAAGCTAATCTCCTAATGAGTGGAGAATTTGATATCGATTCAGTAATTACAAAGCATATTGCAAAATCAATGATAAATACTCCTGAAATTCCTATTGATTAACTCTGATAAGATTATATTGAACAGAGACAACATATTTAAGAGTGCCAATGTGCACACAAGTTGACACACTCAGCAGCAGTGGCAGAGCAGGGTAGACCTCAGGCCAGTGGGGAAGGAAATCTGCTCAGTACACATTGTTCATGCTCTTTCCACACACTTGGCTCTGGCTTTTGAAGCTGCTGGTTAATGAAACATAAGATTATTACTCCCTTGTGCATTTAAGTTTTCAGGTCTTTATACAATAATTAATTAGGATTATGTGACAAGAAGAGAATTTCCACTAGGAAAAGAAAAACTAATAGTACTGCTTTAACAAATGATGCTTAAACTCCTATTGACTCAACTTAATTTATTTAATCTTTCTACCTAGACCACCCTGAAGGTAATTATTCAACTTTAAATACTTTTAAACTAGTATCTTTTAAGTCTGGGATTTCTCACATAGCCACTTACTATCTAATAAAGTAAGTTTCCTGGGAATGAAGTGTTTCAAATTACAAACAGGTAAACTCATAAAACATACACATCAGTGGTTCTCTAAGTGTGGTCCCTGGATCAGCAGCGTGGCACCACTTGGGAGCTCGTTAGAGATGGGAATTCCCAGAGCCTCACCCCAAACCTGCTGAACCAAAAACGGAGTGAGGCCTTGCAATCTGTGTTTTCCCGAGGTGATTCCAATGCCCTCTCAAGACTGAGAACCATTACTATAGGTCGTTAGGGTTTTCCTGAGCATCTACTATATGTCTACAACTCTGCCACACGTTAGGAGATGCAGAAGAACACAAGACGCCTGCCTTTGGGCACCTCGCAACCTGGTTAGGGTGCCAGATGTACATACTCCGTTCTGTCAGTAACTAGCTGCAATATCTCGGCAGGACTTAGCCCCTCCACACCTGCCCTGTGATTTGAAAACAAGGGCTGGCTTCCCTGCTGCCTCACCCCTCGAATGGTATGGCCTTTGATTTCCCCTATGAAAGTCACTTCTTTGGGTTTCACAGCAGGCACCAAACCCACTCTAGAAATAGGGGATGACACGAAGACGGGGGGGAAATGCCTCCCCTTCCCATGGGATTCCAACGTGGCCCCCTCACTGCCATCAGGCGGGAACCACTCTTCCAGCCCTTTCCCGCATTGAGACCACTAAGCCAGGCCTCATCACAGGAGGGCTGGGGCTGGATGTCTTCTTTCCTGCTGGTCCGAGAAAACTGCACCACCAAACCTTGGGTGGTGAAGAGTATCGTTCATTTATCAATACCAAGACAATCCTGAAACGGGAAAGGCAAATTCCATGTGATAAAAGGCCCGAGAGAGAGAGGGCATTATAATAAACACCCCTACTACTCCACAGCTGTGCCCAGGACCCTCTAGCGGTCTTTCCTGATCTCCTGGTCCTCACATCATCCACCCCTCCCAGCACACTTGAGGCATGACTTTTTTTAATGAGTGAATGTTTGTTTGTGGGTCACTGGCCCTAAAGGTCATCCCCAAAGAGAACTTCCTGACATGCTTTGCATGACATCATCACTTCCAAGGACATAGTCATCCAGAAATACAGCACATACAAGAGTAAGTCTGAACTCTGTGTCATATTAAATTCAATGGATTATCTTAATAGTCATGGTATGTTAGATCTAGAAGGTTCCTCAGAGGTTAATGAACCCCCTTGTGTTACAGTCTATAGTGCAAAATTCAGCACTTAATTGTATCCTTATTAATAGGACACTGAATGATTTGTCCATTATTGCTTTATTTCTATTAGTTAAGTTTGGAATCAAGACTTGAACCCAGAGATTTTGCCCTGAAACTGGTTCTCTCTCCATCACCGAAGGAAGTCTCACCTATAGCAGAAATGGAAGGAGGGACACAGCAAGAAGATGTTTCTTTCTGCACTCCAACTGTTCATTTTCTTCCATTAAATCCTTTAGAGAAAGGAATTTTTCAACAAATCTTTAAAACTGACTTTAGAAAGTGTGCCATACCATTCCTAAGGCTTTGCCTGCCCCCCTGTAATACCAATTATCCCCCCAAAGTGTTGATACCTCCATTTGAGATGCTGTGTTCTGGGTTCCCAGCCATGGCCCACCCCAGAACCATCCCCTTGACTCAATCCTCCCCTTCTCTCGCACATCCTTTGGTAAATATCTACACAACAATTTTATCCTAAGGGATTATGTGTTGAAGGAAATGGCAACCCACTCCAGTACTCTTGCCTGGAGAATCCCATGGAGGGAGGAACCTACAGGCTACAGTCTATGGGGTCACAAAGAGTCGGACACGACTGAGCGACTTCACTTTCACTTTCCTTGTCTTACCTTAAAGATATATGGATATTTACAAAAGGCATGACCCTTCCGCCCTAAGTGGTGATACTCCTGGCATCGGTGGTCAACAGGTTGGAGAAATTTTTCAGCCACTGATGGGGGAGGGGAGATGGGAGAAGTCACTGGTGCCCCCCGGTCATTCACATAGCTGATCTGACTGCTGGGTGGCTGTCCCCCTTTCGGCAAGGTTTCCCTTTTAAATGGCCCAATCGATATTCATTAGGTATTGCCAGCTCCCCATCTCTCCCTAACTGATTTATCCGCCATGCTATAAAACCCATTAAAAATTAATCCTCTAATAGACAAGGGCTCAAATTGGCTGCCCGGAGGTTCCGGATATAAGACAGATGTGTGTTGCTTCCAAGAGGGAGAGACTCATAGATAGAGGCTGTGCAGAAGCAGAAGGTCCCCTCTCCAAACCCTTGTGCCCAGGAGAACGCATGAGCAACCCTAGTCACATTTGTCTTCACCAAGAAAATAGTGTCCCAAAGAATCCCAAATGGGAAGGGATCAGTGACCTGGTCTTCCTCCTTAGGACTGGAAAATAAAATACCTGGACAACCTCCTGACCCAAATCAGGCTCATCTGGGACAGAAGGCGATAGGTTATATTCTCTGTGCAAAAAGCCCATCCCTGGCTGGGTGGCCCCAGCCTGCCCCACCCTCCCTTGGGCACCAGGGAACTTTGATGGCTCTTGCCTCTCAGAGAGTGTTTTTCTGTGGCACTTCTTTGTCTTTTCATTCTCTGCATGCAACTGTCCCTCAAGGGCCTCCTCCTCCTCCTCCACTGCCTTTCTTAGCACTCTCGTAATTTTAGTTATCACCTTCTATCATTCACTCATTCAACACTGAAGTCCATGGTGAGCTCACTCTCTGTCAAGTACTAGATAGAATCTCTTGGAGCTAGACATGCACAGGCAGCCCTGCCCCGCTGGCATTTCCTGTTCCATGCGGGAGAAAGAGTCAGTTACCACTAGTGACCCCACCCACCTGGGAGGACTTTCAGAGTGCAGTGGATGCTTGGGGCAAGGGCTACCCACCCAGGGGGCCTGGAGACCAGGAAGTCCCATTGGAGCCCTGGCTGGAACAGTGGGGAGAGTTAAGGATGCAGCACTGATGGGATCAGGCCCAGAGAGAGAGAGCCTGGGACCCTTCCAGGCCTGGGAGGATTGAGGCAGGAGCAGCAAGAGCTGGGACTGGAGGGTAAACAGAGGCTGGATTGCCATGAGCTTTGAAGGCAAGAAAGTATTTCACCTAAGAGTGGAAAGTCTTCAGATTTATTTGTCAGAAAAGTCACTGGAGCTGCAGGGTGGAAAACAACAAGAAAGAGTGAAAGATTGAATTTGAGGAACCCAGTAAGGCAATATTCAAGATAAGAGAGAGGCCTGGCCTGGGGTGGTGACAACAGCCATGTCCAGAAGTGGGATGCAGCTTAACTGAGCGACCCAAGAATGTGTTAGACACCAGGGCTGACACAGAAGCCCTGGGTCAGCCTAAAGGTGATTAATATCCACTGCTAGATTTAGTAATACAATCGACAGATCTGAGCTATGTTTTTGTGATGCTCCGTTATGTAGCTTAACTATTAAGAAACTGCATATTTACCCCTGAATTCATTCCACAAATACTCACTAATCACCAACCATGTGCCAGGTACTATGCAAGATGCAGGGAATATGATAATAACATAGGTACAGTCCAGGCCCTCAAGGAATTCACATTCTTTAGTATAATATTGGTGTAGTGTTATTTTCTAGAAAAGGGAGAGTGGGGCATGTGCTAGTCCCACTTTTTTCAGGGGTTCATGGGTGGGACTTGCCCATCCAACACATCATCAACAGGTTTTCCCTTCCCTCTTGGGACCGTGTACCTGAGGGGAGTAACCAGACCCCCTGACTGAGTGCCAATGCCCAGCCTCCTTGACCCTCTTGAGAGTTCGCCTGGGATCTGACCTGCCCCGTAGGTCAGCAGGCCGTCTCTCTGAGCTTGACGGCGGGGCTTTCCACTCCCTAGAGCAGATCTCATGGCTTTGCCACACCCTGCCTCTGTGAAATCCTGCTTCCAGCTTCTGACATATCCTATTCGGTGGAACAGCGAGGCAAGCACGCAGCCTGGGGACAAGGAGGAACATCATAATGCTTCTCAGACCCTGAGATCTGGAGACGTGAGAGCTGACAGAGATCAGAGCTAAGCGCTATGAGAGGTATGAAAACAGATGGGAGCTCCACCGCGGGTGATAGAATTTGACCACCCCCTGCCTCCCAACTTTAAAAGAAGAAGCCCCAGATTAATAAAACTACAGTTCTAAGATGAAGCAGCAGGCCATAATTCAAGTAGTTTCAAGAAGGATTTGGACAAACTTATGGAAAATTCTTTATGGCTAGTTAGTGGAATTTGGGAGTACTGGAAGCAAGTCCAAAGTTGTTGACCCTTTAGAGTGATGGCTGTTAAATGCTCTCTTTCGGGGACAGGTGCCAAGACTGGATGAACCAATAGATGGCCCATGACCGCATTTCTGATGCCCACAGGACAGTGAGGCCCAGTGCACGCCTGAGGCACACTGAGAAGTCTCCGCCTGACTGTTCTAGCCCACAAGGACATGGGTGGCTCTTCTCATCCCTACCATGAAATATGCATTCGCCAGCCCTGTCCTGGGGTTTGCATGTTTCCAGATTTACATGCACTGGTGCACGGCCTCCAAGAAGCCTTTGCTGCGGCCTCCTGTCCCACTGTCACTCAGGACCTGGGATGAGGCAGGTCTCCCCACCCATCCCAGAGAGCCAGGACCCTCAAGAGAAGACGTGGGTTGCTACTTACTCTCCTACTGGGAGCCCATGTAAGGAGCACCCTCTGGAAGCTGAAGGTGGCCCTTCCTTCCTCTTTCCCCGCTCAGAGGGCTCACGCTTTCACCAAGAGCAGCGTTCTGTTCACAGGTTCCCGGGAATGCTGGTTCCCGAGAGCCCCTGTGAGAGGGACTGCGACCCTGCAACCCTTCCTCCTCCAGCCTCAGACTCTGCCCATCAGCCCTCTGCTCCCCCAGCACATTTCCTTGCCCAAGTCTCTGCCCATATAATAGTTGGCTGGTTGGTCAATTTTCTGAGTGCCCCACCCTGCACACTCGTTCAGTGGGGAGGGAAGGCACATCAGTGAAGGGCTTTGTTGGGACCAACAGTCCCCCTCCTTGCCACATGGGCAGTCGCTGTGCTGAGCCCCTCAGTGGGAGAGACCCAGGGCCTTAGTTCTGAGTCCCTCACCAGCTTATTGTCTTGTCGCTCTCCGCATCTGTTTCTGAAGAAGGGGCCCATCCAGCATCCACCAGAACAACTGACTGTAGGATGAAGGCAGGCTGGCCCAGAGAGACAAGCTGGTTACCTTGCTGCTAACCCAGATGGGGACTGATGCCCAGGGCTCTGCAAGCTCCAAGAAAAATGGGAAAATAGATGATTTGAGCCTTCACAGAAAGATCTGTGCCCAAGATCTTTCCCAATTTCTCATGCTATCCTCACCTATTCTTACCTATATTCTCACCTATCCATTCATTTATTCATTCAGTAATACTTATTAAGGACCTACTATGTACTAGGTCCAGGAACAAGTGAAGAATAGGACAGACATGGTCCCTGTCCTTGTCGTGTTAATAGGAAGAAAAGAAATAGCTTTACTGATAGATTGACGTTCAACGACTTGGCAGAGACTACAGTTCTTGGGCTTCCCTGGTGGTTCAGCTGTAAGGAACCCACTGAGCAATACAGGAGAGGCAGGTTCGATCCCTGAGTTGGGAAGATCCCCTGGAGAGGGAGATGGCAACCCACTCCAGGATTCTTGCCTGGAAGTCCCATGGGCAGAGGAGGCTGATGGGTTATTGTCCATGGAGTTGCAAAAGAGTCAGACACAACTTAGCGACTAAACAGCCACAGTTTTTATATTAAAAACGTGGGTCCCCCCAGAACTCGCAGTCCCCTCTGCAGAGGAGATTTTGAATAGGCGGGTCTTTCCAAGACTCTCAAGGCTCACTCCGTAAGCAACTGTACTCCGGCTCCCCCAGCGTTCAGTTCTGCCTACACCTCTGACTGCAGCGCCCCCCACTCCCCGTCCCAGGCCCTGACCCCCTTCCTTCTCCTGACTGTCCCAGCGCCTCCTCCCTCCCCCTCTCTCTGCCTCTTTCACACACTTGCTTTCAGCCCACCCCTCGCTGGAAGCAAGAGCAGCAGGACCAATTTCATTTCTCTCCTTTTCCTTTGGTGGGTCGATCTGTGACAACCCTTTTTATGCATTTAATTCATTCTCAATTTCTCATAATCAGGGGGATGGTATCCCCTAAGGTTAGGTGAGAGCTTGTCAGAAAAAGAAAAAAAAAATCAAGAAGCCTTTGCTGCGGCCTCCTGTCCCACTGTCACTCAGGACCTGGGATGAGGCAGGTCTCCCCACCCATCCCAGAGAGCCAGGACCCTCAAGAGAAGACGTGGGTTGCTACTTACTCTCCTACTGGGAGCCCATGTAAGGAGCACCCTCTGGAAGCTGAAGGTGGCCCTTCCTTCCTCTTTCCCCGCTCAGAGGGCTCACGCTTTCACCAAGAGCAGCGTTCTGTTCACAGGTTCCCGGGAATGCTGGTTCCCGAGAGCCCCTGTGAGAGGGACTGCGACCCTGCAACCCTTCCTCCTCCAGCCTCAGACTCTGCCCATCAGCCCTCTGCTCCCCCAGCACATTTCCTTGCCCAAGTCTCTGCCCATATAATAGTTGGCTGGTTGGTCAATTTTCTGAGTGCCCCACCCTGCACACTCGTTCAGTGGGGAGGGAAGGCACATCAGTGAAGGGCTTTGTTGGGACCAACAGTCCCCCTCCTTGCCACATGGGCAGTCGCTGTGCTGAGCCCCTCAGTGGGAGAGACCCAGGGCCTTAGTTCTGAGTCCCTCACCAGCTTATTGTCTTGTCGCTCTCCGCATCTGTTTCTGAAGAAGGGGCCCATCCAGCATCCACCAGAACAACTGACTGTAGGATGAAGGCAGGCTGGCCCAGAGAGACAAGCTGGTTACCTTGCTGCTAACCCAGATGGGGACTGATGCCCAGGGCTCTGCAAGCTCCAAGAAAAATGGGAAAATAGATGATTTGAGCCTTCACAGAAAGATCTGTGCCCAAGATCTTTCCCAATTTCTCATGCTATCCGCACCTATTCTTACCTATATTCTCACCTATCCATTCATTTATTCATTCAGTAATACTTATTAAGGACCTACTATGTACTAGGTCCAGGAACAAGTGAAGAATAGGACAGACATGGTCCCTGTCCTTGTCGTGTTAATAGGAAGAAAAGAAATAGCTTTACTGATAGATTGACATTCAACGACTTGGCAGAGACTACAGTTCTTGGGCTTCCCTGGTGGTTCAGCTGTAAGGAACCCACTGAGCAATACAGGAGAGGCAGGTTCGATCCCTGAGTTGGGAAGATCCCCTGGAGAGGGAGATGGCAACCCACTCCAGGATTCTTGCCTGGAAGTCCCGTGGGCAGAGGAGGCTGATGGGTTATTGTCCATGGAGTTGCAAAAGAGTCAGACACAACTTAGCGACTAAACAGCCACAGTTTTTATATTAAAAACGTGGGTCCCCCCAGAACTCGCAGTCCCCTCTGCAGAGGAGATTTTGAATAGGCGGGTCTTTCCAAGACTCTCAAGGCTCACTCCGTAAGCAACTGTACTCCGGCTCCCCCAGCGTTCAGTTCTGCCTACACCTCTGACTGCAGCGCCCCCCACTCCCCGTCCCAGGCCCTGACCCCCTTCCTTCTCCTGACTGTCCCAGCGCCTCCTCCCTCCCCCTCTCTCTGCCTCTTTCACACACTTGCTTTCAGCCCACCCCTCGCTGGAAGCAAGAGCAGCAGGACCAATTTCATTTCTCTCCTTTTCCTTTGGTGGGTCGATCTGTGACAACCCTTTTTATGCATTTAATTCATTCTCAATTTCTCATAATCAGGGGGATGGTATCCCCTAAGGTTAGGTGAGAGCTTGTCAGAAAAAGAAAAAAAAAAAGGTAGGGTAAATTCACTGAGGTAATCAGAGTCTATCTCCACTTCCCACTGCCCATGGAACTATTAACTAATATCGCTCTCTAATCTTTTTTGTACTTATTTATTTTGTGGCGAGAAACTAGTGTTATAAACACCCCTACTGTCAAAACTTGTCATCCCCATTACCTCAAGGCGGGCTTCATCTCTGTTATTCTAATTTCAGAGTTCCTCAAATTCACAGCCGCTGGAAATTGAGTACAAAATCCATTATCATTTGTATATTTTAATTATGCAAATGAGGCAGCTCAGCTGCGATGTCCGGGACCTGCAGGGATGCCTGACTTGATTCTGGGTGATTACAATTTATCCAGTCGAGTCACTTTAATTGTAACAAGCTAATTACATTGTTTCATTTGGCTTTAACAAAAGAAAAAGAGACAGGAAGCTGGATGTCGCTCAGGCCCCCGGAACAGACCGCTGTGTCTCCCCGGTGCCCGCAGAGATGGCCAAGGGACTGGGCACGAGCACTCTCTGCCCAATGGAGGGGCTAGTGGAGGAACTCAGAGAAAGGGTGGCCAGTGGCCCGATAGTAGAGGCAGCTGCCCCCCACCCCAGCAGAGGCCTGCCCAGAGTGGTGTCTGCCACGGTGATGGGAGGACTGTCATTCCAGCAGGAGTTTATCCACAAGCAAGCCTGACCTTGAAGAGATCAGACCATCTTACAG
Source organism: Cephalophus harveyi (assembly GCA_006410635.1). Classification (NCBI taxonomy): domain Eukaryota; kingdom Metazoa; phylum Chordata; class Mammalia; order Artiodactyla; family Bovidae; genus Cephalophus; species Cephalophus harveyi. Next base: position 65,303 of record SJYT01019668.1, on the reverse strand, counting down.
AAGGGCCTTCTCCACTCAAGCTTTTCACAGCCCCAGGCTGATATCCTTGAGGACCCCCCTGAATTTCCACTGTCTGTGGATCCGTGAGCGTGTATAATGTTTCTGGCTAAATCTGTGCTTCCTTCGGCCAGTGAGGACCCAGTGGAAGTGTTCCCACAGTCAGACAGAGGAAGCGGCAGAAAGGAAAGGGAAGGAGGGCAGAAAGGAGACAGAGCAGTTGGGCACACTCTACCAAGGTTACCACGCTTTACAGATTCATTCACTAGGGTCATCTTTTAATTTCTTTGACCAATGATAAACATGTATCCATTTGACCTGGAAGTAGCTGCTTTCTCTCCCAGCTGCCAGTAAGCAGAAAGTGCTTCAGTTTATAAGTGTGTTCAATGTTTTAGCAGAATGAGATTCCCCAGGAAGCACAAGGCTCATGTATATTTACAAATGACAGTTCTTCATAACAGAGTTATAGCAGGACCAGAATTACACTGTTTGCTACAAAGAACTCATATTTATGGTCATTAACTTGCCACATTTTTTCCTAATAAATTATTTTGGTTCACCTCCTCCCAGGACCAGAGCTCATGACCTTTCCACCCCTGAGTCTGGGCCAGACAGAACCTCTGACCTCAGCTGCCTACAATAGACAATAAACTCAACATCAAAGTCCAAAAATTAGGTTAGTGGCCTAGTGACATCAGCAAATCATTAATAACTGATATGTATTGAGGTTTATTGAGACTTTTCTAATTACCATCTCTGCTTCCAAGGTGTTCTACTCTAAAGACAGAAATAAGGCTTACATGTTTTAATAGGGACAACACTGGGAGACAGGAGGTGGTCTGAGGAAAGAGACATCCACAGGGACTGAGATAGTAGTCATAATAGCCAAGTTCATGGTTGGAGGGGCCGGGTTCCAGATGAGGTGATGAGCAGGGTCAAGGCGGTGATCCTGATGTTATAAAGGGTGCCTGTTCATTAGCATAAGGGCTTGCACGTATGACGGGAATGGCATGGCCAGAGTCTCCTGTGGTGGGAGAGATCGCTGGACAGTGGGAAAGGTGGGAACAGACGCTGATGAGCCAGGAATGCCAGGCAGAGTGTGGTGCCAACCTCCTAGAGCTAAACAAGTGAAGCAAGCGGCATGGTCTTCCCCATCAAGTCCACCACATAATGGCATGTCTATCTGCCACCCAAGTCTGAACACCAGTGAGCCAAGGGAGCGTGGGGATGGAGAGAATGAGCAGCTGGGTGACACCATCTGCTGTCAGCAGGACTCAGGATGAAATGCTTCTTGGTGAGGCTGGGGCGAGGCTGGGGTGTGCTTTGGGCAGATTTTTGAAAGGACAAGGTTGTGTCCCGGTGGATCAGCAGGAGGAAGAGATTTGTGGATGGAGGAGCAGCACCAGACAGGGGCAGATGCTGGAAGGATAGAGGTGGAGACAAGGCTGGTGGGTACACGTGAAGCCAAGCCTGCATGACTCTGTTGCCGGAACCGCCTCTGTGCCGCTTGGTCCTAGGTGGGGCAATTTCTTTTCCTTCCCCTGCTGCCTGGACACCCGAAAAGGAAACCTGGTGTCATGTCCAGCCTGGGGCTACACCGGTGGAGGAAAGAGGAAGGATGAGGGAAGAGAAAAATGGCACAGGGCTAGAATGTGCATTTCTCCAACCACCAATCAGCGAGGTGGTTGATACTATGGCACTGAAGTGCCCAGAACCTGTTTTACTTCATCCATCAGAGGTGAGAGGGCAGGGGGCCGACAATGTGATCAGTAATGAACAGGATATAGAGGTCTCTTGGATCAAGAATTTGGTACATTTATATCTCACTAGGCAATGTCAGCCTCTGTTCAGAAATACTGCTCTGCATTGGGAGAGTGGTTGGTACAAAAAGGGAGGAAAAAAAAAAAAATTGAGGCTGCCGCTTCTGCGTGAATTCTCCATCTCTAAGTAAATTAGAGCCAGATGCCCAGTTCCTCATCGTTCCATCAGATGACTCCATGGAGTAATTATAATACTTTATGGGCATTAACTCACTGATTCTCATCATGCCCTGAGAGGGAAGCGCTCTGATCATTATCCTCCCTGTACCCAGGGAGGGGGGAGCATCTCATTCTCTCCATGCATGCATCCCGACAGCACCTGTCCCCCAAATGCGCTGGAAGGAGAACGCCAGGACCAGCCACACTTCGGGAAGATGGATGAGCCCGAGTCAAGGTTCTGGGAAAGGGAAAGCAGTGACGGTGGGGGAGGATGGTCCAACAGCAGAGGGCTGAAAGAGAGGCATCAAGAGGGAGGGGAACTGGCTAAGCTAAACACAGTAATATCTGAGGGAAGTAGAAGACCAGTTCTCAACACTGGAACAATCTAGCCTTGGAAGAGGGAAGGAGGGAGGGAGAAAGCACTGAGGCCAACCTGGGGTGGCAGCTTGAAACTGGAAGGAGGATATAGTCATGATGAGGAGATGGGACCAAGGGGCAACCCTGGGACTTGCTGAGTAGGGACTTCAAGAAAGTACCCACCGGCTCTTCTGTCCCTCTTTCAAAGACTCTGATGCTGCTGCCGCTAAGTCGCTTCAGTCGTGTCCAACTCTGTGTGACCCCATAGATGGCAGCCCACCAGGCTCCCCCGTCCCTGGGATTCTCCAAGCAAGAACACTGGAGTGGGTTGCCATTTCCTTCTCCAATGCATGAAAGTGAAAAGTGAAAGTGAAGTCGCTCAGTCGTGTCCGACCCTTAGCGACCCCATGGACTGCAGCCTACCAGGCTCCTCTGTCCATGGGATTTTCCAGGCGAGAGTACTGGAGTGGGGTGCCATTGCCTTCCCCACAAAGACTCCTCACATGGGGGCAAATCTTAAGTGCTTCTTCATCCCAGAAGTCTTACAAGCATTAAATCCTAGAGTTTACACTAACATAAACTGTTTTTTAATGATCAGGTGACTGAAGCCCAGAGAGGGGAAGCAAGTGACCTAAGGTCACACAGCAAATGGGTGCTGTCTCTGGGACTGGATCACACATCTAATTCCCATAGGCTTGGATGGCATCACTGACTCGATGGACATGAGTTGGAGTAAACTCCAGGAGTTGGTAATGGACGGGGAGGCCTGGCGTGCTGCAGTCTGTGGGGTTGCAAAGAGTCAGACACGACTGAGCGACTGAACTGAACTGAACTGATTTCATCTTCGTGTCTCTTCTCTGAATTCCTTCCCACACTTAAGGGAACCCTGCCAACTGGCTTTCAATATTATGTTCTCATGCAATTCACTCATTCTCCCTCCGAGTAAATCAGAAAATTGTCACAGGCCAAAACCATGCCTTGGGCATCCCCAGTGGCACCCTCTGGGTCTAACCCAGGATTAGGCACACAGAGTGAGAAAGGACAGGACCCATTTGATGAGAGCATGTGTGGATCCCGACCAGAGGTGCCAGGCCAGGAAGGAAGATTGGAAATATTAGCGAGGGAGCTGGGGTGGGAGGGACTCAGAATTAGCCAGCAAATAAGCCAGGAGGGAGGAGATAGTCATGGACATCTGCCATCATTGAAACCATCAGCCAAACAACCCTCAAAGTACATGAGGAACCATGAACAAATGGGGTCTCTGGGCTTCTGAGAGCGAATGACCTCTCATAGAGTATGGGGCATGGTGGAGATGAACACCCGGGGCTGTGCAGGCATGGGAAATGGAAACATGGGCCGAAAACATGGTAAGGCAGGATTATCCACACTGCACACAGCCAAGGGCACAGGTGTTGGCAGAAAGGTGAACGAGAAGGGGCTCTCTCCACCCTTCGGCTTGTTCTGCCTAAGCAGATGGCTTTAGCCTGCCTGGATGTTACCTTGTTCGAGACTGTATTATCAGGGTGATTTTTCTTTGTCTTCTACCTACTCATGGCCCTGGAGCCACTGCCGCTATGGCACGGAATGCCAGCAGTCTCCAAGACGGGGAGTCCTGCCCAGCCCGGTGCCACCCCTTGCAGGGACCCCCACAATGGGGCCACCCCCAGGTTCATCATCCAAAGACTGGCCGGGGCTGCTCCACCCTTCCGTCTCTCTGTGTCTCAGAGAGAAAGGCAGGCATCCCATGCTGCTGTCCACACCTGCCATACGATAGATGGCGGGCTCTAAATAATTAACGAGAATCATTTTGTAATGAGCTGACCCCGGAACATTGCACATCACTCATTCTGATACGCCTGCTCTCCTCTGCTCCCTCTCCGTCTCTTTCATTCCAACAGCTCAGCCTTCTCTCCTGGGCATCCACCAAACACCACGTCAAGGCAAGTGCCCCTCTGCATTCCCTATAAGATGCATCATGTCAGTAAGAGTGTCTGGCCTCTGAGAGTCTTTTGATAATGCAAGTGATTGGCATAGGTGGCTGGATGGGGGAAGGTGTTGAGGCCAAGGCTGCTCCTGCTTGGATCGAGGGGTGCCTTGGATTCCTTCAGTTCAGTTCAGTTCAGTCGCTCAGTCATGTCCGACTCTTTGCGACCCCATGAATCGCAGCACGCCAGGCCTCCCTGTTCATCACCATCTCCCGGAGTTCACTCAGACTCACGTACATCAAGTCCGTGATGCCATCCAGCCATCTCATCCTCGGTCTGCCCCTTCTCCTCCTGCCCCCAATCACTCCCAGCATCAAAGTCTTTTCCAGTGAGTCAACTCTTCGCATGAGGTGGCCAAAGTACTGGAGTTTCAGCTTTAGCATCATTCCTTCCAAAGAAATCCCAGGGTTGATCTACTTCAGAATGGACTGGTTGGATCTCCTTGCAGTCCAAGGGACTCTCAAGAGTCTTCTCCAACACCACAGTTCAAAAGCATCAATTCTTCAGTGCTTAGCTTTCTTCACAGTCCAACTCTCACATCCATACATGACCACAGGAAAAACCATAGCCTTGACTAGACGGACCTTAGTCGGCAAAGTAATGTCTCTGATTTTGAATATGCTATCTAGGTTGGTCATAACTTTTCTTCCAAGGAGTAAGTGTCTTTTAATTTCATGGCTGCAGTCACCATCTGCAGTGATTTGGGAGCCCAAAAAAATAAAGTCTGACGCTGTTTCCACTGTTTCCCCATCTATTTCCCATGAAGTGATGGGACCGGATGCCATGATCTTCGTTTTCTGAATATTGAGCTTTAAGCCAACTTTTTCACTCTCCTCTTTCACTTTCATCAAGAGGCTTTTGAGTTTCTCTTCACTTTCTGCTATAAGGGTGGTGTCATCTGCATATCTGAGGTTATTGATATTTCTCCCGGCAATCTTGATTCCAGCTTATGTTTCTTCCAGTCCAGCATTTCTCATGATGTACTCTGCATATAAGTTAAATAAGCAGGGTGACAATATACAGCCTTGACGGACTCCTTTTCCTATTTGGAACCAGTCTGTTGTTCCATGTCCAGTTCTAACTGTTGCTTCCTGACCTGCATACAGATTTCTCAAGAGGCAGGTTAGGTGGTCTGGTATTCCCATCTCTCTCAGAATTTTCCACAGTTTATTGTGATCCACACAGTCAAAGGCTTTGGCATAGTCAAGAAAGCAGAAATAGATGTTTTTCTGGAACTCTCTTGCTTTTTCCATGATCCAGCGGATGTTGGCAATTTGATCTCTGGTTCCTCTGCCTTTTCTAAAGCCAGCTTGAACATCAGGGAGTTCACGGTTCACGTATTGCTGAAGCCTGGCTTGGAGGATTTTGAGCATTACTTTACTAGCATGTGAGATGAGTGCAATTGTGCGGTAATTGGAGCATTCTTTTGCATTGCCTTTCTTTGGAATTGGAATGAAAACTGACCTTTTCCAGTCCTGTGGCCACTGCTGAGTTTTCCAAATTTGCTGGCAGATTGAGTGCAGCACTTTCACAGCATCATCTTTCAGGATTTGAAACAGCTCAACTGGAATTCCATCACCTCCACTAGCTTTGTTCGTAGTGATGCTTTCTAAGGCCCACTTGACTTCACATTCCAAGATGTCTGGCTCTAGATTAGTGATCACATCATCATGATTATCTGGGTCGTGAAGATCTTTTTTGTACAGTTCTTCTGTGTATTCTTGCCACCTCTTCTTAATATCTTCTGCTTCTGTTAGGTCCATACCATTTCTGTCCTTTATCGAGCCCATCCTTGCATGAAATGTTCCCTTGGTATCTCTAATTTTCTTGAAGAGATCTCTAGTCTTTCCCATTCTGTTGTTTTCCTCTATTTCTTTGCATTGATCACTGAAGAAGGCTTTCTTATCTCTTCTTGCTATTCTTTGGAACTCTGCATTCAGGTGCTTATATCTTTCCTTTTCTCCTTTGCTTTTCGCCTCTCTTCTTTTCACAGCTATTTGTAAGGCCTCCCCAGACAGCCATTTTGCTTTTTTGCATTTCTTTTCCATGGGGATGGTCTTGATCCCTGTCTCCCGTACAATGTCACGAACCTCATTCCATAGTTCTTCAGGCACTCTATCTATCAGATCTAGGCCCTTAAATCTATTCCTCACTTCCACTGTATAATCATAAGGGATTTGATTTAGGTCATACCTGAATGGTCTAGTGGTTTTCCCTACTTTCTTCAATTTGAGTCTGAATTTGGCAATAAGGAGTTCATGATCTGAGCCACAGTCAGCTCCCGGCCTTGTTTTTGTTGACTGTATAGAGCTTCTCCATCTTTGGCTGCATAGAATATAATCAATCTGATTTCGGTGTTGACCATCTGGTGATGTCCACGTGTAGAGTCTTCTCTTGTGTTGTTGGAAGAGGGTGTTTGCTATGACCAGTGCATTTTCTTGGCAAAACTCTATTAGTCTTTGCCCTGCTTCATTCCGCATTCCAAGGCCAAATTTGCCTGTTACTCCAGGTGTTTCTTGACTTCCTACTTTAGCATTCCAGTCCCCTATAATGAAAAGGACATCTTTTGGGGATGTTAGTTCTAAAAGGTCTTGTAGGTCTTCATAGAACTGTTCAACTTCAGCTTCTTCAGTGTTACTAGTTGGGGCATAGACTTGGATAACTGTGATATTGAATGGTTTGCCTTGGAAACGAACAGAGATCATTCTGTCATTTTTGAGATTGCATCCAAGTACTGCATTTCGGACTCTTTTGTTGACCATGATGGCTACTCCATTTCTTCTGAGGGATTCCTGCCCGCAGGAGTAGATATAATGGTCATCTGAATTAAATTCACCCATTCCAGTCCGTTTTAGTTCGCTGATTCCTGGAATATCGACATTCACCCTTTCCATCTCTTGTTTGACCACTTCCCATTTGCCTTGATTCATGGACCTGACATTCGAGGTTCCTAGGCAATATTGCTCTTTACAGCATCGGATCTTGCTTCTATCACCAGTCACATCTACAACTGGCTATTGTTTTTGCTTTGGCTACATCTCTTCATTCTTTCTGGAGTTATTTTTCCACTGATCTCCAGTAGCATATTGGGCACTTAATGACCTGGGGAGTTCCTCTTTTTGGTATCCTATCATTTTGCCTTTTCATACTGTTCATGGGGTTCTCAAGGCAAGAATACTGAAGTGGCTTGCCATTCCCTTCTCCTGTGGACCACTTTCTGTCAGATCTCTCCACCATGATCCGCCCATCTTGGGTTGAATTCCTTGGACTCACCCAAAAGTTCTGGCCTTGGCAGGGATGCCACCCTGGAGAGCCATGGGCCTGGAAGAAGAATCTGATGACAGTCTGGGTGACTGCCCTCCAGGGCCTCATCCTCTATGTGAGACAAAAAGGCACACACAGCAAATACTAAGATCGAGATCTCTTCAAGAAAATTAGAGATACCAAGGGAACATTTCATGCAAGGATGGGCTCGATAAAGGACAGAAATGGTATGGACCTAACAGAAGCAGAAGATATTAAGAAGAGGTGGCAAGAATACACAGAAGAACTGTACAAAAAAGATCTTCACGACCCAGATAATCATGATGATGTGATCACTCATCTAGAGCCAGACATCTTGGAATGTGTGTCTGTAAGGCTGATGTGGAAAAGCATGAGAGAAGACCAACCTCTTCTTGTCTGGGTGCTTGTTATCCAACTGGGAAATGGGGACTCAAACACAAAATTATTAAGAAAAGTCAAAAGTCTGGAATGTTCTAGAAAACATGTAAGACATTGATTTTCCCAATTACCTCTGAAGAGTAGAAAGGAGAGAAGGGAAAGAAGTGCCCTTTTTTTCACAGTTTCATCAAGATATAATTGACAGTTTCATCAAGATATAATTTAAAACTGTGTATATTAAAAGTGTACAATATGATAATTTACTATATTAATGTATATTTTGTGACATGATTAATACTATCAAGTTAATTGACCCATCCATCCCCTCCTCACCTAGTTTCTGGTGTGTCTGTGTGTGTGTGTCTGTGTGTGTGTGTGTGTGCGTGTGTTGAGAATGACTCAGATCTACTCTCTTAGATTCATATTCATCAAGGTTATTGGTCTTTAATTTTCTTTTCTTACATTGTCCTTATTTGACTTTGGAATCAGAGTAATGCTGGCTTCATAAAGTAATTTTGGAAGGGTTCCTTTCTTTTCAATTTTTTTGGAAGAGCTTGAGAAAGATTGGTATTAATTTTTCTTTAAATGTTTTACAGAATTCGTCAATAAAGCCATCAGGTCCTGGGTTTTTCTTTGTTGGGAAGTTTCTGATGAATCATCAATATTCTATTCAGATTTTCTATTTCATCATGATTTAGTCTTGGTAGGTTACGTTTCTAAAGTCTATCCGTTTCTTTTGATTATCCAATTTGTTGCTCTGCAATTGTTCATAGTATTCACTTATAATCCCTTGTATTTCGGTGGTATCAGTTGTGTCTCCTCTCTCATTTTTTATTGTAGTCTTCTTTCTTTTTCTCTTAGTCTAGTTTGAGTTTTTTCTATTTTGCTTATCTTTTCTTTAAAAAATCAATTTTTTTTTTAGTATTTTATATCATTTTTCTAGTCTTTATTTCACTTATCTCTGTTCTGATTTTGACTCCTTCTTTCTACTATGTTTGAACTTCATTTGTTCCTTTTTTAATTCTTATATGTTCCAGGATAACTTCTGTAGATTCACTCTGACTTTCTACATAAACAATCATGTCATTATACCAGTCCAGTATAAAAGGACTTAATTCAGGAACAGCCAGATGAAAGAGACGCATAGGACAAGGTAAGCAGGAAGGAGTGGGGAGTTTCCCTGCCCTCTCCAAATGCCTCTCTCTCGTCACCACCACGTTTTCACCGACCCAAGAGCCCTACAGAGTTTTGATTTGCCTGTCACTCTGTAGGCTCTGTACTGCCCCAGTTTTTTATTAATATATCAATGTATTACATTTTATAATTTTTTAAACACTCTTCTAAAAAGAGATCAAATCAAGACTCAACTGTAAGCTTATCTGAGGATCTGTGTTGAGCTTTGTCTGTTTCTGTTATCACCTGGAACATTCCCTAGGCAGCAGAGACGCTGAATCAAGAATTATTGAGTGTGGAATAAAGACAGTGCTGTTTGAATGTTGAGCTGAAAGTAGAAAAGAACCTCAGAAGAAAGGGCAGTGGTGGGATGATGACCATAAAAGTTTCAAGAAGGAACCAGAGCAGAATCAAAATGGCAGAATCAGAAGTCTCTAAGCTTACCTCTCCCAAACACATCAAAGCTACAGCTACGTGTATAGCGACTCTTCTTGAGAAGGACCTGAAGGTTAGTAGAGTGGCTTTACTACAATCGATGCTATAAAGAAAGACCCACACAGAACCTAGCAGAAAGGAAGGGCAAACAAGATCGTCAGGACCCATACCCCTAGTGGGTGACCCAGAAGAGGAGGGGCATATCACAGGCTTGGGGAGCTTCCCTAAGAAGCAAAGGGTCTGAGGCTCATATTTGGCATTCCAGTCTTAGCATCCAGCCCAGGGAAGACAAGCCCCCATAGCTGGTTTGAAAACAAATGAGGCTTACTGGAAGGCTTGAAGACACTGAAGTTCCACTCCTGCAGAGCATGCACACAGATCTGACACTTCCACTCCCAACACAGAGGACACAGACCGAAAACTGCCTGGTGCTCTGGCCAGCCTGCCAAGCTGCCCCCCCCCCCTCCACACACACACTAGCCTGCTCTGCACTCCTGCTCCAGCCCCCCCTGCTCCAGCGCCGCTTCCCTCTAGATGAAAAGCTGGATACTGTCATCACTTTTGCACATGTGTGTTCAGTTCAGTTCAGTTGCTCAGTCATGTCCGACTCTTTGCAACCCCATGGACTGCAGCACGCCAGGCTTCCCTGTCCATCACCAACTCCCGGAGCTTGCTTAAACTCATGTCCATGGAGTTGGTGATGCCATCCAACCATCTCATCCTCTGTCATCCCCTTCTCCTCCTGCCCTCAATCTTTCCCAGCATCAGGGTCTTTTCCAGTGAGTCAGCTCTTTGCATAAGGTGGCCAAAGTATTGGAGTGTCAGCTTCAGCATCAGTCCTTTCAATGAATATTCAGGACTGATTTCCTCTAGGTTTGACTGGTTGGATCTCCTTACAATCCAAGAGACTCTCACTTCTCACATCTATACACGACAGAACAAAAAGCAAACTACTGAATGGGAGAAGACATTGGCAAATGACGTGTCTAACACAGAGTTAATAACCAAAATATGGGCTTCCCCAGTGGCTCAGCAGTAAAGAATCCACTTGCAATGCAGCAGACACAGGAGACCTGGGTCAATCCCTGGGTCAGGAAGATCCCCTGGAGGAAGAGATGGCAACCCACTCCAGAAATTTTGCCTGGGAAATCCCATGGACAGAGGGACCCGGAGGGTTACAGTTCATGGGGTCACAAAGAGTCAAACACAACGGAAGCAACTGAGCACACACGCATACAAAATATATAAAGAATTCATACAACTTGCTGCTGCTGCTAAGTCGCTTCAGTCGTGTCCGACTCTGTGCGACCCCGTAGATGGCAGCCCACCAGGCTCCCCCGTCCCTGGGATTCTCCAGGCAAGAACACTGGAGTGGGTTGCCATTTCCTTCTCCAAGGCATGAAAGTGAAAAGTGAAAGGGAAGTCGCTCAGTCGTGTCTGATTCTTTGCGACCCCATGGACTTCAGCCTTCCAGGCTCCTCTGTCCATGGGAGTTTCCAGGCAAGAGTACTGGAGTGGGGTGCCATTGCCTTCTCCATCATACAACTTAATATTTTTTTAAAATCTGGATTTAAAATGGGTAAAGGACCTGAAGAGACATTTTTATAAAGAAAACATACAGATGGGCAACAAGCTGATGAAAACCTGGTCAACATCACTAACCATCAGGGAAATGTAAATAAAAGCCACATTTAGATAATGCTTCACATGTTTCAGAACGACTATCATCAAAAAGACAAGGGTTGGCAAAGGTGTAGAGGAAACTGAACCCTCCTACACTGTTGATAGGAATGTAAATTGATACAGCCAAACAGCAGTTTGGCAATTCCTCTAAAATATTAAAAATAGCGATTTCACTCCTAGGTATACATTCAAAGAAAATGAAAACACTAACTGAAAATGATGTATGTACCTCAATAGTCATGGCAGCATTATTTGCAATAGCCAAGTTCTGAGAGCCGTCCAAATGTCCATCCAAGATGAGATAAGAGGTACAAACTACTAGTATAAAATAAATAAGTTACAAGCAGGTAATGTACTGCATAGAGAATATAATCAATATTTTATAATAACTTCACATGGAATATAATCCTTAAAAATATTTAATCACTATGTTGTACACCTGAAGCTAATATTGTAAATCAACTACACTTCAATTAAAAAGGGAACCCCCAAATTGTAACTATATGTGGTGATAAATATTAACTAGGCTTATTGTGGTGATCATTTTACAATGTATACAAGTATTAACTCATTATATTGCACACCTGAAACTAATATAATGGTATATGTCAATTATATCACATGGTAGAGAGGCTGAAGAAGTTTTAAAAATCTAAGTAAATTTTGAACTTTTGTAAACAATTTAACTAAATAGTCTTAATCCAGAGAAAATAAAAACTGAAAAAATATTGAAAAAGCAAAAGAGTACAGATGAACCGATCTGCAGGGTAGCAGGGGAGATACAGGAGAAGGCAATGGCACCCCACTCCAGTGCTCTTGCCTGGAAAACCCCATGGATGGAGGAGCCTGGAAGGCTGCAGTCCATGGGGTGGTGAGGGTCAGACACGACTGAGTGACTTCACTTTCACTTTTCACTTTCATGAAGTGGAAAAGGGAATGGCAACCCACTTCAGTGTTCTTGCCTGGAGAATCCCAGGGACGGGGGAGCCTGGTGGGCTGCCGTCTATGGGGTCACACAGGGTCGGACACGACTGAAGCGACTTAGCAGCAGCAGCAGCAGCAGCAGCATTGGCAGCAGTGGAGATGCAGAGTTAGAGAACAGATTTGTGGACACGGTAGGAGAAAGAAGGAGTGGGACAAATTAGGAGAATGGCGTGGAAACATATGTATTACCATATGTAAAATAGATAGCAAGTGAGAATTTGCTCAACTCAGTGTTCTATGACAACCTCGAGGGGTGGGACGGGTTGGGAGATGGGAGGGGGACTCAAGAGGGAGGGGATATGTATACCTGTAGCTGATTTGTATTGATGTGTGGTAGAGGCCAACGCAATATTGTAGAGCAATTGTGCTCCAATAATTGTATTTTGTTCTATACTTAATATTGTACAATTATAATCTTTGATAAAGGAAAAAGAAAGAAAGAACCAAAAGAGTAAGGATTTAGACAAGGAGAGATGCAGGAAATGATGTCTGGGTTATAGGAAAATGTTAGTATAAGAATTTGGGGATAAAGAAAAGGAAAAGGGGATAAATAAGCAAATAGAATTCCATGAGCCAAGGCAGGAAGGTAGAGATGGGGAAAGAGGTGTTGCCAGTGAATGAAGGAGCGTGGAGATAAACCAGGGAGACAGCATGGAGCCCTCTTAGGGAGGCCTTGGCTCTGCCCTAAAGATTGGAAGGATATGTACGTGGCTGGTCTACAGCTTGGATTACGTCCAAGTGGAATCCTCCTGGATATGTAGAAATAGAAGAAGGGAGGAGATAACCCAACAGGACAAGCTGGCAGCACTGGAGACTGAATAATTTGGTGAAAACAGGTTTGTCCTGGCTCAGTTTTGGATGTGTAACTGTCACCCAATAAATCCCTGCCATGGAGCTGATTAACTGAGTCAGGAGCCGGTTTAGCATAAGTTCCTGAGGAACAGGTTGTACATCTTCTACCTCTCTGGTGTCCGCCTTGGCCCTGACTCTGCCCACAAAAGCCTCCTGTCCTTTCTCATGCCTCTTTCAGGAAACAGGAAGTCACCTCCCCACTCCTGCACCCACCCCCTCCTTCGCAGGAAGTGGGGTCTAGAAAACACAAACCTCCTTGGGGTTCAGCCCAAGTGTGATTATGAACCCCATTCAGTAGACTTTGAGTAAAACAAACAGGAAAAGCAAATTGTGTTTTCTCCAGTTTGAGCCCAAATAATGCCAACCGTGGGACTCAAAAACTCCAGGCCGTGGTGAGAGGCTGGGATAATTACACTGATGGGTTTCCAAAGATTGCAGAGAAGTAATGAACAGTAAACAACACAGCCAACATTCTTTTCTCCCAGGCCCTGGTTGAGACTTTTAGTTGCATTTTTGTGGATCCCACCTTTGGCAAGATTGTGGTGCCCAAAAGCTTGGACTTCAACATTCATCTTGGCCTTTGTAAACCAATCCTTGTCTCCCAGCTCTCCCCTGTCTCCCCAGCACCCAGCACATTTCTCCTGCCCCAGCCTCTCTTGTAATATGAAAATGATCTTAAAGTGAAGAACACTTAGTTATGATTCATCTCAGTATTTATCCAGCCTGGAAAGCTCTATGCTCATCATAATTACAGGGCAGTAAAGATGAGCATGATCTAGCTCATGTTCTTAAGAAACTATGGACCTAGTGGTACAGGATTACACTACCTAACATGGGAGGATAAAGTGATGCTCATTTGGGAAGCAGAAGAAGGGCTCTGGGTACCTAAGCTGGGAGATGGCCCATTATTTGGGGTCAGTCTAGAAAGATTCATAAAGGCGGACATGGGCCTTGACGGCACTCTGGGTTTGACAAGCAAAGGCAGGGCAGTGTGGAAGGCAGTACAAGAGAGAGGGGGCTGGAGAAGAGGGTTGCCAGGAGGGAGAATCAGCTGGGTCAAAGGCAGAGAGAGACGCCAAAGCCGAGGACTTGTTGAGAGAGCAGGGGGCTGTTCCTCCTGGCAGGCTATAAAGAGCAGTGTTCTACTTAATCCCACAAGCAATGGGAGCCATTAAACATGGGGGCTCAACGGCGGGCCTCTTCCTGGTTCTCCACCATTGAAAACAAAGGTAAGGTTATTTAATGGGGAGGAAAAAATGTTTAACCTCTTCAAATGTATCACTATTGAGGGAATTTCCATGGTGGAATTCTTAAGGCAGCTCAAGGGGAAATTGGAGAAACATAATTAATTATTCCTTAAACCTCAGCATGTTTTGAAAATTCCACTAACATTTCTTCAGTGCTTATAAGGAGCTGAGCACTACAACAAGTATCTTACATAGTTGATTTCATTGATGCTGAAAGGTTGGGTTCTCTTCCACAATTTTACAGAAGAAGAAACTGAGATTCCAAATGGTTCAAGGTCTCAGGGCAGCAACTGGTGGAGACAGAATTTGCATCCACCTTACTCTAACACCTAAGGTTTTCCCATCACCACATGCTTCTCTGGGGACCTCCTGCATGTTGCATGCATACAATCAATCCGCCCTTCTGCAACAAGTGCCAGCCAGGAGCAAGGCACTAGCCAAAAATGAGCTTTCATTTGGGGTCAAGAGCAAGGTCAATGGAAAGTTGCTGACTCAGGACAGTCATGGCCTGGGGGCCTGGGGTGGAGGTCCCCTTGAGAGTAGTAACCCACTATGTGATCCTGGAGGAGTTACTTTACCTCCCTAAACTTTCTTATCTGAAAAATTAGGACTAGAGTGATAACTGGGAAATTGTTTCAAGCAGCAAAATCATTTTCTTCAAAATGAAATTATAGACGAACTAAAATAAAATCAATAAAAATGAGACTGCCTTTGTTGACGCTGGTGGGGGGATGGAGAGGACAAGGGTCCAGATGCTGCAAACAAGTTTTTAAATTTTTATTTTAAAATTACATATTACCGTTGAGGAAACAAGAGCCCAGAGAGCTGAGTAAATTGAGCAGGACACATAGCTGTTCAGGGGCAGAACTGGGATCTTAACCCAGGCAGTCCTGCCCAAAGCTTATGCTTCCACTGTCTTCCTGGCAGGAGCCAAGCTAATGCTTCATTTCATACTGCACATTTACAAGCTATCAGATACAAAAGTTAAGGTTCATAATGGCAGTAATCCTCCACATTGGTCCATGCTAAATGAGAGACTTCTAGGTAGGCAGATATAAATATAGACTTTATTATACCACATCACAAGGCAGGGGAGTTAATGTTGCTGGGAGAACATTCATTTCCACATTTCCTTAGTTTTGCATATCTTAATTTGCAACTTAATGTGGCATTATCATAATTTTTTGCATTATGTAATGATTAAAATGAAGCGTATCATATTTATTGATTTATTTGATTTATTTAAAATGTAACCATTGCCCCAGGGCAGGTGCATGTACAAAATACAAATGCAACAGTTAAATTGAATCCAGCAGATAAATTTCCCATTAAGAAAAGATATTTCAAGACTGTCAAGACAATGAGAAATGTCTTCCCAGAATCATCAGGAGAGAAGAAATCTTGAGAGGTCATCTGGTCCAACCCTCTGCCTCCGGCAGAATTTCTCCTAATCCTCCAAGACTGAGCACCAATCAATTCAACTTTCTGACAGTCTCTTAGGAGAGGCACATCCTACCATATTCTCCTCCCTCTGGCTTCAACCCCAGTATCTCCTCCCTGAGTCAATCCAGACTTTTTGTTCCTGGACCCTGTGCCCCTTGATAACTCTCTCCTTTAGTTCGTAATCACCCCATTCTCAAAGTCTATACCTCATTCCTTTTCTTGCTGACTCATTTCTCATTCCACACCTCCACCTGCTAAAAAGACCCATGTTAAGAGATCAGGTTCTTTTCACAGAATCAAAGAAGCTTCCAGTCAACAGGAAAACCGTTCCAGCATCCCATGCACAGCAGGAACCGTGTAGACACACCCCCAAACTGCTGGACATCCAGTGTTTGCCAGAGCTTTCTGAAGCTGAGACACCTATCGTTGATGGGAGACTGACTCTGACCCTGTGGGGACACCCACTCCCAATAACTTTCTCCAGCCCAGCCTAGGATTTCACTCTTCTTTCCATTGTTTCAGTAAAACTTAGAATATTGGATTGAATTACAATGAGAATGTATTTCAAAGCCTTCCCTTCATTCAAAAGCACAAACAGTCAAAACATTCTGGGTAACAAAGATCCCATTCACCTTCCTCATCCTTCCCTCTCACGATTCTCACTCTTCCTTCTATGTGCTTCCCCTGCTAGATCACTGAACATTGTCCTAAATACCTATGCTTCAGTTTCCACCCTACAAAGTCATCTTTCCCTTGTATAATAGTATGATCTTTATCATTGATAACCTGTTTATTAAAGATGACATTTATGGAATGACTACTAGGAAGGAATCAGAATTTAGTCCAGTCCTATCAACTAACAGCTTGTCTTACCCTAATCAACCTTTTCATTTGCTGAATGGCTGAGTTGGACAGGAGCAGAGGTTTTCAAGCTTTTACTTTTGGTCACAAGCTCCTTTCTTTAAATGAAATCTGTCTTAGCCTGCTTAGACCGCCATAACAAAACACCACAGATGCCTGACTTAAACAACAGCTGTGAACACTTTGCTGGACCCCGGGGATGCAACAGTGAATGAGACAGACAGTCTTGGTACAACCCCTCATGGGTCTGACACTCTAGAGTGAGAACCAGAAGCTAAACACATTGTTCAAAGAATTACATAAACACAGTTGTGACAAGAAACAAAAGGAGATGTTCAGGGTCCAATAAAAGCATACAGCTGGGAGCCTTGACCTAACATGAAAGTACAAGGAAAATCTTTGGGAGGAAGGGACATTTGAGCTGGGTTCTAAAGTATGAGCAGGAATTACCTATAAGCTAAGGCTGGTAATGAAGGTGTGGAGAGAAAGAGGAGAGAGGCTTCCAGAGGAGGAAACAGGAAAAGAAAGTGTATATCAATACAAAAAATGGAAGGATTTGAGAATTTAAGACAGGAAATTAACAGAATTTCAGTTTATCTTGAAGGTCAGACTGAGGCTCCTGGCCAAAATCTTCAAGAAGAAATTGAACAAATATACATGCAAGTGTTGTCATTAAGCTAAAAACAGTGACGGCTGCACAGGGTCCAACTGGGAAAGACAGCAGCTATTTCAACTGAAAGTTAATGTCCCCCTAAAATTCTTATGCTGAAGCCCAGTTCACAATGTGATGGTATTCGGAGGTGAGATTTAGGTGCTTAGGTCATTAGGGTGGAGCCCTCAGGGGTGTGATTAGTGCCTCTATGAAAGAGACTCCCTGAGAGTGCCCTTGCCCCCTTCCACAATGCGGACACAGCAAGAAGACAGCTTTTGGTCTCTAACCCAAGAATAGACTCTCACTAGACATTGAATTTGCTGGTCCCTTGATTTTAGACTTCTCAGACTCCAAAACTGTGAGAGTTAAATAATTGTTGTTAAAAGCACTCATCTCACATGCTAGTAAAGTAATGCTCAAAATTCTCCAAGCCAGGCTTCAGCAATACGTGAACCATGAACTTCCTGATGTTCAAGCCTGTTTTAGAAAAGGCAGAGGAACCAGAGATCAAATTGCCAACATCCGCTGGATCATGGAAAAAGCAAGAGAGTTCCAGAAAAGCATCTATCACTGACTCGATGGATGTGAGTCTGAGTGAATTCCGAGAGATGGTGATGAACAGGGAGGCCTGGCGTGCTGCGATTCATGGGGTCGCAAAGAGTCGGACACGACTGAGCGACTGAACTGAACTGAACTGAAGTTGGGTGGTGATAACAGGAAAATTTTCGTAGGATAGGTAGCGCTGAATTGGGCCTAGGGATGATAGTGGTGGTATCAGAGGCAGTGAATGGGAAACTTGAACTGCGTTAACTATGTGAGAGCACAGGGAAAGTTACAGAAACAAAAAGGATGATAGAAATTATGAATACACCAGAGGGTTGTGGTATATGTGTGCCATTGGTGATGAGTTTACAGTCAACAGAGGGCAGAGGAAGCTGCATAAGTAATCTAGGGAGAAAGTTTGAACAAGGAAAGCAAATGAAGCCTGAGGACTTAACCCTAGAGTATGCCAGTATTTGGAGATTGGAAAGAGCAAGTAGATCTAGCAGTAGACAATGAAAAGAAGACATCTATGTAAATATTCTCATCAGGTCGGTTAAGTCACTCAGTCGTGTCCGACTCTTTGCGACCCCATGGACTGCAGGACGCCAGGCCTCCCTGTCCATCACCAACTCCCAGGGTTTACTCAAATTCATGTCCATTGAGTTGGTGATGCCATCCAACCATCTCATCCTCTGTTGTCTCTTTCTCCTCCTGTCTTCAATCTTTCCCAGCCTTAAGGTCTTTTCCAATGAGTCAGTTCTTCGCATGAGGTGGCCAAAGTATTGGAGTTTCAGCTTCAGCATCAGTCCTTCCAATGAATTTTCAAGACTGATTTCCTTTAGGATGAACTGGTTCGATTTCCTTTCAGTCCAAGGGACTCTCAAGAGGCTTCTGCAACACCAGAGTTCAAAAGCATCAATTCTTCAGCGCTCAGCTTTCTTCATAGTCCAACTCTTACATCTGTACATGACTACTGGAAAAACCATAGCCTTGATTAGACGGACCGTGTTCTCATAACAAAAACAAAATTGTAGCCCTATATGGTAGTGGATGCAGATGACACCACCCTTATGGCAGAAAGTGAAGAGGAACTAAAAAGCCTCTTGATGAAAGTGAAAGAGGAGAGTGAAAAAGTTGGCTTAAAGCTCAACATTCAGAAAACGAAGATCATGGCATCTGGTCCCATCACTTCATGGGAAATAGATGGGGAAACAGTGGAAACAGTGTCAGACTTTATTCTTTCGGGCTCCAAAATCACTGCAGATGGTGATTGCAGCCATGAAAATAAAAGACACTTACTCTTTGGAAAGAAAGTTATGACCAACCTAGATAGCATATTCAAAAGCAGAGACATTACTTTGCCAACAAAGGTCCATCTAGTCAAGGCTATGGTTTTTCCAGTGTTCACTTATGGATGTGAGAGTTGGACTGTGAAGAAAGCTGAGTGCTGAAGAGTTGATGCTTTTGAAGTGTAGTGTTGGAGAAGACTCTTGAAAGTCCCTTGGACTGCAAGGAGATCTAACCAGTCCATTCTAAAGGAAATCAGCCCTGGGTGTTCTTTGGAAGGAATGATGCTAAAGCTGAAACTCCAGTACTTTTTGCACCTCATGCGAAGAGTTGACTCATTGGAAAAGACTCTGATGCTGGGAGGGATTGGGGGTAGGAGGAGAAGGGGATGACAGAGGATGAGATGGCTGGATGGTATCACCAACCTGATGGACATGAGTTTGAGCGAACTCCGGGAGTTGGTGATGGACAGGGAGGCCTGGTGTGCTGCAGTTCATGGGATCTCAAAGAGTCGGACATGACTGAGCGACTGAACTGAACTGAACTGATGGTGGTGGATGTTAACTAGACTAATTGTGATCATTTTGCAATACATGCAACTATAAAGTAATTACACTGTTTCCTTGAAACGAGTATAAAATATGATGATTATACTTCAGTAAAAGAAAAAAAGATATCTATGGGGTAGAAAATGAGCCAGCAAGGTATGGAAATTAAAAGGCAAGATGAAAGTAACCAAGAATAGGCATTCATCACCTGTATCAAATACTGCTGAGATTTGAGTAAAAAGGAGACAGATAGATAGCTGATAGTGGACCTATCATGATGCATGTCTTTTGTGATTATAAGTGATTGGTGAATGGATTGGATGGGGCTGAAAGCCTCTACTAGTTTCTTGAGAGAACAGAGTTGAGGAATTGAAGACAGGCAGTATTGACAGCTTTTCTAAGGAATTAGAATAGTCATAAAATAGTTTTATATTTTTATCTTAAAGGCTAGCACAGAAATGTGACTGTGAATGGAGGGAAGAAGATTCAGTCAAAGCTTCAGAACTGGAAGCTTCAAGTATGAGAATCAGGAGGTTTGATAACTTTCTTCCCTGTCCTGTGGACAGTGTGGGATTTTATTACACATATTAAAACCAGCACCTGGAACAAATCAGGGAAGGGAACTGTGCAGACTTCTGACTGGTTAGTCCAATCACATGGCAGGATGTTTCTAATGAATCTTTCCTTAGCCTAAGTTAATTAAAGTGGAATTTGTGTAATCTAAATAAGCCTGGATGATTGAGTAGTAAAATATAATCAGCTAAACTTCGCAAATATTAACTGTGGGTTGTCAAAAACATCAGCAAATTTTGGAGATTCAGACCTGGAATTCATTAACAAGCTCAAAATTATAGTTTCCTACTTTGGAATAGAGAGGACATAGTGAAATCATTAGTCAAGAAGGAGAATTGCTCAGTTTGTGTGCCCAGGTATGGTAGGAGTGTTATGCCCGAAGTCTGAGTCCCCAAAACTGAGAGAATAAGACGTCCACAGCAATGCAAAAGCATAAAAGGGTTTTATTGCTAGCTCGAGCTAGGGCTCCCGTCTCATCCAGCACAGTGGAGTCTTGACGAGAGCCCCGAGCCCTGGATTACAGCAGTATTTATACATTTAGCCCGGTTCAAATGTTACAACAGAAGAGTTGGCAAACAGCGTTTGGTTAGTTAATGCCCACGCGCGGGATTTTTCAAATCACACAAATAACAAAATCTCATTGGTCAAATCACACAAATCACGAAATCTCATTGGCTCGGGTTTGAATCAAAATCCCAATTCTGATTGGCTTGTGTTTGGTGCCAGCGGGACTTTTCTAGGGTGGAGTTTCTTAGAATTATGACTCATGCTTACAAGATGACTCATGTTTACAAGAACCTGAAACTGAGGTCTAGTGTAGCCTGTTGAGCCTATCATGGCTCTGATCTGGCTCTCACAAGGAGTATTTTCAGTATGTATATAAAACAATATTGTAGAATACATACATGTAGGAGAAAATTTCAAGAAAGGTATTCCAAGACGTGAAGGAGAACCAAAAATGTAATGTCATAAGCTCTACGGAGTGGTTAAGTATTTTAGGGAAGCAATATATTGCCAAGTGTGTCAATTTTTTTCAAAAAGATTAATTATGATAAAACCAATAGGCTTGACAGTGAGGAGCTTTGAGAAAGCAATTTTAATTTAAATAGTAGAGATGAAAGAGGGACGACATTATCAGGTTAATATGTACATTGACAGAGAGGAGATAGCAAGGAAGAAGTAATTTAAGTGAAAGGACAGAGAAAGATGGTAACTAGAGGGAAAACTCAGAATGAAAGGGTAGGATCTTAAACAGTATTGATGGGGGAGCATATTTGATGACTATCGGGGAGCCAGGGAGAAGGAGAAACTGAAAAGCAAACAACTAATGGGTACAGCAAGGATACGAATGCCAACAGGAGAGAAAGAGTTAGCATTAGATGTCTCCATTGCTTTCCTTCAAATAATTTCATCAGCACTATCTTTCTAGATTCCATATATATGCATTAGTATATGATGCTTGTTTTTCTCTTTCTGATTTACTTCACTAACACAATACTGTAAACAAATTATCCTTAAATTAAAAATGAACCAATCATAAAAGAAAAGAAAAAAAAAAAGGATGAAGCAGCATTACATGTACTTATGTGGAACAATCCCCAGTATATGAAACTTAAAAAGGAAATGAACAGTGCATGTAATATTTTTGTTAAAAATATTATATATTTCAGAATGAAAAGTTAAATTTTATTTAAAATATTTATGGGTATATATGTATGTGTTTGGGTGCATGTGTATGTATGGATATATATGTTGTGCTTCTGTGTGCATAGAATATCTCTGGGAATAGAAGCAAAGAACTAAAAACATCTAGGGAGAGGGGTTGGGTGGACTGGACATGGAGGTTAGGAGATGGGAGATTTACTTTTCTGTGTTTACTCTTTGCAACATTTTAGTTTTATAATTGTGAGTAACCGGGTCAAACAATAAACAGATTAAAATCTGGGGTGAAAATTAAAAAAAAAATTAGAATGAAGGTTGGCCATGTATTTGTTGAAAGTAAAATGATGGGGGAAAAAAATGCAGAAATATTTTAAGAGAAAAGTGGGAAATTTATGTTTTGAAAGTGATAACTAAAAGGAAAGGGGCCAGATATGGAAAAATAATGATAAGGCAATAGGTCAGTCAAAGGAGCAAATAAGGTAGATAATTATCCAGAAATGAATAAACAATGCTATTTCCTTCTGCCACTTCTTCTATTCTCCCCCTCCTTGTTTTATGACTAGTTTTATATATATTAAAAACCCAGAGACTGTGCCATCAAAGGGTAGATAAATAAAAGAACAAAAATACTGGATTTTGCTTTGGTATCCAAGAGGATGACTTTGGATTACACACCACGAAGAACACTTTGCTTTCACAACACAAGAATCAACCTTTCCAGAAGGTTTTCTTGGTATACAGGCAAGAACTGAGGACTGTTAATTAGCTGGTGGAAGTCTTTCTGTAAGAGATGATTGGTTTTAGAGGACATAGGTAGTTTCTACAGGGCACCCAACTTTGTGTTGCCCTACCCTTGTGATTAGAAAGGGTTTCCCTTAAGAACCATCCTCCTCCTCTACAACAGAGACTTGAGATACCAGAAATACTTGCTTCAGAGTATTATAAATGAATATGCACATATATAAAAATACCATCCATTTACAAGTTATGGATCACCTTCAAGTTTACTGCTGGTTCTTCATTTGAACTCTGCATCAACAGGAAAACACATTTACTCTGTAGCCTATGACTCTTGATACACTGAGACATTGTAATTGCTCTACATTCCTGAGTAATCATTTTCTGATGGGTTTATTGCCACCTCTGCCTTATCAGGGCATGGCACTGTTATGGACCCTAGTGATAAATTACCCTTTGGAGAGGGATAAGACAGTGCCACTTTAACAAGTGCAATAAAACACTTTTTATATTGGGAGAGTTCAGTGCATTTTCCATTCATCATACACCCTCAGTGATTTTACACAGATTTTACACTGTTGATTAGCTCATTAGTGGGGTTAATTGGATACATTAACTGGCAGAATTACAGCTTGACTATGAACCAGAGGCTGCAGCATTATAAATGACAGACAAACCGCAGACATGCATGACCAGCCTGAAGGAAGTTCTTCTCTTTGATTAACTTTCATTAGATTTTAATTTTCCCCCCTCCCCACTCCTGTAATTGGCTCCACATGAATATTTACTATGGGTTGGATAAGTGAATAGATGGCATCAGTACATATTTTCAATATCTCCTCTCCTTCTACTATAAGTTTTCCTGAAAAATAATAAGAAAAAAGAGCAGTTAAGGAAAATGATGGAAATAGTCTCCAGGAAATCCAGAAATGAATGTCTAGAAATTCAATAAATTCTCTTCTTTCAAAAACCGTACTTTTATGAATCCTTGATAATACATATTGTGATTAATTGTCCCCTCATGGACTGCACGTCAGTATCATGGGAAGCTTTTTACAATATAGATTCCTGGACTATACAGCAAGCTTATTAAATAAAGACTTATAAAATAGACCCAGGAATCTTTAAAATTAACAAATTCCCCAGCTGATTCTTACACAGTGAGTTTTACATTGTGGTTAGAATAGCTTGTTAGTTTGTACTGAACACCAAGCAGTGTGAAATATGCACTTAATTAAATGACTATAAATGGACGTGATACCATTTGGAGAAAGGCCAAGGTCTTTTTAAGAAACAATAGAAAAAAATTTCTGAAGTTCAGTTTCCTACCAGACTCAGGCTTTAAGTTTGCTGAAGTCTTCCTGAGTCTCTTCTCCCATCTTTCTTTAACTTTTTTACTTCTACCAGTTGTGATTGCCTTTAAGAAGTTTTTAGTTTTATTTCTTTCCTGAGAAATTGTATTTGTTGCAGTGGAAACTGTAAGTATAGAAACATTGTGCGATTTACCTATGTTTTATGTAAGAGAATGGTTGGCAGTGGAAAGAACTCTAGACCTGAAATGTGGACGTGGGCTCCAGTTTCAGTTCTGTGTTCTGTGTGCTCATTCACGTTCAACTCTTTGTGACCCTGTGGACTGTAGCCTGCCAGGCTCCTCTGTCTATGGGGTTTTTCCAGGCAAGAATACTGGAGTGGATAGTCTATCCCTTCACCAAAGATCTTCCTGACCCAGTAATTGAACCAGGGTCTCCTGCATTGCAGGCAGGTTCTTTACCAGCTGAGCCACCAGGGAAGCCAGCTCTGTTGCTTCCTGTGTAGACACCTGGAGAAAGTTTCAAATTTTCTGGTCCTCAATTTATGATTCTTAAATTGGAAATCAGTCATATATGATAGTAGGATCAGGAAAAGATCAACTCCAAAGGATGGGGAGGCAGCTAGTTCGTTAGGCAGCTAGTTTGCTAAGCAGCCGGTCTAAAAGAAAAGGAGGGAAATTTCATGTGGATGTGTGCAAACTGTGTGGCGCACAAGGATGTTGGGATTACAGGAAACTTGGTTATAGGTAATTGACTCCTACCCGCTACTCTTCAGGCAGAGAGGAACAGGCATGAAGCAGACACTGGATGAGGAGAAGGCAGAAGATAAAATAATTATTTGTAGTTGTTGGCGGAAAAAAGCATAGGAAAAGAATGGGGAAGAAAAAATAAACAGAAAGCTTTGTCTGTGAATTCTAGGAGAAAAGAAAGCCAGGAGGGCTTGGGAAAGAGAGAAAAATCTCCCTGTTTGATGTAACAGGGAGAGAGAGAAAGGATTATTATTAGGAAACCTACATTAAAGATGCATGGAAGTGATTAGCAAGTTACTGCTTAGTTAAGACTTTGATAAAGGATTTAATGAACTGAACCCAAAGGCTGCGTTTACAGTGACTCTAAGTTCTGGAATTCAGTATTGATTTGCATTCCATAATAAAGCTTTTATTATAAAAAATGTTTCAAGAGAATAAAGATTGTAACGACAGTGTTCTCGGTGGTTTTCGGTAGGTGTGAAGTAAAACTTCTAAGACGTCTTGTGATTTTTGTGACCAAGATACTGTAATGTGTTTAGGTGGCCTTGAATCCAGAGACAGTAGATCAAAAGTCCCACATGTCAGTGACCCATATGTTTAGGAAACTTTAGGTATCTGGCATGTCATTACTTTTCAGAAAAAAAATATTGTTTGTACTATTTTGGAGGGGGACCCTCAGGTACTAATTTTACCCTTTTGAGTAATTAATATTTTGGTTTCAGCTACCTTGATGAACTTTTTGCTAATAGCAACACCCAAATATGGCATTGCTCTCTCTTAAAACTCAAGAACTAAACAGTTTCTAAATATATTTATTTAAAAATATTCTCTGTGCTATAAGAACCAAGTAAAATGTAACACATTAAATAAAGCTCTTCCTGTTCAACTAGGTCTCTTTCTTTTCTGAACTTCTGTAGCATGCTGTGCATGCACCTTATGAGGTACTTATCTTATTTACCTTCTGTCCTAGTTATTTGCACATGAACTTTATCTTCCTTCTTAGATGACCTGTTTCTGGAGGACAGACATGATGTTTAATAAAATGTAGAATAGACACACAGTTAATCATTGTAATTCTCATAGTATACATAAAGATCTGTTGAGAACAAAGGTATACCAAGCAGAACACAGAATGAGACAGACATTGATTGCAGATTCCTTCAGAGTTCATATACTGAACTCAGTGGATCTCACAGCTAGGAGCAAATGTTGTACATGTACACTTAATATTGGAGTAACTATTTTTATATCTTAGTAGAGTATAAAACAACTGGAAATAAAGGTCAATAAAGGTGCATATTTTGAAAGTTATTGGAACAGAGAAATAAAATATTTTGTAGAATATATTGTAGATTATTCTTGATCATGCCAAGAAATGAAACTACTTTAAGACAAATCTACTAGACACAAATTGAACAATGTATTGAAATGAAATCACAAGTGAAATAAAATATATGTTTAAATATGCATAGTATAGGAGAAGATATTGCTTTAATATTATTCTGGAAAGCAATTGAGAACCAATGAGGAGGGTTAATGAGCAGAAAAATGTTGGAAATACATTTAGAATGTGGACAAAGTATCTCACCTTTTTATTTCTCTAGTCACAACTCGAAAAAGCCTTATTGTTTCCTGTTTTGTACTGTGGAGTTCAGAGCTTATATCACCTGATATTGGCTAATGTAATACATAAGAGAATCACCTAGGTCAGAAAGCGCATTGGGAGAACTCTGCAAGTGAGTGAGGGCTAGAAATCATTCTGTTGCTTTATGCCTTCCCTGGCGCCTGGGTGGGCACTTTGGACATAAATCACAGTTTTATTTATCTGCTTCATAATGTGACTTCCTTAGGCTCTTGTTCAGTGCACTCATTACCCCCAACATAAATATCAAGCTGTTCAGCTGGAGTCTTGTCACTGCTGAAAGTTATCATTAGTCCTCTCTGAGTCCAGAATCTAGTTCACACTCATTTCTTGCTTCTGGCTATGAAGTTACTCAAAATAGGATTAATCAATGAGTGTCATGATGAGTATCTGTCTGACCAAATCTTGTCTCATCTTGAGACTATGGCTTCATTTGCTCTACATTGAAATCAGTGCCAATGTATAGCCTGTCATTATACTTGTTTAAATACCTATAATTTGGAGGAAAGTAAGTCAATGGGATCTCAGAGTTGAACACAACTGAACGACTGAACTGAACTGAACTGAAGTCAATAGAAAATTAGCTAAAAAATTGAGTATATATTTTCAAAACTCAACATGTTCATTCACAAATCATTCATTCTATCTGTTCATCTTGTTGAGAAAATATCCTACAAATTATAATAATAGTAATATATAGAAATAGAGCAGGCTTATTATTGCTTGTCAGTATACATAAAATATAAACATGGATACATATTTTAAAGGATGATATAGGAAATCAAACTGCTGCTGCTGCTGCTGCTGCTAAGTCACTTCAGTCGTGTCCGACTCTGTGCGACCCCACAGATGGCAGCCCACTGGGCTCCGCCATCCCTGGAATTCTCCAGGCAAGAACACTGGAGTGGGTTGCCATTTCCTTCTCCAGTGCATGAAAGTGAAAAGTGAAAGTGAAGTCGCTCAGTCGTGTCTGACTCAGCGACCCCATGGACTGCAGCCAGGCTCTTCCGTCCATGGGAGTTTCCAGGCATGAGTACTGGAGTGGGATGCCATTGCCTTCTCCGAGGAAATCAAACTAGTACACTACAATATGAAATCTGAATCTTGTTTCTCTGGAAATAACTTGCCTTTTTGACAACTTGATTATCAAGCATAAGCCCTTACCCATATACTAATTACTATATAAATACTCATTTCAAGAATGAGTGTGTCTGACCAAGAGAGAAGTTTTTAGAAAGCATAAAGCACAACAGTTCTGTATAGTAAATGAACAGTTGTAGCTGAATCATAATCCAAAATGCAGTATTATTTTGAAAGCATAATATACTGACAATGGAATATGTGAGGATACCCTTTGTTTAGTGCACTAGTGAGGGTTCTTTAGAGAAACAGAACCAATAGGATACAAAGGACAGTTGATTATGAGATATTGGCTCATGTGGCTATAGAGCCTGAGAAGTCCCACGATTCTCTGTTTGCAAGCTGGAGATCCAGAAAAGCCAGAGGCTTAATTTAGCTCAAGTCCAGAGACTACAGAAGCAGGGCATTGATGTAAATCTCAGACCAAGGCCAGGAGATGATGAGATGTCCCAGTTGAAGCAGAGGAAGAAAAAACGGACACATTTCTTATTTCGTTGACCTTTTTGTTCTGTTCAGACATTCAACAGATTGAATGATTCCCCCTCACAGAGGGTAGAGCCACTTACTTTACTGAGTCAACAGATTCAAATGCATATCTTACCTGGGCACACTCACAAGCACTTCCAAAAATAATGATTAACCAGTTATGTAGGCATTCCCTGATCTAGCCAAGGTGATATATAAAAATTAATCTTACAACTGGTTTAATGAAGTTAGTTATAGTATTTGAGTAATTTAGTTATTACTCAATAAGTTACTCTGGAGAAGGCAATGGCACCCCACTCCAGTACTCTTGCCTGAAAACTCCCATGGATGGAAGAGCCTGGTAGGCTGCAGTCCATAGGTTCGCTGAGGGTCAGACACGACTGAGCGACTTCACTTTGACTTTTCACTTTCATGCATTGGAGAAGGAAATGGCAACACACTCCAGTGTTCTTGCCTGGAGAGTCCCAGGGATGGCGGAGCCCAATGGGCTGCCGTCTGTGGGGTCGCACAGAGTTGGACACGACTGGAGCGACTTGGCAGCAGCAGCAGCAGCAGCAATAAGTTACTCAACTTGAGGTATTGCTCAATAAGTTACTCAACTTGGCATCCATGGGGTCGCAAGAATCGGACATGACTTAGCGACTAAACCACCACGATATTATAGTAAATTCCTACTCTTTAGTTGCTATGAGCTGTATATATAGCTTGGATATAAAGGATCTTTGATGTCGAAAGCATGAACGATACTGCATATGTACAAGGCTCAATTTGGGAATACAGAGTGAATAAGAAGCTGTCTCTGCTCTTCAGTATTTATAATTTAGTCGATGCTCTTAGTGCAGAGAACTTCACACGAACACTCTTAATGAAAACTGGCATTTGACAGTATTATCTATTGAAAAGTAGGTATAAGTCAGTATGTGTACACACACACACACACACACACACTTGTGAGACACACTTGTCTCACACTTGCCTGAGTCTTCTGAGACACAGGAATTAGAATATCCAGTATAGCTGGATAATAATTCAGGTGGTCTTGAGACCAAACAGCCATTTTGTGTATTTTCCACAGCAGTGTTTTCTTCCAGAATTGTGAATGTCTGTCTTTCACTGCTGGTTCTTTGTTGCCCCAGATCATGGTGCTTCCTGAAAGCTGCTAGTGAATGAACAATTTGTTTCTATTCCCAGGATAGCATCTGTAGGAAAACAACTCAGGCAGATATATTCACTTATGCTAGCAAATGCTACTTTTTTTTTTTTTTTGAGAAAGTCATTTGAGGCATGATTATGCAGCACCTGCTAAGACGTTGGCTGTGTCTTTCCCTTTTAGGAGGATGTGGTTCTGATGACCCTCATTATGTTGGGAAGAATACGGGTAGTGATTAGGTGGTTATTGTCTCTCATTTGAAGGCAGATTTCTGGCTGAGATTTCTTATTTTCAGTATAAAGTGTTTATATAAATGAGAAAAATGCCATACTCATACAAATCCTTGAAATAAAATGGCACATTCACAGTATTTCAATCTGAATCTTATATTCCTTATAATAGATTCATCTCTGCAAAATGTCCAATCAATCCTTTCAACCCTTCTGCTATCATTATAATTTAATTAAACATCTCTACAGTAAAATTACCATGTTTCCTGTGATAATTAAATTTATCTTGTATTCTGTTGCCTTAAATAATGAAAAAAATGTTTATAAAAACTGAGCTCAGTACTGACTATTTTAAGCTTTTTCATCTTATCACTTTCACTATGTAAATATACTTTAACTGTTTAGCCCCAGAATTACTTAAATTTCCTTTGCCTTATTTGAAGCTGCTGATCCCACCTTCATGACTCTCTCTATGATCTCATCTTATATACAATATCTTTCTTCTTTGAATTCTTCTCTAGACAGGTCAACCTTCTCATTTTGATCACATGTGCATAATTTGGTCTCTTTCTCATGAAGAGTCTTCTCATAGTAGTTAGATATAGAATTTCATTTTCTACCCTTTTTTACCCACTAAGTGTACCAGTGTTTGATTTACCTAGACTCCCTATCTATCTATCCCTTACAATTACATTTGTTGTGTAGAAAATTCCAATGGGAGATAGGTGGATGTGAAGACAAAACTGCCTTTGCATTTAAATTTCTATCTCCTTTTGTTAGTCTGTTGTTACCAATGGCTGGTTCCTTTACTGTAAGCCACAGCTCCAGATGGGCTACACCTTCTGTAACTCTAAGTCTTGCCATGTTCAGAGAAACATATGTCACCAGCTGTTGTCAATTTTTAGGATTCTTCACCTTCTTTTTTGGTGTCCTATAAATGTGTCCAGACAACTGTAAAACATCCTTTTATTAAACTCTTTCTAGTCACCTTATATGAGTATGCAATATATGTTTCTTGTAGGGATTCCTCTTGATATAGTCTGCCCAACCGTAACCAACATCAGTAAAGACTGAATAAAGAGCAAATGAAAAAGTAGGAAGTCTCAGTAAAGAAATGGAAGCCATAAAGTAGACTCAAATGAAAAAAAAATTGAAAAAATATGTTAACCCCTAGTAAAATTGGGTAAAGAACACACAGAATTTTTCTGTATTGTTCTAGTTATTTCAAAATCAAAAGTTGGTTTTAAAATATCTATTTTAGAAGGACAGAAACATTTACCTTGAAAGCATCAATATTTAGATGAAAAAAAGTCTCCAAATAAATCATAATTTTTCTTTTTCTTCAGACCTTTTAAAACAGCTTCTTAGGTATGTTTTATATATAAAAAAACTTGCACATATTTAGCATATATGTATACAATTTGATGAGTTTGGACATATGCATACACTCGTATGCAACTATGCAACTCGTATGAAACTATCAACATGATCAAGGCAATAAACATAACTGTACCCCCCTAAGTTTCCTCATGCTCCTTTGATTTTGTTATGTGTATATGTGTTTTATATCACAGCTTTAGTCACTAAATCGCAGTATTGTAAATCACTATGTTTGAAAATCCTTAACAATGTTCTCTATACCTATAATATAACTCTTAATATCTTTACAGTTTGTTCCTTTGGAAAGTGAACATTCTCAAGAAAAATAAATAACTGCTTTTATCTTTTAATTATTAAGCAATTAGTAGCAATGTTTTTTGTAATAGGAATACTGATGGGTAGCCATGGATCAGACTAGTTAGGGGCTTGCTTATATGTATGATCTGGAATGGAGTTGGGATTTTATTATAAATGTGAGTCAGATTAAGATGGAGAATCAAGTTGCAAATTAAGATTAAGATTGCATGCATATAGTATATTATCTTTGTATGTGCTCTCACTTGTCAAATAATATTTTTTCATATTATACAATCTGTTCTCTGAAAATCTTCATTCCTAATTTGATTTACCTAAATTACTTAAATATATTTTTCTCTACCTTCTAATTATAGAAGCATTCTCATATGTTCTTCTAGTATGTGCTATTCTAAATTTAAATTTGTACCTTTAGTTAATTTAAATCAATTTTGTTGTATGTTATGAAATGAAAACCTTATATTTATTTTCTTCTAAATAAAATATCTAGCACCCTAACACCATTTTTGGAATACCCTTGTTCCCTACTTGAGGCATATTATTATTACATTTATATTATTATTTTCACACAACTACTTTAATCAATTGCTTCACTTTCTATCATTTCATTAACTTCTTAGACTTTTATTGTACAAATATGCTATTCTAATTAAAGAAGCTTAATAGGTAGTGGAGAGGTTCAGTTCAGCTCAATTGCTCAGTTATGTCTGACTCTTTGTGACCCCATGAACCACAGCAAGCCAGGCCTCCCTGTCTATCACCAACTCCTGGAGTTTACCCAAACTCATGTCCATTGAGTCGGTGATGCCATCCAACCATCTCTTCCTCTGTCGTCCCATTTTCCTCCTGCCTTCAATCTTTCCCAACATCAGATTCTTTTCAAATGAGTCAGCACTTCACATCAGGTGACTAAAATATTGGAGTTTCAGCTTTAGCATCAGTCCTTCCAATGAACACACAGGACTGATTTCCTTTAGGACAGACTGATTGGATCTCCTTGCAGTCCAAGGGACTCTCAAGAGTCTTCTCGAACTCCACAGTTCAAAGCATCGTCTTCAGTGCTCAGCTTTCTTTATAGTCCAAATCTCACTTCCATGCATGGCTACTGGAAAAACCATAGCCTTGACTAGATGGACCTTTGTTGGCAAAGTAATGTCTCTGGTTTTTAATATGCTGTCTAGGTTGGTCATAACTTTCTCTCCAAGGAGCAAGCATCTTTTAATTTCATGGCTGCAGTCACCATCTGCAGTGATTTTGGAGCCCCCCAAACTAAAGTCTGACACTATTTCCACTGTTTCCCCATCTATTTCCCACGAAGTGATGGGACCACATGCCATGATCTTTGTTTTCTGAATGTTGAGCTTTAAGCAAGTCAGGTAGTCTGGTATTCCATCTCTTTCAGAATTTTCCAACTTTTCCCAACTTTTTCGCTCTCCTCTTTCACTTTCATCAAGAGGCTTTTTATTTCCTCTTCACTTTCTGCCATAAGAGTGTTGTCATCTGAATATCTAAGGCTATTGATATTTCTCCTAGCAATCTTGATTCCATCTTGTGCTTCATCCAGCCCAGCGTATCTCATGATGTACTCTGCATATAAGTTAAATAAGCAGCATGACAATATACTGACAAATGGAGCCTGACATACTCCATTTCCTATCTGGAACCAGTCTGTTGTTCCATATCCAGTTCTAACTGTTGTTTCCTGATCTGCATATAGGTTTCTCAAGAAACAAGTCAGGTAGTCTGGTATTCTCATCTCTTTCAGAATTTTCCACAGTTTATTGTGATCCACACAGTCAAAGGCTTTGACATAGTCAATAAAGCAGAAATAGATGTTTTCCTGGAACTCACTTAGCTTTTTCGATGATCCAGCAAATGTTGTGAATTTGACCTCTGGTTCCTCTGCCTTTTCTAAGCCCAGCCTGAGCATATGGAAGTTCACGGTTCACATATTGCTGAAGCCTGGCTTGGAGAATTTTGAGCATTACTTTATTAGCATGTGAGATGAGTGCAATTGTGTAGTAGTTTGAGCATTCTTTGGCATTGCATTTCTTTGGGATTGGAATGAAAACAGACCTTTTCCAGTCCTGTGGCCACTGCTGAGTTTTTCAAATTTGCTGGCATATTGAGTGCAGCACTTTCATAGCATCATCTTTCAGGATTTGAAACAGCTCAACTGGAATTGCATCACCTCCACTAGCTTTGTTCGTAGTGATACTTCCTAAGCCCCACTTGACTTCACATTCCAGGATGTCTGGCTCTAGGCAAGTGATCAGACTATTGTGATTATCTGGGTCATGAAGATCTTTTTTATATTTTGTATTTTTATTACTTATTCATTTAAAAAGTTTATTTAGCAATTTCATATTTGTTCTCCCATATACACTTTAGAATCACTTGCAATTAAAAAACCCTTTGTAATTCCAGTATTAATGTGAGTCTGTAATTAATGTAATCTGTAATTAATGTTGACATTAAATGCAAATCTTTATGTGGCTCTATAACCATTTATAATGTTATGCCTTTCCTCATTTATTTAGACATCAAAAACAAAAGTGTATTTTTCTATTGTGTGTGTGTGCTTCTGCAATTTTTAAAATAAGGTTTTGGTGACAGGATCATCCCAGTATTATAAAATAAGCAAAAGGGTTTTTCATGTCATTCTGCTGTGAAGTTTTGTAAAATATGAAGGGTTTGTCTGTCATCTGAGTGTATGTTAAAATTCACAAGTAAAACTACCCGGAACTTGTGTCTTTTACAGTCGTGTACCTTTGAAAATCTTTTCTTCTAATGCTTTGGAATGTTGAATCTTTGATCTCTTCTTAGACCAGTTATTATGATATATATTTTGCTAAAAAATCATGAAAATTGTCATGAATTAGCATAGAACTGTCATTTATAATAATTTAAATCCCTTTGAAGCCCATAGTTCTATCTTCTTCCTCAACTCTGAGGTTGTACATATTAGTATCCTTTTTTTTTTTCTTTATATTTTTACTCATAATGAGATGTGGTCTTTTTAAGAAAAGAGAAGGTGACTCTATTGAGAGTTTCATACTCATTTTTTTTTTTTTTTACTTTAACTTAATCTAAACTTTATCATTATACTAATGCAATTTTAGTTTATGTTGCTTCTTTCCTTTTATAAACTTAATATGGCACATGCAGTTTCTTTTATTTATGAAAAGGAAGCATTTAGATGAATACAATCAATTTCTTAAAGAAGATTTGGTAGGATATATTGTTTCTTATTGCCAAATTCAGACTTGAAGAAAGTGGGGAAAAGCACTAGACCATTCAGGTATGACCTAAATCAAATCCCTTATGATTATACAGTGGAAGTGAGAAATAGATTTAAGGCACTAGATGGGGGTTTGTGATTTTGTACAAGAGACAGGGGGCAAGATAATCCCCAAAAAAGAAATGCAAGAAAGCAAAAGCGCTGAGAAGGCCTTACAAATGAAAAGAAGACAAGTGAAAAGCAAAGGAGAAAAGGAAAGATATACCCATTTAAATGTAGAGTTCCAAAGAATAGCAAGGAGATAAGAAAGACTTCCTCAGAGATCAATGCAAAGAAATAGAGGAAAATAACAGAATGGGAAAGACTAGAGATCTCTTCAAGAAAATTAAAGATACCAAGGGAACATTTCATGCAAAGATGGGCTCAAAAAGGACAGAAATGGTATGGACCTAACAGAAGCAGAAGACACTATGAAGAGGTGGCAAGAATACAAAGAAGAACTGTACAAAAATGATCCTCATGACCCAGATAATCATGATGGTGTGATCACTCACCTATAGCCAGACATCCTGGAATGTGAAGTCAAGTGGGCCTTAGGAAGCATCACTACAAACAAAGTTAGTGGAGGTGATAGAATTCCAGTTGAGCTATCTAGTATCCTAAAAGATGATGCTATGAAAGTGCTGCACTCAATATGCCAACAAAATTGGAAAATTCAGGAATGGCCACGAAACTGGAAAGGTTCCAATTGTAAAGCAAGGTAATGCCAAAGAATGCTCAAACTACTGCACAATTGCACTCATCTCACATGCTAGTAAAGTAATACTCAAAATTCTCCAAGCCAGGCTTCAGCAATACGTGAATCGTGAACTTCTGGATGTTCAAGTTAGTTTTAGAAAAGATAGAGGAATCAGAGATCAATTGCCAACATCCGCTGGATCATTGAAAAAGCAAGAGAGTTCCAGAAAAATATCTATTTCTGCTATATTGACAATGCTAAAGCCTTTGACTGTGTGGATTACAATAAACTGTGGAAAATTCTGAAAGAGATGGGAATACCAGACCACCTGACCTGACTCGAGAAATCTGTATGCAGGTCAGGAAGCAACAATTAGAACTGGACGTGGAACAACAGACTGGTTCCAAATAGGAAAAGGAGTACATCAAGGCTGTATATTGTCACTCTGCTTATTTAAGTTATATGCACAGTACATCATGGGAAATGCTGGGCTGGATGAAGCACAAGCTGGAATCAAGATTGCTAGGAGAAATATCAATAACCTCAGATATACAGATGAGACCACCCTTATGGCAGAAAGTGAAGAGGAACTCAAAAGCCTCTTGATGAAAGTGAAAGAGAAGAGCGAAAAAGTTGGCTTAAAGCTCAACATTCAGAAAATGAAGATCATGGCATATGGTCCCATCACTTCATGGCAAACAGATGGGGAAACAGTGGAAACAGTGTCAGACTTTATTTTGGGGGGCTCCAAAATCACTGTAGATGGTGACTGCAGCCATGAAATTAAAAGATGCTTGCTCTTTTGAGGGAAAGTTATGACCAACCTAGACAGCGTATTAAAAGCAGAGACATTATTTGCCAACAAAGGTCCATCTAGTCAAGCTATGGTTTTTCCTGTAGTCATGCATGGATGTGAGATTTGGACTATAAAGAAAGCTGAGCGCTGAAGATGATGCTTTGAACTGTGGTGTTGGAGAAGACTCTTGAGAGTCCCTTGGACTGCAAGGAGATCTAACCAGTCCATCCTAAAGGAGATCATTCTGGGTGTTCGTTGGAAGGATTGATGTTGAAGCTGAAACTCCAATACTTTGGCCACCTGATGCGAAGAACTGATCATTTGAAAAAACCCTGATGTTGGGAAAAATTGAGGGCAGGAGGAGAAGGGGACGACAATGGATGAGATGATTGGATGGCATCACCATCTCAGTGGACATGAGTTTGGGTAAACTCCAGGAGTTGGTGATGGACAGAGAGGCCTGGCTTGGTGCAGTCCATGAAGTTAGAGTCGGACTCAACTGAGTGACTGAACTGACTGATCACTTCTTAAGAAGTCTCTTTTAATTTATAGATGATTTCCACTTTAAAATTTAGTTTAATGTTAAGCTCTTTCTTTTATCTCTGTGTTTTTGCATTAATATGTGAGAACATGGCCTCTGAAAATCACTGTTTTTAACATCTACTGAGGCTATCTTTGTTACTCATACAAAATTTTTGTAAAAGCTCCATGGACAAAAGAGAGAAGAGTGTGTTTTTCTGCTTGTTGGTTCAGACATCATTATTCCTTTGGGTTTAGGTTCAAGTTTTCAGATAATTTTTTTCTACCCCTGAAGTGACAGAGATTATAAGTATTAGAAAAAGCTACATGAGCAGGACCACAGAGTCTGGATCAGATGCTTTGTAAAGTGATGTGCTATCCTCATCGCTCTTTCTAGTCCTGGAGCTACTCTGTGATTTGGATTATGTAATATGATTTTAGCTTCCTCCCCTTCTGTTTGAATTGTTGTTCCTTTCTGCTGCTGTTAGTGAACATGTTATTCAAATTCAAAACACTATTTTACTTCTCTTTTCTATTTTAGATCAAATCTTATTAATAAACCCAATTCCTACTCATTTTGTTTTTAATGCCCTTAAGGTATATATACAAAGAAGCTTTCGTGATTTTAAAGGATCGAGGTGAACAATTAATTTACTGAGAGTTGACACCTTAAAGGTACAATGTTAAAAATATCTATAAATCAAAACTCATAAAGCCCATTAACATTTTTAAACAGAAAGTCCCAAAGGCCACTTAGAGGGGGATGAATATGGGCTTTCTCTCTAAATGCCTCATGTAGTTTCTTTTTAATATTTTCTACTTTGATATTTCAACAAGAGAAAACCATACCATTATATGTTTGCTTTATAAAAACCATTTAAAACAATATGAAAAAAATCAATCTGAATTCAAAATCCATTTTAAGTGCTATTATAGTAAAACAGCTGTCTTTATATAACATAGGTGCCCATGTTTAAGATACTTAAAGAAAAGTACTACATCCATAAAAGATAATGCAGATGTAAAAGTATTGATTTTTCAAAATATAAAGAGTAGGAAATGCATTATTGCTGCTAAGTCACTTCAGTCGTGTCTGACTCTCTGCGACCCCATAGACGGCAGCCCACCAGGCTCCGCCATCTCTGGGATTCTCCAGGCAAGAACACTGGAGTGGGTTGCCATTTCCTTCTCCAGTGCATGAAAGGGAAAAGTGAAAGTGAAGTCGCTCAGTCGTGTTCGACTAGTAGCGACCCCATGGACTACAGCCTACCAGGCTCCTCCATCCATGGGATTTTCCAAGCAAGAGTACTGGAATGGGGTGCCATTGCCTTCTCCAATGCATTATTGAGTGGATATAATTTCTAAAATTTACCTGAGTGAAAATTCAAGAATAAGAGTACACTTCTGGGATACTCTTTTATGTAATTTCATTCACAAAAGTAAGGAATGGTTACCAAGCAGTAGTCCTTCCCAGTATCAAGCACACCCAAGACATCACACACACAAGCCCATGTATAATTGAACATGCACACATATACAATTGCACATATAGGACATCACCTGCATATACACTTACACATAGACACTGCTGCTGCTACTGCTGCTAAGTCACTTCAGTCGTGTCCGACTCTGTGCGACCCCATAGACGGTAGCCCACCAGGCTCCCCCGTCCCTGGGATTTTCCAGGCAAGAACACTGGAGTGGGTTGCCATTTCCTTCTCCAATGCATGAAAGTGAGAAGTGAAAGTGAAGTCACTCAGTCGTGTCCGACTCTTAGCGACCCCATGGACTGCAGCCCACCAGGCTCCTCCGTCCATGGGATTTTCCAGGCAAGAGTACTGGAGTGGGGTGCCATTGCCTT
The DNA here is from genome assembly GCA_006410635.1 of Cephalophus harveyi. Classification (NCBI taxonomy): domain Eukaryota; kingdom Metazoa; phylum Chordata; class Mammalia; order Artiodactyla; family Bovidae; genus Cephalophus; species Cephalophus harveyi. The sequence goes on along the minus strand of SJYT01019668.1, from coordinate 27,083 downwards.
CTCCCACATAGACACTAGATATCTCTAATTTGGGGGGCCTTGTTAGCAGTTTTTTCCGGGCTGAATTATGCATAAGAAAACTTTGAGGATACTTTAAAAAACATTTCTAGGTCACCAGACACACAACACACTTCTTTGAAATAAATACTGAGAATCTGCCAACCCTTGATGTAATAATTACAGTAGAAATATCACTTGTTTTATCCCATTATTTCTAAAATTTAGTAAACTTTTAATCAACTTCCCCCCCCAAGGTTCCACCCATTTAAAGGAAGAGACTTCCCACAAAGAAGGAATAGTATGAATGGAACTATGTAGACAAAAGGTAACATGATAACACATTATGAGGGTCAAAGAATCTCTCCTCTCTTCTTCTTCATTATTACTCTCTATCTCTGTCAGTTAAAAGAGATTACCTTTGTCTAAGAGATGTGAATATTTCTAAATCTAATGCTCTCAGATCCAATTCACTTCCCTTTGCATCCAGAATAAACATCTGGCTGTGTTTTTTGAGGACATATTGATCATTTGTAGTGAGTTAAGGAATGTGATTTTGAAGGACAGGGAACCCTGGCTTGCTATAGCTCATAGGGTGGCAAGGGTAGGACATGACTTAGAGACTGAACAGCAACACCTACAACGAATGTGAGGGGCCTAGGATAGTGTTCTGTGTTTTTTTTTTTCCTTAAGTGACAGTGTGTCATAGGCTTTTGTTAAAGATAAAGAATGCTAAAACTACTGCACAATTGCACTCATCTCACATGCTAGTAAAGTGATGCTCAAAATTCTCCAAGGCAGGCTTCAGCAATAGGTGAACCGTGAACTTTCAGATGTTCAAGTTGATTTTAGAAAAGGCAGAGGAACCAGAGATCAAATTGCCAACACCCACTGGATCATCAAAAAAGCAAGAGAATTACAGAAAAACACCTATTTCTGCTTTATTGATTATGCCAAAGCCTTTGACTGTGTGGATCACAATAAACTGTGGAAAATTCTGAAAGAGATGAGAATACCAGACCACCTGACCTGCTTCTTGAGAAACCTGTATGCAGGTCAGGAAGCAACAGTTAGAACTGGACATGGAACAACAGACTGGGTCCAAATAGGAAAAGGAGTACGTCAAGGCTGTATATTGTCACCCTGCTTATTTAACTTATATACAGAGTACATCATGAGAAATGCTGGGATGGAAAAAGCACAAGCTGGAATCAAGATTGCTGGGAGAAATATCAATAACCTCAGATATGCAGATGACACCACCCTTATGGCAGAAAGTGAAGAGGAACTAAAAAGCCTCTTAATGAAAGTGAAAGAGGAGAGTGAAAATGTTGGCTTAAATATCAACATTCAGAAAATGAAGATCATCGCATCTGGTCCCATCACTTCATGGGAAATAGATGCGGAAACAGTGGGATCAGTGTCAGACTTTATTTTTGGGGGCTCCAAAATCACTGAAGATGGTGATTGCAACCATGAAATTAAAAGATGCTTGCTCCTTGGAAGGAAAGTTATGACCAATCTAGACAGCATATTCAAAAGCAGAGACATTACTTTGCCAACAAAGGTCCCTAGTCAAGGCTATAGTTTTTCCAGTAGTCATGTATGAAGGTAAGAGTTGGACTGTGAAGAAAGCTGAGCACTGAACAATTGATGCTTTTGAACTGTGGTGTTGGAGAGCCTCTTGAGAGTCCCTTGAACTGCAAGGAGCTCCAACCAGTCCATTCTGAAGGAGATCAGCCCTGGGTGTTCTTTGGAAGGAATGATACTGAAGCTGAAACTCCAGTACTTTTGCCACCTCATGCAAAGAGTTGACTCATTGGAAAAGACTCTGATGCTGGGAGGGATTGGGGGCAGGAGGAGAAGGGAACGACAGAGGATGAGATGGCTGGATGGCATCACGGACTCGATGGACATGAGTTTGGGTAAACTCCGGGAGTTGGTGATGGACAGGGAGGCCTGGTGTGCTGCAGTTCATAGGGTCGCAAAGAGTCAGACATGACTGAGCGACTGAACTGAACTGAACTGAAAGAACTTAGGAGGACCAGCAGATCTGAGGGGAAAAAAAGTGGGGTCTGTGTAACCTTCTCTTTTTCAGATGACTATGATAGTACTTGGTGGTTATACATTCCCAGTATAGTTGCCCACTACTTTCTTTATGCCCAGATGTTCTCTAAATTTTTCTCATAATATCTATAGTATTTTACCTCACTTCAGTTAGTTTTCTAAATTTAGAGCCCTCAAAGTCAAGATATGAATGTTTTTAATTCACAGAATCTCATGCATTGTCTGATAAGTGATAAGTGTAATAGGAGGTATGATCAAGCTGTTTTCTCTCTCAAAATGTTTATGAAGGCTCAGAGGCCAGGACAAATATGGTTGTTTTCATTGCTCCATCGTTCTAATGGTTCTAAACACTATTGTAAGATGTGTGAAGAGATAGTAATAAGATATTTCCAGCATTAATTCACTTCTCCTTTTTCTTGTTGTTATTTTTATAAATGGGGTTGGGGTATTGTACAAGAAAGGGTGTGGTATCTTTGGAGTAATGATTGCTGGGATGATGTGACATTTGCTCTCCCTAACTTTTGGAGGAAGAAAATAAAGTACATCTCTGTCACCTCAGGTCAGGTGAGTGGGGATTCAAGGAAATAGTTTGGAGAGCTTGATATGAGTCTTCTGAAGACTTGGGGATATTGAAATCTGGTATCTTTCCCCTCTATGAGAAGTAAAAGGTAAAAACACTTTGATTAATTGTGTTTCAACCATCAAAACAAAGCAAGAGAGGACTGTGATTGAGGAAGCTACATTTCTTCTGGAAGTATTGCAAATAAGTGTGTTAGCACCTGATGAGATATTGGAAGGTAATTGGCATAGGGTCATCTAAACAACAGTCCTAAAATGGGTAAGTGATTTCTGTTAGAAGGATGAGTATGTGCAGACCAGGGCCTAAGGAAGAATTGGTAAAAAAGGGAATGGATGAATGTCAAGAGGATTACAGGTACAAATTCTATTGGAGGGTCTCTGAGGAACTCACAGAAATCCCATAAGAGAAAGCCAAAAGTTATTCCTTTGTCACCCTGACAGCACCTAAGACAAATTACGAGTTTACCAACCTAGTGAGGTCTTTGCTATCTCTTATCTCTCTGGCACCCATCAGTACAGTTCAGTCACTCAGTCATGTCCAACTCTTTGCAACCCCATGGATCGCAACACCAGGCCTCCCTATCCATCAACTCCCAGAATTTACCCAAACTAATGTCCATTGAGACAGTGATGCCATCTAACCATCTCATCCTCTGTTGTCCCCTTCTCCTCCTGTCCTCAATCTTTCCCAACATCAGGGTCTTTTCCAATGAGTCAGCTCTTCACATCAGGTGGCCAAAATATTGAAGTTTCAGCTTCAACATCAGTCCTTCCAATGAACACCCAGGACTGATCTCCTTTAGGATGGACTGGATGGATCTCCTTGCAGTCCAAGGGACTCTCAAGAGTCTTCTCCAACACCATAGTTCAAAAGCATCAATTCTTCAGTGCTCAGCCTTCTTTATAGTCCAACTCTCACATCCATACATGACCATTGGAAAAACCATAGCCTTGACTAGACGGACCTTTGTAGACAAAGTAATGTCTCTGTTTTTGAATATTCTATCTAGGTTGGTCAAAAATTTCCTTCCAAGGAGTAGGCATCTTTTAATTTCATGGCGCAATCACCCTCTGCAGTGATTTTGGAGCCCCCCAAAATAAAGTCAGCCACTGTTTCCACTGTTTCCCCATCTATTTCCCATGAATTGATGGGACCAGATGCCATGATCTTAGTTTTCTGAATGTTGAGCTTTAAGCCAACTTTTTCACTTTCCTCTTTCAATTTCATCAAGAGGCTCTTTAGTTCTTCTTCACTTTCTGCTATGAGAGCGGAGTCATTTGCATATCTGAGGTTATTGATATTTCTTCTGGAAATCTTGACTCTAGCTTATGCTTCATCCACCCCAGTGTTTCTCAAGATGTACTCTGCATATAACTTAAATAAGCAGGGTGACAACATACAGGCTTGATATACTCCTTTCCTGATTTAGAACAAGGCTGTTGTTCCATGTCCAGTTCTAACTGTTGCTTCCTGACCTACATACAGATTTCTCAAGAGACAGGTCAGGTGGTCTGGTTTCTCATCTGTTTAAGAATTTTCCAGTTTGTTGTGAGCTACACAGTCAAAGGCTTTGGCATAGTCAGTAAAGCAGAAATAGATGTTTTCCTGGAACTCTCTTGCTTTTTCAATCACAGAAAACACACTCACAGAAAAATAACCAATCTAATCACATGGACCACAGCCTTGTCTAACTCAGTGAAACTAAACCATGCCATTAGCATCACCCAAGACAGATGTATCATGGTGGAGAATTCTGACAAAATGTGGTCCACTGGAGAAGGGAATGGCAAACTACTCCAGTATTCTTGCCTTAAGAACCCCAGGAAGAGTATGAAAAGTGAAAAAGATAGGACACTGAAAGATGAACTCCCCAGGTCAGAGGGTGCCCAATATGTTACTGGAGATCAGTGGAGAAATAACTCCAGAAAGAATGAAGAGACAGAGCCAAAGCAAAAACAGCACCCAGTTGTGGATGTGACTGGTGATGGAGCAAGGTCTGATTCTGTAAAGAGCAATATTGTATAGGAACCTGGAATGTTAGGTCCATGAATCAAGGCAAATTGAAAGTGCTCAAATGAGATGGCAAGATTGAACATTGATATTTTAGGAATCAGTGAACTAAAATGGACTGGAATGGGTGAATTTAACTCAGATGACCATTATATCTACTACCATGGGCAAGAATCCCTTAGAAGAAATGGAGTAGCCATCATAGTCAACAAAAGTCCTAAATGCAGTACTTGGATGCAATATCAAAAACAACAGAATGATCTCTGTTCGTTTCCAAGGCAAACCATTCAATATCACGATAATCCAAGTCTATGCCCTCACCTGCAACAATGAAGAAGCTAAAGTTGAATGGGACCTTGCAGCCATCAGTTCAGTTCAGTTCAGTTCAGTAGCTCAGTCGTGTCCAACTCTTTGCGACCCCATGAATTGCAGCACTCCAGGCCTCCCTGTCCATCACCAACTCTTGGAGTTCACTCAAATTCACATCCACTGAGTTGGTGATACCATCCAGCCATCTCATCCTCTGTCGTCCCCTTCTCCTCCTGCCCCCAATCCCTCCCAGCATCAGAGTCCCAATAAAAGCCAGCACGTGAGAGAGAGGAGAAGTGGTTTTCTAAGTATGGTCCGTAACAAGCAGCAGCAACAGTGCCATCAGGGAACTAGTTAGCAATCTTTCTTAGACCTCATGAGACTGACTGAATGGGAAATTTTCAGACTTAGATACAGCAACCTCTCTAATACACTATACAGTTGATTCATGCTGATTCATATGGGCGTGTGACAGCCACTGTGTTAAGAGAATGAATAGGTGGATGTCACACTATGCTACACTTGTCCGTGGCAGGCCTGAGATGTAGAAGAAAAAGAACTCTCAAGCAGATCAGTTGGACTTTTGGATAGGAAATTATTTTTAAACAACTGAAACTGAGGCTTACACTTGCACCATAAAGGACTAAAGAATTGATGGGCCATGCTTGATAGAAGAGGGAAGAATGAGATTAGAGAGTGTGTTTGGTAAGGAAAGGGGAAAAGCAGAGGTGCTTTCTAATTTTTTCCTTACAGAGCTCAGTTCATTCAATAAGCTTGACAGGAATGTGTCAAATAAATGTGTTCATAAATTTGAGTAAATGCACAAGTCTGAAGCACAAATGAAAAGCAAGGAAGAGATAACAATTTTGTTGTCTGCAGCACCTGAATGCTAGTTAAAGCCATGAAAAATGTGGAGATTTATAGAAAGGTCAGGAAACCAAAGACAGGAGTCTGGAAACCTCAGTATTTAAACAAGAGCTGGAGAAAGAAGTTATCATGAGATAGATGGGAAAAAATAAAAAGAATTGTTAAAGACATTAAAGAAAAACTAAGAGAAGTAGTAAAATATGTGGCAAAAAAGAAGATTTAATTATAAAGAAAATAACAAAAAAGAAAATGGACTGAGTTTAATTTTCTGTAGAGACTCAATAGTACTAGATGTGAAAATGTGGATTAAATTTTTTCCAAGAATCTTAGAAAGCAACTGAAGTGAGAAAAGTCAGAAGCTGGGGATTGAAGGTGAGAAACAAAGGAAAGCATTTAATTCACATGAGTCAGAATGTGTGGATGTTTGTATGTTTTAGGTTAACAACCTTTAGACATAAAGATACTCAGAATTTAGGAACATGTTGTAGTGATACAACACGATCCAGAAGGAGCAGAGGAAAGAAAGGATAATGGGCATCAATTAAATAGCTGGCTGTTTAAACAGAATTTCATAATGGTTCATTCACAACAGCAATTGAATGACTATTAATTATTGAAGTGTAGTATTTAGATAGTGGTATTAGATTTCCTTAAGCTGATCACCTAAAGCAATAAAATTTAAATAATTCATCACAGGAGATCTTAGGCTACAAAGTATTAGCTAATTCCTTATTAGCCCATTCACACTGAATTTCAAACAGCGTCTACTGTTCCTGATGATATAATCCATCCCCGCCATTGACCTTTTGCTTGTTTTTGTTTTTTTTTTTTTAAATTACGGGATTAGGTGTAATAGAAGAATTATAACATCTTCCCATTCAGACCCACATGGCTTCCCTTTTTATGTGTATTTTGGGAATTGCATATCCTACTTATGATTGTAGTAAGGACTATGGCTGCTTGCATGGTAACCGAAAACTCTAATGAAATTATATAGAATTTTCAATCTTATGGTTCAAAGCTTTTGCTTATTAAGTCATCTACTTTTTGATTCTTTAAACAAGCACTTATTATGATACTGTTAGGTATGGTAACATAACAGGGCACAGGACATATATATTCCTGCCTTCGTGGAAATTCAAGGGCCCTGAGGAGGATGTGGGGCTTCTCTGGTAGCTCAGCTGGTAAAAAAATCTGCCTGCAATGCAGGAGATCCCGGTTCAGTTCCTGGGTCATGAAGATCCACTGAAGAAGGGAGAGGCTACCCACTCCAGTATTCTTGGGCTTCAGTTGAAGAAGGAATCATCAAATGGTTAGTTGCCTGCTGGGATGAGGTAACTGCCTGATGTGTAGGTGTGTAGATAAGGGGCTGATTGAGGTAATGGGAGGGAAAGCTATAGAGGAGAGGTTAGATAAGGCATGAGTCCAGGGGAATAGGTATCCTCATTTGACAGTAATGATATAAGTATTTAGTCAAGAGGAGTGAGTGCTCCAAGATGGCAGGTAGAACATCAACATAACACAAAGGCCTAGACGTCACACAGAACAGCCTAGAAGTAGTTAAATAGGTAAGAATTTACTGTAGTTATCTTTATAAGAGCAACGATGGTCTATATTTTACTCATATCAAAGTGAGTGAGGAGAACTAAATAAATGTAAAGAAATGCATATTGAGCCAAGGCTACTGGTTGATATTATCCAATAAACAGAAAACCTTATGTTCCTAATATCTTCCCACAATTGGTCGATTAGTCCAGGATGCTGTAGTAGTACCACTGCATTGCCCGCCCTGGATAAAGGAAATCAAGGATGAAATAGGCCTCAGTTATATGGCTGGGTCTGGGAAATGGTCCCTCCATTATCATAAACTCTTTAGGGCAAAATACAGAGGGAATATCAAGAGAGGGTACAGATCATATGGAAGATAGATCTGTAACTGCTACCCTTTGAGATTAGAAAGTGAATTAATGGTCTGATAGAGTGGCATCAGGGGATCACTAGCAAACCAATCTGTTGTCCCATGCACAGAGTCTGTCTGCTAAGTGACACTGACTGTTCAGTGTGGAAGCCATCTCACAAATTTCAGACACTGATGAGACAGCTTGTTCATAACAGGGGACTTGTGGGAAATTCTCTGGTTGTCCAATGGTTAGGACTCCATGCTTTCAATTCCAAGGACCCAGGGATGGATTCCTGGTAAGGGATCTATGATCTCAAAAGCTGCATGGTGTGTCCCTCTTTGCCACGGCATTTTTTTTTTTAATGGGATTCCCTTTCTTATCAAGATGATGCATGCTGGTATTACCCATATAAAGTAGGAGAAAGTTAGGAGAAACACAGTTTGAAATTTTTTTAGAAATCAAGCGTATTTATATATGTATATTATTACCTTAGAGTTAAAATATCTTGAGGAATGACCAAGTTTAGAATATGGCTATGGAGATGGGTTTTTCAGGTGGAACAAATATGATGGTCATTCAGAATGCTGGGTCAAGGAACTGGAAGTGCAGTTCATGAAGTGCACTGGAAGTGCACTTAGAAACTGAAAATGCTGCATGTAATTTCTTATATGGCTGTGTATTGACTCAGTATGACAGTAAAGATTTGAATGTAGCCAGATGAGAAAAGTGGGTAGCGAAGTTATCAGTGGAAAAAGAGGAAAATGAAAAGAATGAGGAATGAAAGCATGAGGAAAGATAACTGGTTGTATAGCCAACTGGATAGGCCTCCAAAAGCAGTAGAGTGATTTGTTTACATGAGAAATCATCAATAATGGCTTGGAAAAGCCACCAAGGAACCAAGACTAGATCAGTCTCAGCTATTACCTATGCAGCAGTGTAAGAACATGGTAAATTCCTCTTGAGTGTTCTGCAAAGAAATCTGTTTCTACAAGGCCACAAATTTAAAATGAGAGGATGAGACTGTAGTGGAATAGTTTTCAAAATTCACAGTGGAGATATTTGGGAGCAAGATTAAGAAGAAATAAAGCATTGCATGTGTTTATTGTTAGACCATGACAGAATAACTTATGGAAAAATCTTACACCTTGAGTGCTGGCCAAGGGCTTCAAGGATGTTGAAGAATGATAGACAGTAAGCCTTGTATAATAGTCTGCATTTAATAAGACGCATGCAAAGAGAACACTATATAAAGTTGGTTGTAAAGACAATCATAAGTGTTGTTATATTGAAGTTGTGAAACCCACTCTGATAGGTCATCAGTTAAAGAATAGGCTTCAAAAGTGTTTGGAGTTTTATATGCCTTTAATAAGTTTATAAAACCACTCAACTAGATACATGATTATAATACTACAAGGCATATTTTCATATGTGGAAAACTTAATCATATTTTATTAACCACTACTATCCTTACATGTAAACCATTTTTTTCACTATCTCAGAGGTCATACTTTCGGCCAAGAGAATAGATATTCTAACTCTGTTACCACTAAAATTTTACCTATGTAATTCTTTTTCTCTAGGTCAACAGTAAAAATGTGAATATTTAATTAATGTTAGTATTTTGCTATATGATCAAATTTCCAATATCCGTTAGATCATTGGAAAAGCAAGAGAGTTCCAGAAAAACATCTAATTCTGCTTTATTGACTACACCAAAGCCTTTGACTGTGGATCACAACAAAATGTGGAAAATTCTGAAAGAAATGGGAATACCAGACCACCTGACCTGCCTCCTGAGAAATCTGTATGCAGATCAGGAAATAAGAGTTAGAACTGAACATGGAACAACAAACTGGTTCCAAATTGGGAAAGGAGGATATCAAGTCTATATATTGTCACCCTGCTTATTTAACTTATATGCAGAGTACATCATGTGAAATGCCAGGCTGGATGAAGCACAGCTGGAAACAACATTGCTGGGAGAAATATCAATAACCTCAGATATGCAGATGGCACCACTTTTATGGCAGAAAGCAAAGAAGAACTAAAGAGCTTGATGAAACTGATGAGCTGATGAACTCTTGATGAAAGTGAAAGAGGAGAGTGAAAAAGTTGGTTTAAGACTCAACATTCAGAAAACTAAGATCATGGAATCTGCTCCCATTACTTCATGGCAAATAGATGAGGAAACAATGGAAACAGTGTCAGACTTTACTTTTTTGGGCTCCAAAATCACTGCAGATGGTGAATGCAGCCATGAAATTAAAAGATGCATGCTCCTTGGAAGAAAAGCTATGACCAACCTAGACAGCATATTAAAAAGCAGAGAAATTACACTGCCAACAAAGGTATGTCTAATCAAAGCTATTGTTTTTCCAGTAGTTCTTTATGGATGTGAGAGTTGGACTATAAAGAAAGCTGAGGGAGGAAGAATTGATGCTTTTGAACTGTGGTGTTGGAGGAGACTCTTGAGAGTCCCTTGAACTGCAAGGAGATCCAACCAGTCCATCCTAAAGGAAATCAGTCCTGAATACTCATTGGAAGGACTGATGCTGAAGCTGAAACTCCAAAACTTTGGCCACGTGATGCAAAGAACTTACTCATTTGAAAAGACCCTGATGCTGGGAAGATTGAAGGTGGGAGAAGGGGCCAACAGAGGATGAGATGGTTAGATGGCATCACCAACTCAATGGACATGAGTTTGATTAAGGTCTGGAAGTTGGTGATGGACAGAGAAGCCTGGTGTGCTGCAGTCCACAAGGTTGCAAAGAGTAGAGTTGTATTGAGCGACTGAAATGAATTGAACTGAATTGTTATAATTTTCAATTTTGTGTTATTATAAAAAATAATTTTGTAATTTATTCAATTTCTGATTTTCCAGAAATAATTTAAATAAAAAGTAGTTTTAAATATTGCAGTTTCAAGCATATTTGCTTTTTTATATGTGGATTAAATTGATTTTAATGCAATTTCATATACAGTTGACTTTAGTATGTTTTATTTTTTCAGTTAAAATGTGGAGTTTGCCAGCATAGATAGAAAGGCTGAATGCTCGCCATATGTACATAATTCACAGTTCTCCCAAATACATCCTCTTCTTATCACCATGATAACAGCCAGGTAGGTTGCTATTGGAATAACATCACTGATGGTGGGTCCTTTTCTATAGAGTTCAGTAAATGATTGTCAGGAACTTGTTTTATGAGTTGACTTCTAGGCCAGGTTAAACCAGGGGCTATGATTTTTGCAGAACTAGGGTGCATTTATATATATATATTTGGGCATGAGATGATTCATTCTGTCACCTCAACTCATTCTAAATCCAAGGAACTTCAGAATTCTAGATAAATTGGTTTTGTGTATCCAGGGATGGATGGGAAAATTGGATGTGCTTCTAGGCCAGGTTAAACCAGGGGCTATGATTTTTGCAGAACTAGGGTGCATTTATATATATATATTTGGGCATGAGATGATTCATTCTGTCACCTCAACTCATTCTAAATCCAAGGAACTTCAGAATTCTAGATAAATTGGTTTTGTGTATCCAGGGATGGATGGGAAAATTGGATGTGCTCTATTATAACAGAACCAATGAAGGAGATTTTGATTACATTTCTTGAAATTTTATTCCCAAAAAACTGCTTACCATCATCCCACTTGAATTATATTGAATGGAGGTCGATATTTGAGCTGATTCAGGGGACTAACTTAATTATCCACCTGAGTTTCTTCTGGTGTAGACATTGGATACAGAATACATGGCTATCCTTTCTTTTTTTTTTTTAATGGGATTCCCTTTCTTATCAAGATGATGCATGCTGGTATTACCCATATAAAGTAGGAGAAAGTTAGGAGAAACACAGTTTGAAATTTTTTTAGAAATCAAGCGTATTTATATATGTATATTATTACCTTAGAGTTAAAATATCTTGAGGAATGACCAAGTTTAGAATATGGCTATGGAGATGGGTTTTTCAGGTGGAACAAATATGATGGTCATTCAGAATGCTGGGTCAAGGAACTGGAAGTGCAGTTCATGAAGTGCACTGGAAGTGCACTTAGAAACTGAAAATGCTGCATGTAATTTTTTATATGGCTGTGTATTGACTCAGTATGACAGTAAAGATTTGAATGTAGCCAGATGAGAAAAGTGGGTAGCGAAGTTATCAGTGGAAAAAGAGGAAAATGAAAAGAATGAGGAATGAAAGCATGAGGAAAGATAACTGGTTGTATAGCCAACTGGATAGGCCTCCAAAAGCAGTAGAGTGATTTGTTTACATGAGAAATCATCAATAATGGCTTGGAAAAGCCACCAAGGAACCAAGACTAGATCAGTCTCAGCTATTACCTATGCAGCAGTGTAAGAACATGGTAAATTCCTCTTGAGTGTTCTGCAAAGAAATCTGTTTCTACAAGGCCACAAATTTAAAATGAGAGGATGAGACTGTAGTGGAATAGTTTTCAAAATTCACAGTGGAGATATTTGGGAGCAAGATTAAGAAGAAATAAAGCATTGCATGTGTTTATTGTTAGACCATGACAGAATAACTTATGGAAAAATCTTACACCTTGAGTGCNTGTTTCTACAAGGCCACAAATTTAAAATGAGAGGATGAGACTGTAGTGGAATAGTTTTCAAAATTCACAGTGGAGATATTTGGGAGCAAGATTAAGAAGAAATAAAGCATTGCATGTGTTTATTGTTAGACCATGACAGAATAACTTATGGAAAAATCTTACACCTTGAGTGCCGGCCAAGGGCTTCAAGGATGTTGAAGAATGATAGACGGTAAACCTTGTATAATAGTCTGCATTCAATAAGACACATGCAAAGAGAATACTATATAAAGTTGGTTGTAAAGACAACCATAAGTGTTGTTATATTGAAGTTGTGAAACCCACTCTGATTGGTCATCAGTTAAAGAACAGGTTTCAAAAGTGTTTGGAGTTTTATATGCCTTTAATAAGTTTATGAAGCCACTCAAGTAGATACATGTTTATAACACTACAAGTCAGATTTTCATATGTGGAAAACTTAATCATATTTTATTAACCACTACTATCCTTACATGTAAACCATTTTTTTCACTATTTCAGAGGTCATACTTTCGGCCAAGAGAATAGATACTCTAATTCTGTTACCACTAAAATTTTACCTACGTGATTCTTTTTCTCTAGGTCAACAGTAAAAATGTGAATGTTTAATTAATGTTAGTATTTTGCTATATGATCAAATTCCCAATATCTGTTAGATCACTGGAAAAGCAAGAGAGTTCTAGAAAAACATCTAATTCTGTTTTATTGACTACACCAAAACTTTTGACTGTGGATCACAACAAAATGTGGAAAATTCTGAAAGAGATGGGAATACCAGACCGCTTGACCTGCCTCCTGAGAAATCTGTATGCAAATCAGGAAACAAGAGTTAGAACTGAACATGGAACAACAAGCTGGTTCCAAATTGGGAAAGGAGGACATCAAGTCTATACATTGTCACCCTGCTTATTTAACTTATATGCAGAGTACATCATGTGAAATGCCAGGCTGGATGAAGCAGAAGCTGGAAACAACATTGCTGGGAGAAATATCAATAACCTCAGATATGCAGATGGCACCACCTTTATGGCAGAAAGCAAAGAAGAACTAAAGAGCTTGATGAAACTGATGAGCTGATGAACTCTTGATGAAAGTGAAAGAGGAGAGTGAAAAAGTTGGTTTAAGACTCAACATTCAGAAAACTAAGATCATGGAATCTGCTCCCATTACTTCATGGCAAATAGATGAGGAAACAATGGAAACAGTGTCAGACTTTACTTTTTTGGGCTCCAAAATCACTGCAGATGGTGAATGCAGCCATAAAATTAAAAGCTGCATGCTCCTTGGAAGAAAAGCTATGACCAACCTAGACAGCATATTAAAAAGCAGAGAAATTACACTGCCAGCAAAGGTCTGTCTAATCAAAGCTATTGTTTTTTCAGTAGTTCTTTATGGATGTGAGAGTTGGACTATAAAGAAAGCTGAGTGTGGAAGAATTGATGCTTTTGAACTGTGGTGTTGGAGGAGACTCTTGAGAGTCCCTTGAGCTGCAATGAGATCCAACCAGTCCATCCTAAAGGAAATCAGTCCTGAATACTCATTGGAAGGACTGATGCTGAAGCTGAAACTCCAAAACTTTGGCCATGTGATGCAAAGAACTTACTCATTGGAAAAGACCCTGATGCTGGGAAGATTGAAGGTGGGAGAAGGGGCCAACAGAGGATGAGATGGTTAGATGGCATCACCAACTCAATGGACATGAGTTTGATTAAGCTCCAGAAGTTGGTGATGGACAGAGAAGCCTGGTGTGCTGCAGTCTATGAGGCCACAAAGAGTAGAGTTGTATTGAGCAACTGAAATGAATTGAACTGAATTGTTATAATTATCAATTTTGTGTTATTATAAAAAATAATTTTATAGTTTATTCAATTTCTGATTTTTTAAATTATTTCTGAAATAATTTAAATAAAAAGTAGTTTTAAATATTGCAGTTTCAAGCATATTTGCTTTTTTATATGTGGATTAAATTTATTTTAATGCAATTTCATATACAGTTGATTTTAGTATGTTTTATTTTTTCAATTAAAATATGGAGTTTGCCAGCATAGATAGAAAGGCTGAATGCTCACCAGATGTACATAATTCACAGTTCTCCCAAATACATCCTCTTCTTATCACCATGGTAACAGCCAGGTAGATTGCTATTGGAATAACATCACTGATGATGGGTCCTTTTCTATAGAGTTCAGTAAATGATTGTCAGGAACTTGTTTTATGAGTTGACTTCTAGGCCAGGTTAAACCAGGGGCTATGAGTTTGCAGAACTAGGGTGCATTTATATATATATATGTATATTTGGGCATGAGATGATTCATTCTGTCACCTCAACTAATTCTAAATCAAAGGAACTTCAGAATTCTAGATAAATTGGTTTTGTGTATCCAGGGATAGATGGGAAAATTGGATGTGCTCTATCATGACAGAACCAATGAAGGAGATTTTGATTAAATTTCTTGAAATTTTATTCCCAAAAAACTGCTTACCATCATCCCACTTGAATTATATTGAATGGAGGTCGATGTTTGAGCTCATTCAGGGGACTAACTTAATTATCCACCTGAGTTTCTTCTGGTGTAGACATTGGATACAGAATACATGGCTATCCTTTCAGTGCCCTTGATGCCTTGTCATCAGAAAGGGGTGGATGTGCCTTCTCTGGCACATCGTTAAATGTTGAATTTGTTCAATTTTTAAGTACAGTTGAATATTCTATTATTTATAACTCAATTAACAATTTCCTTACTCATAGTTACATTATAATAAAATATTTACTTTATGTGTTTAGAAATATGCATAGTTTTATAGGTATTCATGCAAACTATCCAAGCTGCTTTTCCAAGAATCCTGATGAATTGTGTTTAGCCTTAAGTTAGAGCAAGGAAAAAGATCATTTTTGCAAATGATAAAAAAGAATTTAAAAACATAAAAGCAGACCTTAAAAAGGCAGAAGTCATGCAACTCTAGAAATTACAGTGATTTTTTAAAAGTCATTCATACTTTTCAGAGGACTGCACCTTTTTTTATTATCATAACTTAAAGACCCTTTATTGCCAAGCATATCTGGTTTAGTAAAAGTCCTGGCCCAGTCTGAGTCACATGTACCTCCTCTGTTATAAAGGAGCCCAGATTATTTGGTGCTTGGTAGCTTTACTAGAATCACTTTGGGTGGGAGATGATATCTCAAGAAAATTGAGCTTTAACTGATAATAATCAACAACTTATTTATTTTTTATTGCTTTGCTTTGCTTTCTTGATACACCTCTCTCTCTCGGTCTCTGTCTCTCCCCCCGCCCCATACACATGTGCACACACATGCACACAACTTTTTTCCCTATATGTATTCACTTCCAAAAATGTCACTTTTCACAAAACTGACCTACTTATCTACTTATAATAGCTAACTAATTCACTGATTTGTCAGAGACAACCTTAAAAAAATGTTTCGCTAAAGCCTACAAAGGCCAGTGTCACAAGGCTTCTTTTCTCCAAATCCAGTATCTTTAAGAAATGTTATGGATTTATGGAGGAGTCAGTGTTAAAACAAAAATATTTCCCAAGATTATGATAACTGAATAACTTAAGTGATACAAGAATGGACATTAGAGAGGAGTTGCAGAAAAGATCCTTATGAAACATGAGATATTTGGAATTAGTTATCAAACTCAGATTGGGCACATGAAATTGAAGCCTCCATTTATATTCTGAATGAGCTAGAATTAGTCCATGTTTCTCAGTGCCAACTTCATTATTCAACCTACTCCAAGTCAAGTTCAGGTTAAGTGTAGCCAAACGCAGCCTGGATCAGACAAACCAGAGCCAGAGCTTACTTGTAGACTCCTGAGCATGAACATAAACACTTTTTTTGTAAGGCACTGAGATTCTGTAGTTGTTTCTTGTAGTGGAAATGAAGAGGAAAGACTGAGCTTCCTGTCCAATTCTCCAGTCTAATACATTCTAAGATCCTAATTTTCTAGTCCATTAGTCACAATGCATGAATTAGTGTAGATCTTGACCCCAGGCCATCACTCCTTTTAAGCAAAGTAGTAAAGAAAATGTAATGATTGAAATTTTTGCCTAATCAGAGAACTTCCTTTTTGTCCTTAGGGATTTCTTATTAATGAGGCTGTTATATTCCAGTTACCCTCTTGTTGCTGTCGTCTGCATATTTTCAGAACCATCTGTAGTTTGGGCAAGATATTTTGCATTGCTTAGTTAATTAATCTGAGGCACTCTTCTGATTTCAGTAGTTGGTGATGAGGAAGTGGTATGTATTCAAGGCACTTAAGAAATACTAACTTCCAATGCTGCCCAGGCCTCCCTTAGATGTACCAGGTTTCTCTGATGCCACAGGGTGGTTACACATTCCCAGTTTCACAGCTCAATGAATCAGGGAAGGTTATATCCATGTTACCATCTTAGATTTCATGTTGACAAGGGTAAGTATGCTCTCATCCTCAAAGCTCAGTGATAAATCAGAATCTACTCCTCAAACCATATGCAAATCTTTGGATTGAATTCTTTAGCTTTTATGATTTCACTTTACTGATTCCAGATTTGCTTGATTTGAATTTATGTTATCTTTGAATTTATGTTGTCTTGCAAATAATGTGAGGAGTATGGTATGAGGAGAAAAGTTAATTCATTTCCATAGGGGGAAACATTATTTTCAGTTTGATGAGGTACAATTATAAAGGATAATTCTCAGGGATTTGGGAAGTTGGGACTTTTCAATGCTCTTCAGTTCAGTTCAGTCACTCAGTGTATCTGACTCTTTGCGACCCCATGAATTGCAGCACGCCAGGCCTCCCTGTCCATTACCAATTCCCGGAGTTCCCTCAAACTCATGTCCATCAAGTGGGTAATGCCAATCAGCCATCTCATCCTCTGTCATCCCCTTCTTCTCCTGCCCCCAATCCCTCCCAGCATCAGGGTATTTTCCAATGAGTCAACACTTGGCATGAGGTGGCCAAAGTATTGGAGTTTCAGCTTCAGCATCAGTCCTTCCAAAGAACACCCAGGACTAATCTTCTTCAGAATGGACTGGTTGGATCTCCTTGCAGTCCAAGGGACTCTCAAGAGTCTT
Source organism: Cephalophus harveyi (assembly GCA_006410635.1). Taxonomy (NCBI): domain Eukaryota; kingdom Metazoa; phylum Chordata; class Mammalia; order Artiodactyla; family Bovidae; genus Cephalophus; species Cephalophus harveyi. Next base: position 9,673 of record SJYT01019668.1, on the reverse strand, counting down.
CTCCAACACCACAGTTCAAAAGCATCAATTCTTCAGCACTCAGCCTTCTTCACAGTCCAACTCTCACATCCATACATGACCACTGGAAAAACCATAGCCTTGACTAGATGGACCTTTGTTGGCAAAGTAATGTCTCAGCTTTTTAATATGCTGTCTAGGTTGGTCATAACTTTCCTTCCAAGGAGTAAGCGTCTTTTAATTTCATGGCTGCAATCACCATCTGCAGTGATTTTGGAGTCCAAAAAAATAAAGTCTGACAGTGTTTCTACTGTTTTCCCATCTATTTCCCATGAAGTGATAGGACCAGATACCATAATCTTAGTTTTCTGAATGTTGAACTTTAAGCCAATTTTTTCAGATTTCTCTTTTACTTTCATCAAGAGGCTCTTTAGTTCTTGTTCACTTTCTGCCATAAGGGTGCTGTCATCTACATATTTGAGGTTATTGATATTTCTCCTGGCAATCTTCATTCTAGCTTGTGCTTCTTCCAGTCCAGCATTTCTCATGATGTACTCTGCATATAAGTTAAATAAGCAGGGTGACAACATACAGACTTGACATACTCCTTTTCCTATTTGGAACCAGTCTGTTGTTCCATCTCCAGTTCTAACTGTTGCTTCCTGACTTGCATACAGGTTTCTCAAGAGGCAGGTCAGGTGGTCTGGTATTCCCATCTCTTTCAGAATCTTCCACAGTTATTGTGATCCACACAGTCAAAGGCTTTGGCATGGTCAATAAAGCAGAAATAGATGTTTTCCTGGAAGTCTCTTGCTTTTTCGATGATTCAGTGCATGTTGGCAATTTGATCTCTGATTCCTCTGCCTTTTCTAAAACCAGTTTGAACATCTGGAAGTTCACGATTCACGTACTGCTGAATCCTGGCTTGGAGAATTTTGAGCATTACTTTACTAGCATGTGAGATGAGTGCAATTGTGTGGTAGTTTGAGCATTCTTTCCTTCTAAACCGGATGATCGGTCTTAAAGTTTTCACCTAGGAGCTGAATGTCAATAAAATCCAACAACTTCCACAATCAATCTCTTCATACTATTTTCAACACCAGGTAAAAGCAGCAAGTTATTCTTTCATTATTGTCACATAAAGGTTCTAAAAGATAAACATTTCAAATTTTAGCTTGTTTTTTCTTTATTTTAATTTTAATTTTCAGTTTTGAAAGCAATCTGCATTTCTTAATATAAATAAAACTTTTCTCATCTCCTTTGCTTTGATCTATCTTGGCAGTTGCTTAGTCTATGAAAACTTTACCAAAAACTTACTATGAGACCTCATGGAGTAGATTAATTAATGCAGTTGGCACTGAGATATGCACTAATTCTAGCTAATTCAGAATATAAACCAAGACTTAATTTCATGTGCCAAATCTGAGTTTGATAACTCAGGTTACTGTAATTCCAAATACCTCATATTTCATGAGGATCTTTTCTGCAACTTCTCTCTAGGGTATTTTTTTTTTTTTTATATCACTTAAGTTGTTCAATTATTATAAACAAACTGCAACCTCAGCTAACTTAAACAATAAAAAGGATTAAAGGAAGATTTATTTTAAGAATTGGGTAGCTCAGAAAATCAAAATCAATCAGTATAGTAAGTTCTTAAGAACAACAGAAATCTGGGCAGCTTGAGCAGGTCTTGAGGTACTTTGGAGAATGTCTATTCAGGACAATGCAGTAACAATTTAGTTCCAGCCACTTCATCCCCATGTGTATCTGGAAGAAAATTCTGAACTGAGTCATGGCCTTATATAGGAGAAGGAGGTCTTATTAGCATGCTCATCAGAACCATTGGGAGTGGAAGAAAACTAATCCCAATGTAATATTTGTAGTTGTCTTTGTTGTTCACTCACTCAGCCACATCTGACTCTTTGCAACCCCGTGGACTGAAGCACACCAGGTTTCCCTGTTCTTCACCATCTCCCAGAGATGCCAATGCCAAAACTCATGTCCATTGAGTCTGTGATGCCATCCAACCATTTCATCCTCTGTTGTCCGCGTCTCCTCCTGCCTTCAATATTTCCCAGCATCAAGTGAAAATCACTCAGTTGTGTCCAACTCTGTGTGACTCCATGGACTCTGTCCGTTTAATTGTCCAGGCAAACATACTGGAGTGGGTTGCCATTCCCTTCTCTAGGGGATCTTCCCAACCCAGGAATTGAAGCCAGGTCTCCCACATTGCAGGCAGATTCTTTACATCTGAGCCACCAGGGAAGCCTTTCCAGCATCAGGGTCTTTTCTGTTGAGTCAGCTGTTCACGTCAGGGGCCCAAATTATTGGAGCTTCAGCTTCAGCAACAGTCCTTCCTATGAATATTCAGGATTGATTTCCTTTAGGATGGACTGGTTTTATCTCCTTGCAGTCCAAGGGACTCTCAAGAGTCTTCTCCAACACCAGAGTTCAAAGGCATCAGTTCTTCAGCTCTCAACCTTCTTTATGATCCAATGCTTGAATCCATACATGACTACTGGAAAAACCATAGATTTGGCTATATGGACCTTTGTTAACAAATTAATGTCTCTGCTTTTCAATATGCTGTCTAGGTTGGTCATAACTTTCATTCCAAGGAGCAAGTGTCTTTTAATTTCATTGCTAATGTCCGTCTAGTCAAGGCTATGGTTTTTCCAGTAATCGTGTATGGAGGTGAGAGTTGGACTGTAAAGAGAACTGAGAGCTGAAGAATCAATGCTTTTGGACTATGGTGTTGGAGGAGACTCTTGAAAGTCCCTTGGACTGGAAGGAGATCCAACCAGTCCATCTTAAAGGAGATTAGTCCTGGGTGTTCATCGGAAGGATTAATGTTGAAGATGAAACTCCAATACTTCGGCCACCTAATGTGAAGAACTGACTCATTTGAAAAGACTCTGATGCTAGGAATGATTGAGGGCAGGAGGAGAAGGGGCTGACAGAGGATGAGATGGTTGGATGGCATCACCGACTCAATGGACATGAGTTTGGGTAAACTCCGGGAGTTGGTGATGGACAGGGAGGCCTGGCGTGCTGCGGTTCATGGGGTCACAAAGAGTCAGACACGATTGAGCGACTGAACTGAACTGACCTGAACAGTCACCATCTGCAGTGATTTTGGAGCCTAAGAAGATAAAGTCTGTCACTGTTTCCATTGTTTTCCCATCTATCTAAAATGAAGTGATGAGATCAGATGCCATGATCTTAGTTTTCTGAATGTTGAGTTTTAAGCCAACTTCTTCACTCTCCTCTTTCACCTTCATCAAGAGGCTCTTTAGTTCCTATTCCCTTTCTGCTTTAAGGGTAGTATTGTTAGGTAGTTAGAATAGGGAAAAGGAGTCCAGAAGGGTGGTGGATAAAAGATAAGGAAGAGAAAAGCCCATGAAAATAGAACAAAGGAAGGTCCAAGCACCAGACTGAAGACCTCAGGTAAAACAAACAACACTCCTGGCTGGCCCAATTTATATAGGACAGGCCCAGGGGGAGAAAAACATATAAAAAGAGGAGCCAAAGCTAGCTCTCTCTCTCTCCCCCATGCTCTGACGCCTCAAAGATGGATTTTCCTGCTAACTTCTAAATAAAATAGAGCTGTAACACTGAGCTGTAACACTGATTTGTCTAAGAGCTATAACATGGTCTGTTCGAGACCTGAGAGCTATAACATGGTCTGTTCAAGACCCAAGAGCTGTGACACGCAGAAGGGGCTTTAATGTCTGTCACTCCAAATCTTTGTTGTGACAAAACAAAAACCAAGGAGCATACATTCACCTGACAGTATTATCTACATATCAGAGGTTATTGATATTTCTCCCAGCAGTCTTGAGTTAGGCTTGTGCTTCATGCAGCCCAGCATTTTGCATGAGGTACTCTGCATATACATTAAATATGCAGGATGGCAATATACAGACTTGATGTACTCCCTTCCCAATTTGGAATCAGTCCATTGTTCCATGTCTGCTTCTAACTGTTGTTTCTGAAAGATTGTTGCTGAACCACAAAAGACACCAGGATTCTTGCCCTCTGGAGGAGAAGAATTCAATCTGGGGCTAAAGATGAGGCTTGATCGCTCAGAGCTTTTGTGTAATAAAGCTTAATTAAAGTATAAAAGAAATAGAGAAAACTTCTGACATAGACATCAGAAGGGGGCAGAAAGAATACCTGCCTGCTAGTCTTTAGCTGGATTTATATAGTTACTAGCAGTCTGTTAATAAAAGAAAGGAAATGTCTCAAAATTCAGAGAATGACCCCAGGCCCCTCACCCACAAGATGCATTTTGAGAAAATCTCAGCACCAGGTAAGTCATCCAGGGCCATAAAGCTATTGACTTGAATCTTGAAGAAAGGTAGAT
>SJYT01019666.1:85045-104548 GCA_006410635.1 Cephalophus harveyi | reverse complement strand
GCCTCTCTTCTTTTCACAGCTATTTGTAAGGCCTCCCCAGACAGCCATTTTGCTTTTTTGCATTTCTTTTCCATGGGGATGGTCTTGATCCCTGTCTCCCGTACAATGTCACGAACCTCATTCCATAGTTCTTCAGGCACTCTATCTATCAGATCTAGGCCCTTAAATCTATTCCTCACTTCCACTGTATAATCATAAGGGATTTGATTTAGGTCATACCTGAATGGTCTAGTGGCTTTCCCTACTTTCTTCAATTCGAGTCTGAATTTGGCAATAAGGAGTTCATGATCTGAGCCGCAGTCAGCTCCTGGTCTTGTTTTTGTTGACTGTATAGAGCTTCTCCATCTTTGGCTGCACAGAATATAATCAATCTGATTTCGGTGTTGACCATCTGGTGATGTCCACGTGTAGAGTCTTCTCTTGTGTTGTTGGAAGAGGGTGTTTGCTATGACCAGTGCATTTTCTTGGCAAAACTCTATTATTGCTCATCTTACTATCCTTTTTATTAGAAATACCTTTTATGAAGTAACAGAAGATCTAGTCTGTCTGAAAGCAAATTTTCAAGATTCATACATAATCTCATGTCATTTTTTACTTCTGATTTTTTACTGTATCATAATATCTTGGACATACTTCATAAAAATCACATATCCATTAACCTTATATATACTCAGTGATGCAGATTCTGGTCAATATTTTTGAAAAGGATGCAATTATTCTGAAAACAACAGTAAATTATAATCATAAAAGTGATTTCTTATTATAAAAGACACAACACATAGAGAATTGAAATAAGATTCATATCTGTTTCACATTCACAACCAGACATTTGTTGGTAAATTCTTTCAAAGCTGTACAATTGGTTCTGTTTTACAGAAATTGCCAATATCCAATAATATTCTGGGCATCAACCTTCTCTTTTATATGAGTGTATTTTATTCATACATTCTTCATCCATTGTGAAGACTTATTTTCTTCTTTGTTTGAAATAATACAATTGATTCAGTATCAATATTCTTTTCTCTCTGACATAGAAACAAAAAACAGATTTTGCTGCATTTAATTCCCCTGCCGACAATTCCTCTTGACAGAGACCTGGGTCACCTTTCTTATTTTAATATAGGAGATTTTCTGAAAACATATTGCAAATTATGGCAGTTGTGATGCATTATCCAAATATAAGATGACATGGAGAAAGTTATAAAAAGTTTCTCTTTTTCTTGTTTTTTCACACTTTAATCCAGCTGACATATATACATATATACGTTTATATATTGTAAAATTCTACAGAAATCAGCTTGACATTGGTCACCTGTCCATGAAAACTATATACTGTTTTAAACATTTTTGTTCATGCCCATTCCAGAATCTCCAAAGACTCACAAAACCCTTGGGTGCACTTTGTAAGATCTTTTTCTCTAGTGACATTTCTCTTTTTCACCCCATTTGCCTTTCAAGATTTATGATTGTTTTCATCAAAGTCATAGTCTACCTTCTACTGAGACTCTGATTTTTAAGCTTTAATATACCTGAGGATCACACAGGCTTATTTAAATAAGAGTCCTATGCTGCATATTTAGAAATTCAGGCCTTAGTTGGAGCTTAGAGACCTGATAAAGATGTACCAATTAAACTGTAGATTTCCTAAGTGAAGGATGAGGTTTTATCAATATGTGTATTCCTGGTACTTGGCACCATGCCTGACAATCAACAATGTAATAATTGCTTGTTGAGCTGAATTAAGAGAATTAATTTGAAAAAATTAGCTTCAGGTATTTTATTAATATTTCCTGCTAGAAAATTTTATTATCCAGGCTAGAATATGTCAAACTTTTGAGGCTAGGAACTAGTGAAAACGTGGACTCAGGGGGCATTCTTGTCACAATATACACACTTTTCATATGTATCTTATGAATTCACCTGACATCTATTATACACCTAAGTCCTAGGTCTGTACTAGATGCTGTGATATTAAATTGTGTGGGGTTAATTCTTCACCCTCAAGGAATCTAAAAGTTAGGGAAGAGGTATATCAATAGTTCTAAAATAACATAATGGTTTATAACAAAATGAATAAAGCATTTTAAAAGTATTGAAAAATGAAGGTTGAATGCTGTTAAAGATTCTCTCAATATTAAAACCTCAAGAAAAAGCATTCTATAATATTTTTTATGCTCATGCAAATCATTCTCTATGCCAATTTTTGAAAGAATTTGATGGCATTAGAAATTGCCAGTGCACCAACACTGTCATTAAAAATGAAAGCAATCAGAACATCATCCTGTGCCACTGTGTCTTTCTCATTTGCTTTCTCATTTATATGCAATCATATATATTGTGCCTTTGATTTTAACTTTCCTTTTCTGTAAGAATTCATAATTTTTACTTTTATTTAAGTATGGGCTCAATCATCTATCCTTTACTCAGCCTCCATTTGATTAACCTCTCAGCAGAAATGTTTCCTTTCCTGGCCCACATACTGGAACCTTCTCTTTAAAATCAAGATAGCATTTTCTAAAGCAGAGACATTACTTTGCCAACTAAGGTCCGTCTAGTCAAGGCTATGGTTTTTCCTGTTGTCAGGTATAGATGTGAGAGTTGGACAGTGAAGAAGGCTGATCGCCGAAGAATTGATGCTTTTGAAGTGTGGTGTTGGAGAAGACTCTTGAGAGTCCCTTGGACTGCAAGGAGATCCAACCAGTCCATTCTGAAGGAGATCAACCCTGGGATTTCTTTGGAAGGAATGATGCTGAAGCTGAAACTCCAGTACTTTGGCCACCTCATGCGAAGAGTTGACTCATTGGAAAAGACTCTGATGCTGGGAGGGATTGGGGGCAGGAGGAGAAGGGGACGACCGAGGATGAGATGGCTGGATGGCATCACGGACTCGATGGATGTGAGTCTGAGTGAACTCCGAGAGATGGTGATGAACAGGGAGGCCTGGCGTGCTGCGATTCATGGGGTTGCAAAGAGTCGGACACGACTGAGCGACTGAACCGAACCGAATGTCTGTTTTTGTTAAAATGTGAACTATCTTTCCTGTCACTGCTGCTTTTCCTCCAAGGATCCCTTCTCTCTCCAGTACTGGAGTTATCTTTGTATCTCAACAATTTTTAGATGTTCCTAAGGCCCTCATGGACTTGCTTCATAGCTCAGTTGGTAAAGAATCCTGCTGCAATGCAGGGGACCTGAGTTCAATCCCTGGATTAGGAAGATCCCCTGGAGAAGGGAATAGCTACCCACTCCAGTATTCTGGCCTAGAGAATTCCTTGGTCTGTATAGCCCATGGTGTCGCAAAGAGTTGGACACAACTGAATGAATTTCACTTTCAAGGCCCTCATGACTGACATTCATAATTATAATTCCTGCTCTGATGAACCTGCACGATGCCTGGTTTTATGGAAGGCAGTCATATGCCTCCTATGGTAAGTAAGCAGAAAAAAACAAATCCATCCTGCTCTCATCCTTTGATGACTGAGGAACAGGCTTGTGACCCCAGCTTAGTCATTCAGATTCTTCCACCTTGGACACTGAATCTTCAGCGAGTGAAGCAGAGATAAGAGGAGTGGAAGGGATGTGTTTTGCCATGGCAGCATCCTGACCAGATTATCTGCTGAACAGGAGCTTCTGGTGGATTGTCTTGCATTCCTGCTTCTTGTGAGCTCTGGCTCAAAAATTACTTTTAGCTTAGAGCAGCTGCAGTTAAATTCTACTACTGCAACTAAGAACTCTGAGTTGACTTCTAGTTAGAATAAGAAGCAAATAGTCTCAATATTTGCCCTAGTGTTGCATATTTATTGTTAAAATATATAATTTCATGGCAACTTAGCAATGCTTTTATAGTGAAACAAATGTTTTACTCAACTACATTGAAGTTCTTAAGTAAATATATATTCTTACATCAAATATACTATGAACAGATAAACTATAAGTAGGCATATTGATAAGGTAGAACTAAAGATATATGCAAACTCAGCATTTTCCTATGCCAAATAATATATATTTAAATAACTTGTATCATCTTCAGCTTTAATGGTATTTTATTTTGATTCCCATATAACAGTATGGTCTATTCATTGCAGTCAGGATTTGCATTTCCCATTTTTTTAAATTGTGTTTTAGTCTGCCCTTATATAAATTATTCTATTTAAATGATAATGCTGTGTCTGGGCTATTTTCAGAGTCCAATTTTCCCATAAAAAATTGTATTTGACAAGGCAGGTTCAGGATTCAATATAAAAATTATCTACAATCTTTAGAAAATTCCATGTTATTCAATACTAAGGAATCCATTCAATGATATAGTTAATTTCCTATAGGTAGGCCATGGGAGCATTGTTCTCACTTTTGTGGTTCCTCATATTGCTGCACCTTGAGAACTATATATAGATTTTTGTGAAATATAACACCATAAACTTGAATGCAGCTCTTAAATACAAGCCCCAAATAGTCCATAATCATTTGATATTTATCAGTTCACTTCAGTTACTCAGTTGTGTCTTACTCTTTGTGACCACATGGACTGCAACACAACAGGCTTTCCTGTCCATCACCAACTCCCAGAGCTTGCTCAAACTCATGCACACAGAGTCAGTGATGCCATCTAACCATTTCATCCTGTGTCATCCCTTTCTCCTCCTGCCTTCAATCTTTCCCAGCATCAAGGTGTTTTCCAATGAGTTAGTTCTTCACATCAGGTGGCCAGAGTATTGGAGCTTCAGCTTCAGCATCAGTTCTTCCAATGAATATTCAGGACTGATTTCCTTTAGGATGGACTGGTTGGATCTCCTTCCAGTCCAAGGGACTCTAAAGAGTCTTCTCCAACACCACATTTCAAAAGCATCAATTCTTCAGCTCTTAGCTTTATTTATGGTCCAACTCTCACATCTATACATGACTACTGGAAAGACTATAGCTTTGACTATACAGAACTTTGTTGGTAAAATAATGTCTCTGCTTTGTAATATGCTGTCTAGGTTGGTCACAGCTTTTTTTCCAATGAGCAAGTGTCTTTTAATTTCATGGCTGCACTCACCATCTGCTGTGATTTTGGAGTCCAAGAAAATAAAGTCTATAGCTGTCTCCATTGTTTTCCATCTATTTGCCATGAATTGATGGGACTGGATTCCTTGATCTTAGTTTTTTGAATACTGAGTTTTAAGCCAACTTTTTCCTCTCCTCTTCCACTATCAAGAGGCTCTTTAGTTCCTCTTCACTTTCTGTCATAAGCATGGTGTCATCTACTTATCTGAGGTTATTGACTTTCTTCCCTGAAAGTTTCCAGCTTGTACTTCATACAGCCTTGAACTGATACTCTGCATATCAGTTAAATAAGCAAGGTGACAACATAGAAACTTGATGTACTCCTTTCCCAATTCGGAGCCAGTCTGTCATTCCATGTCCAGTTCTAATTGTTGCTTCTTGACCTGCATACAGATTTCTCATGTGGCAGATAAGACGGTTTGGTATTCCCATCTCTTTCAGAATCTTCCACAGTTTGTTGTGATCCACACAGTATATTCTTATAGGAAGTAATCACACTACACATAGAATGAGAAAGAAAAAAATATATATCCTGTCTTCTATTCATATTTTCCACAGGACTGAATCATTTTTCATCTTGTTTTATATTTTTTCTGTTAATTCTTTACCTTTTCTTTCACATATAGGGCTTCCTTATTTCTATGAAGTATTTGGGCTGGTTGTTGGGAATAGAGTACATGATGGGCCTAAAAATATTTCACAACTTGAAAAGAGGAAATTAAGCCTGTTATTTTCCCATCTGAAAATCTAAGACAATATCAAACTTGAAAGAATAATAGTAATTACAGTTTTTTGCTTTGTTTTTTTCTGGAAAGAGAACCTGATACATAGTAGTTACTCATGAAAAGATAATCTTTTTTCTCTAGCTTATATTAAGAAATATCAATATAAAATAAATTTTATTGTTATAACAGTTTCCTTATAAGTAGAATAGAATCAAGCCTCTGCTCTGTGTCTGCTTAAATTTGATAGCCTAAAGAATAAGATTAAAAAGCCTATTTAATGTTTTTCTGCTAAATTTGACAAACGTCCATACCTATGATTAAATTACATGTTTATTTGATCTTAGATGAAATTAAGATATTTAAGCTTAAAAAATTTCAATCATCATTTAAGAAAAGTACTGTATTAAATAAAAATCAATTCTTTTTCTAATACTTCCTGGAAATATCTTACATATCTAAGGTAATTGAGTATTATAACAGTAGATTATACAGTGATATTCAGAATTATATACAGTAGACTTAATAACAGCACTTGTACACAAACACTTATCAATAGGTGATATTATTGCTACTGCTAAGTCACTTCAGTAGTGTCTGACTCTGTGTGACCCCATAGACGGAAGACCACCAGGCTCTCCCGTCCCTGGGATTCTCCAGGCAAGAACTCTGGAGTGGGTTGCCATTTCCTTCTCCAATGCATGAAAGTGAAAAGTAAAAGTGAAGTCCCTCAGTCGTGTCCGACTCTTCGCGACCCCATGGACTGGAGCCTACCAGGCTCCTCCGTCCATGGGATTTTCCAGGCAAGAGTACTGGAGTGGGGTGCCATTGCCTTCTCCGAGATGATACTTTTAGGCTGGTGCAAACATAACTGTGATTTCAGACTGTGAATTTTAAATTATTATAACTAGGCTCAAACACATCTTTGTTAATCAAAATAGGAGCCATTACAATTAATACATTTTTGCCAACAAGAAATGTTTGTTTATTCTTATAGCATAAAAATGCATGCTTTGGGATTTGATTAATGCTTGGAAAGATTTTCTACTGCCTGCTGGTTGTGGAAGAGTTTTCCCTACAGAAAGTTTTTTAACACTTGAAGAAGTGGTAGTGGTTGGTGAGAGGTCAGGTGAATATGCTGGATAAGACAAAACTCAACTCGTTCAATTTTTGAATCATTGGTTGTGTGATATGTGCTTGGGCATTGCATAGAAGAATTGGGTCCATTCTGTAGACCCATGCTGGCTTCAGGTGTTGTAATATCAGTGCATCTCATGGTTTGCTACGTATACTTCTCAGGTGTTATGGTTTCATCGGGATTCAAAAAGCTGTAGTCAATCAGATCAGCAGCAGGCCACCAAACAGTGACCATGACCTATTTGCACCCTATTTGGGTGCAAGTTTGGTTTGGGGAAGTGCCACGTAGCTTCTTTTCAGTCCAACCACTGAGCTGGTTGCCGCCATTTGTTGTGTAAAATCCACTTTTCATCACATGTCACAATCTGATCAAGGAATTGTTCCTTGTTGTTGCGTAGAGTTAGAGAAGACAACACTACAAAATGATGATTTGTTAAATTTTTGCTCCTTGCATGAGGCACCCACTTATTGAGCTTTTTCACCTTTCCAATTTGCTTCAAATGCTGAATGACTGTAGAATGGTCAATGCTGAGTTCTTTGGCACCTTCTCATGTAGTTGTAAGAGGATAAATGACCCTCTCAATTGATAGTTGTCAACTTCTGATGGCCAACTACTGTGCTCCTACAGGGCTCTCCTCTCAGTTTTAAATCTTCTTGAACCACCACTGTACTGTATATTCATTAGTAGTTCCTGGGCAAATGGTTTGTTGATGTTGCAAATTGTCTCAGCTGCTTTACAACCCATTTTGAATTTGAATTAAAAAATTGCTCGAATTTGCTTTTTGTCTAATATCATTTCCCTAGTCTAAAATAAATATAAAATAAACAGCAAGTAGTAAGGCACTTGCAAAAAACCCACAAAGTAATAAATGCACATTAAAATGATGTATAACATAACCACATTTATTTAAGAATGTATCCAATCTCAAGTGGCAAATTTCAACAATGTAAAACTGCAATTAATTTTGCACCAACCTTAGAGTAGGCTTTCACTTGAATGTCAGTATCAAACAAACTGTAGCATTCCAAAAGGACATAAAATGGGAAATGATCTCTTATTCTGTATTTTTTCAGTTCACATATTTTGAGCATTATTTTGGTACAAGACATTGTCCTAGGTCTTAGGAATACAAAGATAAACAGAGCATAATCTCTATTCTCAAGAACTTTAAAGTGCATTGAGGTCAAGGAAATGAAGGCAAGTCAAATGGAATATTCAGGTACTGCATAAGTGACATGTGTGGAGGTGAAGAAAAGAAAGTAAACCTCAGAGAAAAGAGACCAAGACATCTTAAATTCTAAATAGGTGTATCTGATAGTGATTTTAATAAAACAATAGAGAAGGAAACAAAATACACTTGAGAATGATTGAAAATCAGGAGCAAAGTCAGAGAACTGAAGACATGCCTGGCAGGAAAGTGGAAAGTGTGAAGAGGACTGGTGTGGGCAGGAGGAAAAGGTCAAAGGAAGAGCAAGCAACACTCTAAAGGTCATTTTAAGGAGTTGCACTTCCCTTTTGGGACAATGAGGAGTCTTGGTAGCTTTTTGATTCATACAATGATGCAGTCTTTGTTTTGGAAAGGTAACTTCCATGAAGGATGAAATAAAGAATCAGATGACTAGAGGACTGGATTGGTACCAGGGATAATGAAGAGTTGAATGTGGACAAACTGGTGACTAGAGGAAATGATTTTACATACTAAGTGGCTTTTCTGGAGTAAATGATGGGCTATACTGATGGGCTGATAAGTTCTGAGCAATCCTATTACCAAGATGATGCTAAATTTTAATGATATAATCTTATAACTGCATTTGTCAGAGGTCAAGCTCCCTAAGAGCAGCACATATTTAGAATATTCATAAAATTATTTGATTGGAGCATAAATAGCAGAAAATGAAAAGTTATATCTTTAGGAGAGAATCATCGATGTCATGATGTGGAATATAGGAAATTGTATTTAATGATAATTAAAGTGACTGGCAAAAGAATTGTAAATGTTTTCTTATTGCCCTATGGTGTTTTGTGCCAACTTATATACATGTAGCTCTCTAAAACCACTTTTCAGAGAGCAGAGCACATTAAATGCATTCATGATTTGTAATTTAAAACTACAGTTGTGCGAAATTGCAGTTTAAGCTTGTATGGAACTATACCCATTGAGTTTGAATTAAGATTTACAAATATGTATTAGGTTTGATAGGACAGCCATTGAATGAAAAATACAATTTGTGATATTGAAATGCAGCAAAAATATGAAAATTTAAAATATGTATAAAATCTTTTTCAACAATATGCTTATTAGATCTTAGGTGATGCATATAGCACATTTCAGAAGTCAATTGGGGTGTATAGTCTGAATGCCATGATTCTAAGCTTCTTAATTTAAAAATGTACTGGAGGAACTTATTCTAGAAGTAATTATTTCAGAGAAACATCATGTCCTACAAAACTCATTCATAGTCAAGAGACTCATAAAACAAATCAACCTTTTAAAGTTCCTGGTTTTAAGTGGATACGGCTGAAAACACTTTTTTTTTTTTTGCCGTAATTATGCACATCTTCAATCAAAAGATAGTTCTAGAATTAGTCAAATCCATGCAAAAGGTGAAAAAGCAAGGTTAAATGTTGAAAAAATCATATGCCATCATGTTGAATAATACAAGGATTGTATTATCCTATAATGATTAAACTAATTACAAACTGGTCCAAAAACACAGTTAGTGCAGGAATTAGCTCAGCAACTCTGCTTCTCAGCCCTAGTTGCACATTACAGTAGACATGCACAGCATCATAGCTAGATTATCTCATTTAGTAGGCCTATTTAAAAATATCCCTAGATCATTTTAATGTGCAATCATGGTCGAGAACCACTGCTTTCCCACAAGATATTAACCAAGATGAAGCACATGATTTTCCAGTTTGGGGATAATTTTTATTCCAGTAAACATCTATTAAGATGTGATCTGGGTTCTTATAACTTTCATCCATTGAAACTGCATCAGCATGTTTTATTTTTTGAAAAGTGCTTTCTCATTTTTACTTATTTTATTTCCAAATAAAGTATGCATTATATAGCAGAAGGGCTATTTGCATTCATTTTTATTACTGTCAGTAATAGTTGATACATAATATAGGCTTTCTATGAAGCTGACACTAACTTAGGTGCTTTATTATAATAATTTTAACCTTTTAATTAGTTCTAGAATGTAGATATCATTATTAACTCCATCTTAAATATAAAAAAATTGAAATAGAAGAGATTTTTAAAACATGCCTCAAATTACATGACCAGAGTTTTGAAAGTGGGGATTTGACCCAAGCATTTGTGTTCTCAGCCACTCCATGCTACCTGACAGTATGCTTAACACAAATCTGTTGAGCTAACCCTATTGTACCCACCAATCATTTTAAGATTTAAAGAAAGTTTTATCTTTTCTCAACATTTTCAATAACCCAAGAACTTCCGTTTCTTTTTTATATAACTTTATCTGCTCAGATTTACTTGTTACTAGGAAATCCAGACAAACTTTTCTGAAACACTGAATTCTAACTTGCCAATATCACTACTTGTGAAATTTAAAATGATGAACTTTTAGAATTCTTGGAGCTTAGGCCTTTATGATTTCCATTGTATCCAACAACTAAATTGTCATTAAAAGTCTTTATTTTATATTGAATGTGAAACCCTTCTCTTTCATAGGATTATATACACATACCAAGATACTAATCTACTAATATCATGAATTTTATAAAATCTGATTTATTAAATTTTTTAAATTAAAAAGTTACTCTAAGTGGAACAAAGCCTCTGATATCTTGTGGGCCCCACTTTCTCTGTTGCTTCTTTTCATCTCTGCATCTCATTCCTTCCCTGAAAACCAAGCATCCCAAATCCATCAACTAGCTCAGTAGGAAAAAACAAATGGATTGTCAAAAATCCTAAGAATTCAGTTAAGGTATATATGTTTTTCTTGTTAAGTATCAAATTATTTGCTTCATCCCTCACTGTCTAAATGATAATTTTCCAAATATCTTTCAACTAATTATCTAGTTGGTTTTCCAATCTAGAAAACGAGCCTGCTAGTTTTTCATTAGTGTATCCTTCCCAACAAATCAAAGGTGAAGAATTTATTGAATCTTTCTTCTCCTTTGGCTGTTGCAGTGACATTTATAATAAAGAATAGTTCATTAGCCCCACTGTTGGTCATATAAAGGAAATGTCCCTTTATATGACCCTCAGATATGCTGCTAAGTCACTTCAGTCCTGTCCGACTCTGTGCGACCCCATAGACGGCAGCCCACCAGGCTCCCCCGTCTCTGGGATTCTCCAGGCAAGAATACTGGAGTGGGTTGCCATTTCCTTCTCCAATGCATGAAAGTGAAAAGTGAAAGGGAAGTCGCTCAGTCGTGTCCAACCCTTAGCATGGACTGCAGCCTACCAGGCTCCTCCATCCATGGGATTTTCCAAGCAAGAGTACTAGAGTAGGGTGCCATTGCCTTCTCCGCTCATATATGAGGGTCCCTCATATATTTTCTATGTCCCTCATTCCAATGATCATTTGTCTTCAGTCTATTTTAAATGTGTGGCAGTGTCAATCTAGCACCAATTTTTAATAAGATAGAAGCCCAAATAACATAATGGATACTTGGCCTGAAAAAGTGGTCATGGCTTTGTCACCCTGGGAAAAAATAATTTCGACCATTTTAGGGGGCTTTGTTGGCTTTGTCTTTTAATATTTTGTTGCAAGGGAAAAAGTCACCTTACTGAAAATGATTACAGAAATATTTGAAATTTAATGGATGAAATATTGTACTTATCAAAAGAACAGCAAAGATCTTATGGTGAAAGACAAAGTTTAAGCAATGTGGACCAAATGAATGAGCTGAGCTGCTCTGTGCAGTATTAAAAAAAAAAAAAAAGTGGGCGAGGTGTATGTACAACACATGTTTTCTTTAAGAAATGTTTGAACATTCAGTCACATTATTGGTTTTTCCCTTTGGTCAAAATGTGTGTGGACATGTATGTGTGAGTGTATATCTGCATTACATACTTTTCTCTAAGCAGTTATCCAAAGGGTTGCCAATGAGTGCTTATGTCTATTGGAGAAGAAAATGGCAACCCACTCAATTATTCTTGCCTAGAGAATCCTGGGGACAGAGAGCCAGTGGGCTGCTGTCCATAGGGTTGCACAGAGTCGGTCACGACTGAAGCAACTTAGGATGCATGCATGCACTGGAGAAGGGAACGGTATCCCATTCCAATGTTCTTCCCTGAAGAATCCCAGGGACAGAGGAGCCTGGTGGGCTGCCATCTATGGGGTTGCACAAAGTCAGAAATGACTGAAGCAACTTAGCAGCAGCAGTAGCTTATGTCTATTAGCATACACAGACACGTAGATATTCATATAGTCCTATCATTTATGGAATTTGCAGATTAGACCAATATACGACTTCCCTGGTGGCTCAGATGGTAAAGAATGCACCTGCAGTGCAGGAGACATGGGTTCGATCCCTGGGTCAGAAAGATTCCCTGGAGAAGGGAATGGCTACCCACTCCAGTATTCTTGCCTGGAGAATTCTATGGACAGAGGACCCCTAGCAGACTAGTCCATGGGGTTGCAAAGAGTTGAGCACAACTGAGTAAATAACAGTTACACTAGACCAATATAAGCTACTTTGGGAGATATTGAAAAGGCATTGAATATATTGGGAAGGGATGGAGTGATGTCGAGAGGATTCTCATAGGATGTTGTCTGGTTTTCACTTACCTCACTTCTCTCCTTCAAACCACCCTTGGTTAAATATGCTCATACTGGAATGATAGGGCTCAGCCCTAGCAGCTATTTGTTTTTATCTATACTTTCCTCCCTAGGAAACTCATTCAGTATTGTGACATTAAACCTATTTTCACTTTTCATACTATCAATGATTCAAAAATATATATCTTTAGTGCTAATCTTTCCTCTGAACTCAAGACAAGGAGTGTCCAAATATGGACATCAGGATCCCTGTGTTGGTCAGGTTCCTGCAGGAGATGAATTACACATAATTAGATACTTTGAGGGAAATTGAATCAAGGGACAATTTTGAAGGCTTGAATAAGGTATAAAGACACCACAAGTGAGAGTGCTGGGCACTGTGCTAGGTTTGGAGGAGAAGTCAGAGGAAGAGGTTACTAGAACTCAGAGAGACAGCTGAGAGGGCTGTTTTGTAGAAGCCAGGATTTTGGTTCACAGGAAGGCATCAGAGGCAGCCAAGTTCACAGGAACTCTGCAGAGAGGGAAATTGGGGAATACAAATTTCAGCTTCTCTCTTTCCTCCAGCCTTTGGTCATTGGTGTTCCCTGTTAGCTGAACTGCACTAGAAGGTGGAAAGTAAGAGAGATATAGATGCAACTTGCAAAATTAGCCTCCCTGGGGCACAAAGCAAAAGGAAGGAGGGTAAGTGTGAGGGTGAACTAGTTCTGTGTAAGCAGAAAGAGAATATTCCAGAGAACAGTCCATGAAAAAGCTACAAGAAGAAAGCACTCAGGCCAGTAAATAGTTCAATATATCTGGAATAAAAAAAAAAAGTCAGAATAACAATTTATAAGGTGAAAGAGATAAACATCAGCCAGATTATGAAGAGTTTTTTAAGCTAAATGAAGGACTTTGGGTATAGAATTTTAAAGCAGAGGAGTGTCTTGCTAATATTTCTGTTGTAGAAGCAACGTTCTGGCTTCTGACTGGAGTCAGGATTATAAAGAGGGCAGGGCTTGAAACTGAAGGAGCCATTGAAGGTTTGGTAGTGAAATCACCAGGTATAATCAGCAGTGTGATAGGATAGGAATAAAAAGACAAATTGATGGAAGATTTTAAATGTAGAATTTGAAAGGATTTGGTGATTATTCAGATGTTGAAGCTAAGAGAAAAAGAAAAATCAAGGGTGATATGAAATTTCTGGAATGTATTACTTAGAAAATGGCAGTACCATTTCTAGTGACAAGAAAGAGACTAGAGAGAAATGAGGAAGGAAATGGTGAGTGAGGTATTGCATGTATTTTAAAATACTAAGTTTAAGTTGCTTTTGGAACATTTTAGTAGAAATGCCCAATAAGTAGGTGGATAAGTATTCTAACCCATAGGAGAGAACAGTGATACAGATGTAGTTTGGGGAACTATTGGCTTATTAATATTTACTAATGAAGAGGAATGAATGAGGAAATTATGTGATTTAGCCAATAAATAATTTTATGTATGACTGACTTAATGCTTACATGTTTTTCAATATACTCACCTAATGACAAGTTTAATAATTTTGCTAAAAATGATACTTAATGCCGAGAGTAAAAGACAGCTTGTTTCTAAAGCCCATCTTTCAATTCTAATTAACTTCTATGGATATTCCCTTACTGTCATTTGTTAATTTAATACTTTATGAAGAAAAATCTTCTTAAACAAGCTGTAGAGAAAATATTCTTGCAAAATTATTGGGAAAAAGAATTCCAAGTACCCAAATATTACAATAAGACTTTGAGTTTTAGAACGCACGTTCAAGGTCACATAGTGGTCTCAGAGGTCTCATGTTTTCGGTGAGAAAGCAAAGGACCAGATATTTATGCCAATGGGTGAATCACTCCAAAATACAGTAAATTATAATGAGAGTAAATATTCAGTTAAAATAAATAATGATTATATATATATATATGTTAATCAAGCATTTTCACATAGATCGTACCTATGGTGTAAGACTAATGGGGACTAGGGAAGAAGGGAGATGCTAAACAATAGAGAGGATATACTATAGGTTAGACTTTAATTAATATGCAAGTCTCAAAAGCTCAATCTCCAATGCTCCCAAGAAACTCCATAACATACAAACATACTGATGTTTAAAGACTGAAATATGGGAAGCCGCTAAAACATGGATGCTAAAATTGCTAACATTACATAAGGGACGAAAAAAATCTCATTGCCTTCATGGAAACTGAATCAAATCCATAGAGAAGCAGATGTTTCCCTTTAGCAAACTTTCAAAGCAGAAGGAACTTGCATTCAGTCAGGAAACTGGCAGAGCCTCTGGAGTTATTTCTAAGTGGCTGTGAGAGTTGAGAGAATGTCCTTGAAGGCCTGTGTTCTGGTTAAAATGGAAGTGGAGGCTTTGGCAGACTGTGCTTTCGGCTGCCTGCCAGCGACTTTGAAAAGTATGACAGCTAACACAGCTGCCCAGATAGTTCTTTGGCTGCACCTCTGGTTGGAAGACATGATTTTGAAAGAACTCCATGCAAGGAATTCCATTTGGCAAAGGCTTGCTTTTTGGCAAGGATGTGGAAAGTCTTCTTGCATAAGCACTGAGGAATAAATTGTGTCTGCCTCAGGATAAAACTTCTGGGGGATAGGAAAAGAGGCAGAAACTTTTCAGATTGACAAGAGACACTAGAAATTTGCAATCAGTAAAAATGACCCAATTGCTAAAAGAACAACAAAAAACTGCAAAGTTCTTCAAAGAATCCAGAAAAAAAGGGAGCTGGCCTGGCTGCTCAGTCACTGTTCTAGATGAGGCAACCAAATAATAAAGATCACATGTGAGTCAGAAATGGGGAAACGTACACTTGAGAAAACATTTATCTAAAAATATTAAAAAATATTTTGCATTATGTAAAACAGGTTTTATAATGTAGAAACCTGGCACCATGCTAATCATGAGTTCATAAAATGCTGACCTAAATTTGCAGACTTGGGTTCCTCTGTTACCTACTGTCTCAGATCATTTGGGGGAAGACTTGCTAGATATGCCTTATTAGCATGAAATCTGACGTTTAGCACACAGTGCAGTATCCTTATGAGGCCAGAGTGCCCACAGGCTTCCCCGGCATGAAAACTGTCATCAAGTCTTAAACTTCATCAGTTCATACACAGCTTCTGATGTGTGAAAAGCAGTATAATATTTTGCCATTGGTTGATAATAAAAAGTCATATTGACTATATTCTTTCTTTTTTTAAATATGTAATCATGACTGCTTGAACCCTGTGAGAGAAAGGTGGTNTGTAAACAAATTAAACTGAAATATAGTTAGACATTAATTTACTAATTTGCAGTAGCAACATTTCCACTGCTCACATGCTAAATATTCCCCTAAGAGGCCTAAGATCAGCTTCCTTCATTGTTCCCTCTAATAAGTAAAACATGGCTCCATGAATATGGCTTGATTCATCTCTCTTCTCCCTTAAAGAGTGTAACCTAGATTAAAGGGATACAAAACAAAGCTTGTATTCTTCATATTGTCTAAAGATGTGTATAAGAGACAATAGCATGCCAGGCCTCCCTGTCCATCACCAACTCCCGGAGTTCACTCAAACTCATGTCCATCGAGTCAGTGATGCCATCCAGCCATCTCATCCTCGGTCATCCCCTTCTCCTCCTGCCCCCAATCCCTCCCAGCATCAGGGTCTTTTCCAATGAGTCAGCTCTTCGCATGAGGTGGCCAAAGTATTGGAGTTTTTAGGGTAGGTATTCAAATTTAACTAGGTGTTCTATATTTTATTTGCTAAATCAGGCAGGAAATTTTAGGGACAGTTTTATGAGTGAGGGAGATCTCTCATGAGTTTCTATTGCTATGAAATACATAAATTTGCTTGGATAGAGTCCAGCATTAGTACACCTAACAACACATTTTGCTCTATTAAAACATTGACAGCAATGTTTTATTGCTATCATGCCCCAACCTTTACCCAGTGCATGAGCTTATTCATTTTTGAAGAAATGTGTTTTCCAACTGGACTTCCGATAGGAATGCTGAAGTGAAGTGAAGTGAAGTGAAGTCGCTCTGTCATGTCTGACTCTTTGTGACCCCATGGACTGCAGCCTACCAGGCTCCTCCGTCCATGAGATTTTCCAGGCAAGAGTACTGGAGTGGGTTGCCATTCCTTCTCCAGAGGATCTTCCCGACCCAGGGATCAAACCTGGGTCTCCCGCACTGTAGGCAGATGCTTTACCATCTGAGCCACCAGGGAATTAGGAGTGTTGAAGAACTGGGCAAAATATGTGCTTAGTGCAAATGAGGGGTAAAGAAAAGAGGGAAGGAGAGGGAGATAAATGATAAATATTTTTGATGATTAAAAGCTTATACTTCAGAGAAATCTCTGAAGCTGAATACCAGTCCTGCCAGGTACCTACCCACATAAACTTGCCTAATTTAAATTAAATACAACCATTACTGACTAGGGTGTTTGACCATGTACTCTGTGTGTGTGTGTATGTGTGGGTCTGTGTTCTGTCAGTGATTTTACAATATTGTTATGGAAAAGCTGAGAGCTCAGTTCATATCTTATTGCTTAAAGGACAATGCTCAAGATGACAGTGCTTTAAGCTGATATCAGGGAAAAGAGACATTTGATGGTAATTCGATGAAAGAATCAAGGTGCAAAATATTATTATAATTTAAAAATTAAATAGACTGCTACTGTTCTGCCATTTTAGAAAACACTTAACCATAAGGCAGTTTTACCCAGTTTCTTGGAGATATTTGACTTCTATGGATAATCTCCTAGTGTAAACCCAGAAGACACATATTTATATTTAGCAGTTTTGAAAAATAGTACCAAAGGGTATTTAAGTCTTGCTTGTAATATCCATCCTCCTTGGGTTCTGTATAGTGAGTTTAGAAGATGATTTAGCTCAGAAGATTAAATATGTGAGATTATACATCAGAACATTTGACTATAGCATCACACTATAGTCTACAGATATATAGATCTATAGATATCTATAGATATATAGATACTTGACTATAGTATCACAAGCAATTATGAATTTTTGGAAAAAAATGTATTTTAACATTATTATTTCAGTTGGGTCTAAAAATATTTCTAAGTAAATGTTTCTACTCTGCCCATTGTTCCTACTAGATTAAGACTATTTTAAATCAGGGTTTGTAGATATGTTATCTATAGGTTATCAGAGCCTTATACACTGTATAATGGCCAAAAATACTAAATTGTGGAAAATAAAAAATAATGAATAAAGTTAAGGAAACAATAAGGAAAATTAAGATTCAGAAACTAGAGTAAAACATAGGTGGTTCATAAAAATTGTGTGACTAACTGGGATGAAATTATTGAGCTGTTTCTTTTTTTTCTACTTGCCTTGAAAACTGTTAGGCACAATTTTCCCCCAATTTTCTAAAGTAGTTGATAATTGTTTTGCCCTAGCACATGGCTGGAGAAGGCAATGGCACCCCACTCCAGTACTCTTGCCTGGAAAATCCCATGGACGGAGGAGCCTGGTAGGCTGCAGTCCATAGGGTCGCTGAGAGTCAGACACTGACCAAGCGACTTCACTTTCACTTTTCACTTTCATGCATTGGAGAAGGAAATGGCAACCCACTCCAGTGTTCTTGCCTGGAGAATCCCAGGGATGGCGGAGCCTGGTGGGCTGCCGTCTATGGGGTCGCACAGAGTCGGACACGACTGAAGCGACTTAGCAGCAGCAGCAGCAGCACATGGCTAACAAAAATGTATAACACATGGCTTTACATACCAAATAATTTAAAAATAGATTTTAATTAGCCATTAATTTATATTGAATGTTGGATTAACATTATCAATTTTTCTCAAATAATAAGTATGTAACAGCTGAGCTATATTTAAATATATATAAAAGAGTTTAAAACATTCTTATATAGTTGAAATTGTCCTCAAATTGTAAGGTTTTGGGTAAAACATAATATTATTTTCCAATCCACATGACGAGATAATATCTACTTTTCAGTAGAAAAGAAATTTATATCCAAAGCACTTAGAAGAAGCATGCACAGTGTTAGTACATGTTGACTTTTTTACTATCATATTAAACAAATTAAGTCTCTAGGCTGAATATCCATGAAGGAGGATCAGTATTACGATCAAGAAAAAAAAATAATTTCACTATAGGTAGATGATAGGCATAAATGAAAATTGCTACTGAGTTACACAGTAATTGACTCATTAATGAGTTATGTGTTTATTCATTTTAAATAAAACATTTTTCAGGACAGCCAAGTAAAGAAAATTGAAACAGCATAAAACAGGAAGCTGTCATAGCCAAAGTAAACACTATCAGGATTTTCTAAGTAACAGCATGTTTCTTTATGGCAGGATATATCTAGAAGCTCTCAGGCATACATGGTTAATATTAGCCTAAATTTTCCTACGTTTAACAATATTTAGAAAAAACTTAATAAGTTAGCAAATTTGCATTTCTCTAATTATGAGTGATATTGAACATCTTTTCATGTGTTTGCTAGCCATCTGTATATCTTCTCTGGAGAAATGTCTATCCCACTACTGGGCATATAACCTGAGAAAACCATAATTGAAAAAGACACAGGTACCCCAATGTTCATTGCAGCACTGTTTATAGTGGTTAGGATATGGACGCAACCTAGATGTCCACTGACAGATGGATGGATAAATAAGTAGTGGTACATATATACAATGGAATATTACTCAGCCATAAAAAGGAATACATATGAGTCAGTGCTAGTGAGATAGACGAACCTCAGTTCAGTCGCTCAGTCGTGTCCGACTCTTTGCGACCCCATGAATCGCAGCACGCCAGGCCTCCCTGTTCATCACCATCTCT